>JAPQRN010000019.1:4939209-4955076 GCA_037367275.1 Coranthus polyacanthus | reverse complement strand
GGATTAGATTGGATTGAATTGGAATAATTTAATAATACAACAAGTAAGCTTTTGACAATCTTGTCTTATTTGTGGAGATAATTACATTGCAGTACAATTACACTGCAGTGGTAAACAAAAATTGGATTGTAAGTGATGCGTTCAGATCTAATCACATCAGCTCATTCACATCACAAAAAATGTCATCCCTGCATAAACAACAAGGAAAATATTATCCTGATGTCTTTAAGTAATTCTTAATCTGTTGCCTGGTTTCCTTTGTTCTCATCCTCCTCTTAATCCTCTTCTCTTCTCTTTCTTCTTCTTCCTCAATGTTTCCAAAGTTCTGTCAAACAGCTGATCTGATCTGAGATCTGTTCGTAAAGCTAAGGCTCAGACTGAATGCTGCTCAATAGTAAGTGTTTAGAATAAGAGTTTTCAAATGTGTACGTGTTGCCCATTTTAGGTATGTTTTGTATTTTGAACAAAAGTGTTTTCCCAATGATTGTAAGAGTTTTCATTTTGAATAAAGTGACCAGTATCAGAAACAGTGTGTAGCATTTTATGTTGCAGAAAATGTGCTTGTGCTCTTGGTGTCTTTGTTTAAGGGTTAGAATTAGTTCAGGATTTTATGCTTTTGTCTAAGAGTTGACTTTTAGTGTGTAAAAGAAGGATACGATTGACCCATCTTTGACTCTGTTTTCTCTCCTGTCAAAGAAAGACTTAAAATGCTTGTGACTTAAGACTTAAGACTTCCATTTTTCTTACCGACAAGGTATTTGTAGACGTTGTTGGCTCCGGTTCCAACCACAGCGATTTTACTGAACAGAGGGAATGAGACTCCGTAGATTCTGCGGACAAAGCTGTCAATCTCTTTATCACTGCCTGGTTCCTGCTGCCCAAACTGATTACAGGGAAATGCCAGGACATTGAAATGAGACGAACCGAAATCCTTCTGCAGCTTCTGGAGGTCCCTGTAGTGTTCCTCTGTGAAACCACATTCACTGGCAACATTCACTACCAGAGACACCTGAAAACATATGAAATATATAATAAAACACTGGCAACGTTCACCACCAGACACTTGAAAAAAGATAAAATAAAAACAAAGCAAACAGTAAATATAACCCAAATCAGAAAAAGATGACACAGTATAGAAAAGGCTAAAATAATAAAATCTTTTTTTTTAAAAGAAAGCAGAGATATTAAAATGTATTTCGACTTGTATTTCATTATAGACAGTATTTGTCGACCAAATTGGTATGTGATGATGTCTTGAACGTCCACACACAGCCTGTGTGTCTGTTAACATTGGCATTGACCTAAACATTGACAGGTAATACAAATGCCACACACAGGTGAAGTAAACAGTGTGTCCCAGGTGTTTACAGTCAAAATGACACTTGAACACAAATGTTCATGTTACTGTTGTTGTAACAGCTAAACACAAAAAGTAGAGTTGGCCCTCATTTATCAAATGAGGGTATGACAGTGAAAACTTGCTGAATTTTCAGTATTTACCAATTGGATTGTGAGCAGAGGCTTTGCTCAAATCTCATGACAGGTCTCAGCTCGTGTACACAAGACTGGAGTCAGTGTGGACATGCAGTGCCGCAGAATAAATCTGTGTGAAATATTCTAAATGGCATGTAAACAAATGCCGTCATATATTCATAATCTAAAAATATTTTGGCTATGACAAAATATTATATTATGACAAGGCTAACCTTTTATTAGTCCTACTATTATATGCATTATACAGCCTATATATATATATAAAATGGATGTATAAATTAAATAAATATTGTAACCTCAACTCTCAACTGGGGTTTTGCTTGTTGATGGCAGCACTTTTGGCTGCAGCAGTGATTTCATCCATGCTGCAGTTTATTGACTTCCTTTGATATCACTTTTCAGGGTAATTGGTTCATCTAGACCAGGGGTCAGCAACCTTTACTATCTAAGGAGCCATTTTTGGCCATGAAGAAAAAAACCTCTGTGTGGAGCCAAAAAGATATGCTTCGAATGTGAGGTGGCTACTCTGTGATCAGCTATTTAGGATTAGTTGGTAAAGAATATGTCTAGGATAATTCAATGTTTTGGTGCACTTATGAAATTTCAGAACTACACTACACAGTGACAAGTTGATGTCCCTAACCTGAGTTGATGAAATGTTGTGAAATTAAACATTTTTTATTATTTTATTTTTACATGTATTTGGCATATAGTTGTCATTTTTACAACTGCAAAATATAAGAATGACTATAGGCTTGCAACAACAATAGCAAAAAGTTACAAAAATAAGTGTTATTAATTTCCATATGTTTTTTGACAAAGTCACAGGGAGCTACTGGAAAAGGGCTCAAGAGGGCTAAATGAGGCTCAGGAGCCACAGGTTGCCTACCCCTGATCTAGACATTATATTGTCTATTTTGAGGTCAGAGAAGTTTCTCTTCTTGGTCGTATTCATGTTGTAAACTCAAGGGGCAGGAGAAGATTAAATAGGGACATATCTGGGATAACAGAGTTTTCCAGAACATGTTCCAGTGTACTTCCTGTTTCACAATAAAAGCTTTGTTAAGAAATGAGGGAAAAACTAGAAGGCTTTTAATTTGGAAGGGTCATAGGAATTGTTATTTGCATAAACAATATGACTTTCCTAGGCTAAACTGATTTTCAAACCTATTTCATTCATTCTTCATTCAGATTTAAAAATGGGTTAGAGTTAAATGGTAAACATGGTATAAATTGTATACATCATAAAATAAAAACATATGGCTAAAGATGAAGTAAAGAACAAGTTTTGTGTTTTTTTCATTTTAAACATGTCTGAAAGAGATTAATCAGGAAGTCTTTCAAATAAAACGTTTATCTCATATTTTACTGATTTATTGAAGTTTATCTTAGGAGATAATATGTGTTTATTACAAACATTAAAGTCGGCATATTTTTCATATTTTTGAAAGAAAGATGATAACACTTTATTTCCAGTGGTGGAATTTAACTCAGTAAAACATCTTAACACTTGTGAGAATATGAACATTATAAAACACAAACCTCTGCAGATCAAACTAGAAATTACAGATTGATATATTAAATATTAAATAAAAAAACATAAACCGTTAATTGGATGATGATCAGTAGTTTTCAAGGAAAAAGATTGCACAGATTTTACAGGTCTTCTCAAATGTGAAGATTTGCTGATTTTCGGTCAAATGTGAGAGAAAACTGGATATTGTGTGCGTTTTTTTCTTTTTTTTTACTGATGGTTGAACATTAAAAGTCAATTCACAAGTCTGGGCTGTGAGAGACTCGAATTAAGAGTTTTTCTGTAACTACATTTGACTGATCATATGACTGAAACGATCACTTCTTAAAACCTCAGATAAATAAACCTTTAGTTTAGGTTTTATGTGTTTTTCTACTATATGAATCTGAATCGGATCCTGTCAAATGGTCCGTACCTGGTCCTGGTCTGAATGAGTCTCTGCAGGCCTGATGCCACGTAGGCTACCGGGTCTGAGGACGGGACATCCCGCCTTGATCTGATCCTGGTCTGATCCGGATCCTGGTCTGATCCGCTGTTAGTACAGACATGCAGACTGGCAGACAGCACAAAGCGGACTTAAAGCGGACTTACCGAGCCCCGGTACTTCTCCAGAGACACTAACTTCCCTCTGCTGTTCACGACTTTGAACGAATAAAAGTCCTTCAGTTTGTTTTCACATAGACTGAAGAGAGAAAAGAAGAAGAAGAGCATCGACAACAGCATCTTCACACACGGATACAAGACGAAAACCACACGAAAACAACGCAGAAACAACGGGACTCTTCTCTACTGGACTCTGCAGGATCCTGCACCACAACCTGGACTCCTCCGCTACGGTTTTCCGTTAAATCACACACAGGAAGAACCACTCTGCGACCTGCATTTACAAAATAAAAGAACTTGCGTAAAGTTGGAAAAAAATCAGATTCAAACGATGAAGAATTAAACCAGAGCATTTTTTCCTTAAACGAAGTGTTGTAATAAAACCATCAGGATACCTTTTATGTTTCTAGACAAAGAGCCATAACCGAGTTACTGTGAGTCACCCTGTTATATTACAGACATTTATAGAGTTTATTTGTAGTAAAGATATGATTTTTAGAATATTAATGAGTCTATGTCAACAACAACCACAGAATCAGAAGATGCAGAGGGATAAAACCACGGATCGTGACATTAACATCAGGTCGTGTTTGTTCTGTTCATCATGTTTATCTCGGACTAATCAGTCACTGTTTCATGTAAAACACGTTCATATTAAACGTCTCATGACTGCTGTTATTTAAAGATGTAAAACTGATTCGTTCCATTTTCCCTGAACATGTCGTGACACGTCAAACTTTATCAAGTACAGTATTTTATTAAATACAGCAGATCCTACGGAGCCCCTGAAGTCCGACTATTTTTTTATCTTGTACGCACAAGTTTGATTCCTGTTGGTGACAATCTCAAGAATTTCATTATATGACATTCCAATGTGAAAATAAAACTTAATTAGATGAGTTCTGTCCATTATATAGTGGCTGTATGTATCTGCGTCTTATTTACCTTATTCACAGATTTTTAAAAAATCACCTTGTGGGACTTTAGGGACTAAGATCCAGAACCAGGTCATATAGGTCAACCACATATTATTGTAGATTGTACAGATTATAAAGTCACAGAGGTAAATGTGTGACATGGGACGATATAAATAAACCTGACTTGTCTTGAGTAGATTTGGAGTCACTGGGTCACGAAACTATAAGTCCAGTGGAAGTGTCTTTGTAATAACACATAGTCACAACAATAAAAACAACAGAAGAATAAAGTGACCAGTGTTTGAGATGAGGCTGATTAAATTAATGAAATTAAATAATGTTTAACAGACCCACTGCAAAAAAAGGAAAGTAAAACATGCTTGATGATTCTAAATACTACAATACCAATGAGCCTCAGCTGCTGTTGGACTCGCGACTCTTATTTATTTATTTGTTATTTGTTGGTTTGTTATTGTTTATTTAGCAGGTGCAGTACATATATAATACTAGATGTGGAGGCCAAGTGATGTTCGGGTTACTGAGATAAAACACATTTTAAGATGAATAGACACAATAAAACACTGTGCAAAAAGTCTTAAACACAAAATAAACCCCTCCGTCGCAAAATGGTCCGTGAAGGCAGCTCAGTACTCTGAATTCAGTTCAATTCGTTTTAATTACAGTATATGATCGTGGATGTAATGTACGTGCCACAGTCCTTTGTTTTCCTGACGGTCCCTAAACTCCGCTCGGGACACGCCCCTCTCTGCCTTCATCATCATCGGTGGCAGCGCTGTCCCAGAATGCAGCGGGGCGGTGAGCTAACATGGCGACGGTGGTTGCAGTTTGTGTTTGAGGATCACTGTGCCCCGAACGGAACCATGGAGCCCGTGGAGCCCGCAGAGCCCTGAGCCTACGCCGCCTCCTGAGCTCCACAGCCCGGATACCGCTGTCCCGGACCAGCCAGGCCGCCGCTCAGCCCAGAGGCCGCAACTCGAAGCCCGTTACGGGACACCGAGGCTAGAGGCTAGTTCCAGTTAGCGGCCAGCGGAGTCACCGTGAACCGAAACACCGGAAAACAGTCCGGTTTCATGGTGAGTGAGACCCAGTTCTTGTATGTGTGTTAGAGACTAGATCCAGAACAGCAACTCTGTGTAACACGAGGGACATTTTACTGATGCTGAGAGGCTTACGTGAAAATAATAATGTCTGTCTAACTTAGAAAATATAGTTATTTATTTACCAAATAACAACAATGAACAGCCTCTGTCTGTTCATGTTTCTGTGTGATCAGACATTAAAGCCTCTATATATATTGTTGAGCAAAAACACAGGTTCATTTAGTCTCAGATCTAATTCTTCTTGGTATTTTCTCATCCTGCCGCTGAAAATAAAAAGAATAAAGTTCAATAAGAATGAAGATTCAACTTATGTTGTTCAATTAACAAATTATGCAGTCACTAAACAAAATGATCAAAATATTGAACTAAAAGCAAAAATGCAAAATAAGAGCTAAATCAACAAAATGAAGTAAAATCTAACCTCAACCCTGAAACCAAAGTTAGTCTGGACTGAAAAAAGTTAATTTACTGTTAAGGTATTTTCTGTTACAATCTAAACTGTGATAATAGATAAAACGATTCAAAACACTGCAGTCATGGTTCAGTTTGATCTGTTTAGGAAGTTCAGTCTATTCTTCATCAAAACCTGCTCAGATGCCAACTGCACAAAACAGTACCAAAGTATAACATATGTTATATTTTAAAGGAGTTCGGACATAATCCATGAATCCAAACACACAGTTCCAGCTCTAGTGGTTTCACTTTGTACCACATCACCGTGTCTGACATCAGGCAACCGATAGTAATATTCAAGACTTCGCTTTAAGGCTGCACCTAGAAATTCTGTCCATAAAGATTATCAACAGAATTAGTGACAAAGGGCAGTCCTGGCAGAGTCCAACCATCACAGAGTACTAGTCTGACTTAATGTTGGAAATGTGAACCAAGCTCTGAGTCCGGTCGTACAGAGAACGAATGGTCCAGCGGCTCATGAGCCCCATACTCCCAAAGCACCCCCCACAGGGCACAACGGCACGGTTGAATGCCTTCTCCAAGTTAACAAAACTCATTCGGATTGGATGGGCAAATTCCCATGCACCCTCCAGCATCCTGTAGAGGGTAAAGAGCTGATCCAGTTTTCCACGACCTGGACGGAATCCACATTCTTCCTCCTAAATCTGAGGTTCGACTATCGGCCGGACTCTCCTCTCCAGTACCCTGACATAGACCTTCCCAGGGAGGCTGAGACGTGTGATTCCCCCTGTAGTTGCATAACATATATATTATGTGTATATATGTTACTGAAATGCTGGGTTTCATGTTTGAAATAAATTCTGACAATAAAAACAAAAACCCCATTCAGTGTGCAGGTGATTGGAGGAATCAGGTCTGAAATCCAGTCTAATACAAGTCATACAGATCTAAGATATGTTTGTTGTTCAGTGTGTCCAAATATAAATTTCTCCCGTAAGCCCTCAAATCTACAAATGTACAGTAGCTACTAGAGTTGAGTTGATTTCCGGTTTGGCCGGTCCTGTCTGGTGTCAAAGCTTAAACCGCTTTGATTTATTCAAACCAGCTAAGCCGACATTTGTCATTCAGGTTGTGTCAAATTAAAAAGTGTCCTACATCAGCAACCTGATGGCGAAGGCGTCACAGCTCTAAATCCAACTTGTTTTGCATCAGCAACAAACATCATGACAATGTGATGAATATAATATTAGATTTTTATAAATTATATTGTTATAAACAGACTAATGGAACAGCTTTTGTCTGATGAACTGTAAGTGATTTACTGCTGAAGCTGGCAACACAAAGGAGGATCACATTTCAGCAGAGGGAAGATACGCATGGTGCATGTTGTTTGTTTACTAGAAAGTTTATGTGCTTTTTGGAGAGACATGAGATTGTAAAACTGCACCAATATGACAATGTGGACGATTTGAAGCTGACGATAGAAATGAGCTGAAAAAAACGACACAATTTGTAAACACATAAGGGAAAAAGGCCATGGCAAATCTTATTACGGTGCTGCTTTAGTCTGGCATGGCCAGCTCTATCTCCACAGGCTGAAGATGGTGCTGCTTCACTCCTGCTTCTTGTTTTCATTATTATGTGTTTATTTGCAGTTTGAAAACCAGCATAGAGGTGCATTATAGCCACCAAGTGGATTGGAGTCGCTACACTCTCAGTCATGGGCTTTGGTAGTGTAAATTCTTCTTTTGCTGGGTGGAAGTGTGCCACCTAGTGACCATTTCGGTCCAGTGTTTGGCTTCTTATCAAACTGGTTAGAATTTTTTTTTACTGTAACCCCTGGACAGAATATGAACCAGGCTTTAGACCCCTATCTCTCATTTCTAAGCTCTTTCCACCACTCATCCACTCTTAACTCACCCATTGGATCATTCATCCATGTTTATCTTTGTGTTTGTCAAAAGGAGTCTGTGCTGAGTTGTGCTGCTGTTGTCTCTTTAGTCACACTGATCTCTTGATTTGCCAGATTTTAGTCAGATTATTGTCTGTCTTTTCTTGTTTTCATCAGCCTTTAGGCGGCCTTCCTCCCTGGTCTTCCTCATCGTGGTGTTTACTCCAGGAGCAGAGGAGGGATGGAGGACTCCACAAGCCCAGTAAAACCAGTCAAACCAGCACAGTCCAGAGCAGCCAAAGCCTCATCTCCTGCTCACAGAGATGCCATTAAGTCTGTCCAACGCAGCAGAGAAACCATCAACATCTCTGCCGTAAAGGATGATGTGAGTTCAGGAGGACGAGGGCCGAACAGGACAAACTCCGATCCTCCTCAGGACAAGAGGAGGGCACGACCCTGCAGGATCACCAGACTGACCGGAAGAACTAGTTCAGGAGAGAGAAACAAACCCAGAGCCGGCCCAAATGTGTCAGTCGACAGATTGACCACTGAGCCTCTAGTCGGTCCTGAAAAAAACGAGCCCGAGCAGCTGACAAAGGATAAGTCTCATAGTGAGTTCACTTAAATACAGAGACAGTGTTTAATTATTAAAAATGCTGCAGTAAAACACATTGAAACTGATCACAGAGGTACTTTATGAATTTACTAGTTTTAGTTTACATTTTCTTTAGTTTTAGTTTTATGTAGATCAGTGATTCTCAAACTTTTTACACCAAGTACCACCTCAAAAATATTTGACTCTACAAATACCCCTATTATGCCTGACATTAAATACAGAAGTGCACACCTAATCATTTACACACAGTTAAAATGCTGTGTTTGGTTGTAAGATACCGCTTAAGATGTGAAGGTTGCGTACATTCATTGCTCAGCATCTCGCCACACACCACGCACTGCAGCCTTGGCTCATCTTCTGTCCTGCTCCAGCGGAATCCAAACTCAATGTAACTTGTAACTCATATTTCCTCATAACTTTATGCTTTCTGCTGTTAGCGGGTGCTGATACCTTGTTGGCGCTATCAGTGTCACCAATATCTTAGCTAGAACTTGTGCTGGGTTCGGGATCATTCACATCAAGTTCATTTTCTGCATTACTACTCGATATATTGCCCTCATTTCTCCTCTTAATATGTCCAGTTCTGAGCCACAATTTCAGTGTTTCCGAACCACATTTTTTACTACCTCCACTTACATCATATGTCCATGCCTTACGTCAAATTGTATATAGTGAGAAAAAATATATAAAAAATATGTTTCATTGTAGTGACCTTGTAGCAGTTTAATTTGTATTTGCAGTATTATTTCATGCTTTTATGTTTTTAATATAATAATTTTATTTTTGTAAAAAAAGACATTCTTGCATACCACTAGAGGGATGATGATGATGATGATGATGATGATGAACAGACAGTAATTTACAGTAATTTAATGTTGGATGTATGAATTTACTCTGCTACATTTTGACCTGTTTTGTTCTTCCTCTAATGTTAAATCATTAGTAGTTTTAGTGCTCCCTACAGGCAAAACTGTTGGGCATTTAAATACCTTTTTAACTTCTCTAGTATTGCTTACTTAAGATACAAACCAAAAGTGAATATGGCACATACAATAATTTTATTCAATAAATCCTGTTGAGATAAAGCTTAAACTCACTCAAAAAACAAACATGACTCATAAGGATCTCGGTCACTCTTGTAATTAGTGACCCTGTAAGATTTCCAGTCCACAAAGTGTTCTAGTCTGTGACTAAAAACACTGTCTTTAAATGTAATAGGGGGTCACGCTATAGTCTTTTGCAAGTATTATCTTCTGGTGTATGCTGGGCATTCGATGAATTGACTAGTCTTAGTTGAGATTGTATTTAGTTTGAGTTTTGGGTAATACCTAGCATGCTCGCAAAACAGAGTGGAGTAAACCCATAAGTCTGTGACTAAATTACTGTCTGATCATCATTGTCATCGTCATCTGCACCACTATCATCACTTTTCTACAGTCAGAACATACACCAAACTGGATTCTGTTGCTATTTTGCTGTTTGAATCAAACACCTGCAATCAAGTGTGCATCCTGTTTTGTGTATGTTCACGTGACTGTTTACATGACAACAGGTTTGATTTTTGTTGGAACGTCAAGACGGAAAATAGACTGACTAAAGAGAGCTCAGACTGAGTTTTATGAATTGACTAGTTTTAGTTGAGTTTTTATTTAGTTTTTGTATAAATTTCGGTTTTATTTTTTCTTTCTTTTCTGTTTGTGGTCATATAAACATCCATGACTACAATATGCATATTCTGATAGCCCCTGGTAGTCCTGAAAAACAATGTCTATAACTTGATTGTTTATTACGTGGTTGAGGAAGAGACCAGGCAAAGAACATGCATGCAACTTTCATGGCTATTGAAGTATAGATTTCATAGTTTATGAGGTGCACCTAAATGCATGAAGTCCCCATTTACAGCAGCGGATTGTCTGTAAATGACACTAAAACACAGTCATTTACCCTCCAGTATGAGGACAGATGTCCGACATTTATTCAACAAATGTTGAATCTAGACATGTGAATGCTCTGTGGATGCTAATGTCAAACCCAGATTAGAAATGTTTTTTTACTGACATGGTTCCACCTTCTTCTGCTCATGCATCTTTTATACATGGTTTATTTTGTGTAGGCGTGAAAGCAGTGGTGATGTCATTTCTAAATGTTTTTTTTCCCTGAAGGTGTGAAGACTGCGGTGCTGAATCAGACTGTAGAAGGGGTCTCAGAGCTGAGGGCTCCTCTAGATGACGGATCCCTGACCGAGCAGCAGCTCGGCCTCCGACAGGCTGAGGAACGGCTCTACAGAGACTACATCCACCGACTGCTGAAAGTAAGGACACGTACAACCAGTACCAGTCAGCTTTACACCCAAATGTATGCATATTATTAGTAGAGTCATATTTGAACTGTCCATTTGAGTGAAATTAAGATGAAACAATCCTTAGTTATCATTAATTATCATTAGTTATGATTAGTTATCAAGCTCCCGTCCTTCCATGTTTTATTCATCACGACCTCAATGGAATATAAAATAAATCAACTTAATGTGACTTAAGATCAGTTTAAAGTGGACTTTCACACTTTGGTTTACCCTTTGGCTTAGGGTTTGTGCAAAGATCTGATACAGATCTTGGTTGCATGGCCCAGCACTACTGTGATGAGTTGATGATCTTATAGAACAAAGAATCTGAAGTTTTCCACCTGCACTTATTGTTTTCTAACCCTAATTTTTTTTCTTCTGTTTTCACAGCAGTCACCTGAATATCCCAACTATCAGTACTTATGCAAGCTGTGTTCAGTTCACATCGAGAACATCCAGGGAGCTCACAAACACATCAAGGAGAAGAGACACAAGAAGAACATCATGGTACACTGTTCTGTATTAGCTCTAATCTGAAATTAAAGCTACACCCGCGATGATCAGGCAATTAATTATGTGTAATTATGAATATATTTAGCTCTTCCCAAAATGTGACTCTTTCACAAGAAGAAGAATAATCCTTATGGTTTCAAGAGAGCCTGCACACTGGTTAACTAACCTCTCAATGCAGCTCACCTGATCGGTCAGTCTGATCGTCTGGTTTTAATGTTTTCAGGAGAAACAGGAGGAGAATGAGCTACGAGCCCTGCCTCCCCCCTCCCCCGCCCAGTTGAGGGCTGTGGACGCCACTGTCATGGAGACTGCAAGGCAGCAAGGGATATCAGAGGAGGACTTTGAGGTCCGGAGGTCAGCAGTATGCAGAATGGAGGAGATCATTCAGAAAGACCTGACAGGTACTGTTAGGGTTAAGTTTTATTTTTATAGTTTGGATTTTGATATCATCTTAGTTTTTATGCAGTTTTATTCTTAGTTTATTAAATATATGTATGTGGTTGTTCATGTGGTTTTATCTAAATCTAAAGATGTTGTATATGTTCTGTTTATTTCAGCATGTTCTCTCAGACTCTACGGGTCCTGTCTCACCCGATTTGCCTTCAAGACAAGTGATGTCAACATAGACGTCACCTACCCTCCATCTGTGAGTAAAACTTTAGCAGGTCTTCATTCATAATTAACAGAAGTATTAGCTCAAGTAATAATCTAAATGTAACAGAATAACAAAATCTGTGACTACAGGTGTTTTTGTCTGAATACGTCTCATTTTGATATTTTATGTTGTTTTCATCTTGTGTCTTTTACAAATAATTTAAAACCATAGACACCAGTCTGATTTCTTCAAATTTTCCTCAGGACCAAAAATAAGCCTTTAAACTCAAAGAAATAATAATTTGACATTCATTGTGAAAATTGTCGATTGCGACTGATATGAAGATGTTTATCATAAGAACATTTTTCACTGTATTGCACAGACCTATGTAAACCATCCTGCCGTTTGTGTGTAAACTTGACCTGAACAGAATCACATATATTGATCAGAAACTTTGATTGATCAGCTGATCACTGGTCATGGTTGATCAAGCTGAAAACGGGCTGATTTTGGTCACTAGCTGATCGATTGGTGCATCTCTACTCATCAGTAAACATGGTAAACTCTGATTTTTGAATTAATTTGAAAGTATGTCAGACACCGCACAGTAAAACTAACACACTACAGTGAAGGAACATGAGAAAATGTGTGTTTTTGAGTGGAAGAGAACTTTAAATCCCTGTGAATCAATTAATGTGTTTGATGTTCTGTGTCTGATCAGATGACTCAGCCTGAAGTCCTGATTCAGATTCTGGAGATCCTGAAGAACAGCTGTAAGTCTGTTTAAGCTGAACTTATGATCATGTATTGTTACTGTGCATCTGCTGTTCTGATTAAATATGACTCTTCTTGGAGGTCGTTCACTAGACTTTTTCTACCCTGGTATGTTCAGCGGAGTTTTCACAGGTGGAGTCAGATTTTCACGCCAAAGTTCCTGCTGTTTTCTGTCGGGATGTCAGCAGGTCAGTGTTTCACCGTCAACCTGTTGTAAGAATGACTTTAGACCTACAATGATAGCAAAATGTTAAAAAAGAATCGTTTGTTTTCCATGTGGTGTTTTTTTTTTTTTTTTTTTTTTTTTTTTTTTTGAGAGCAGTGTAGGAGCCGTGGATTGGACACCCCTCCTCTACACACATGTAAACACACACAGATGAATGATGTGAGTTGTTCATTCAGTTTCTTTCCTGTTTCTGACCAGTGGCCTGATGTGTAAAGTGAGTGCAGGAAATGATGTGGCCTGTCTCACCACCAATCACCTGGCAGCACTGGCTAAACTAGAGCCCAGACTGGTTCCACTGGTTCTGGCCTTCAGATATTGGGCTCGGGTAAGACTGCTCTTCCTGAAACTCCCCAAAACAACCCTAGAACATACAAAGGGACCTGTAGAAACATATTACAGATCTGAACCTGTGTCCTTTGGGGTTTACAGGACTGTAGAAACTCCTCAGTGACAAATAAACCATCTAACCTAGAACGTCCTCTGTGAACACTAGAACATCTGATGTACCCTAGAATGTCCTCAGTGAACACTAGAACATCATACAGGACCTACAGAATTTCATCAGAGACTTAGAGAGACCACCTTAGGGCGAATTAAATCTCCATAGTTGACAGGAGAACTAAATAAAATACTCCCATGTCCAAAAGTAAATCAGAGGCGTCCACTATTTTAAGACAGTCTGTCAAGCCGTCCCTGAGATTGCATTTTAAATGTAGTGGGACCGAGGGACTGACAGACAAAACTTCTAACAGAGATGTATGGAGGCATCTACAAACTTGGTTCCTGTGAAAGTCAGATATGTACATAAACAGAGCCAAACTGTCACTAACAATTTACTGACTGCAGTGTTATTTTCTTTCAGCTGTGTCACATTGATTGTCAGGCTGAAGGTGGAATCCCATCTTACTCTTTTGCTCTGATGGTCATCTTCTTCCTGCAGCAGAGGAAAGAGCCCATCCTTCCTGTATACCTGGGCAAATGGGTAAGACCTTAACGAATCCTCAGTCTCTATCTGCAGGCATTCACCAGACACAAACACCTGGAATCTGATGAAAGACACTCCTGATACAAGTTTCAATGTGAGTTGTCCACCTTGGCTAAATGCATTCAAACACTTAAGGTTTAACCCAAAGAACACTATCCCAACTGTGAAGCTCAGCTGTGGAGCATCATGTTATGGGTTGTTCTGCTGGAACTAGTGACAATCAGAAAAGTGATGGGATCACGAAGGAGTCGATCAGAAACTTCATCTTAACACATCAGTCAAGAAGATAAAGCTTAGACATAAAGGGATCTTTTGAGCCGGACAATCCAAACATAGCTCCAAAATGAGTTCTTATAGTTTAGAAATGTTCATGAGTTATTATTTTTATTTTTGTTTTGTTTTTGACATTCCATGTCCCAAGAACCAGGGGTGGGGGAGGTCAAATACAAATGGCTATATAGTTTTTTTCAATAGTATGGTCTAAGTTATTTAATCAGCTTTGTTTTTGGTTTTTGCACCTGTTCTGTTTGTTTGTTTGTTTTTTTGCTCGTTTGCTGTTATGTTGGTATTGACCAATGCATGAACACATCATCCTGTTTCTGCAAAGGCGATTTCTACAGAGGGTGATCCGTAGCTTCAGATTTCTACAAAGCGTGGTCTGCATCTTCTTGAGATGTAAACAAACCTCTATTCTGTTGTCTTTTACCTCCTTTTTCAGATTGAAGGCTTTGATGTGAAGCGTGTTGACGAGTACCATCTGACTGGAATCACGTTGGACATGTTTGTCCGATGGGAACACAGACCTCAGAGCTCTGTAGACAGCCGGGGGGAGAACCGAACCGACAACCGAGCTGAGAACCGAACCAAGACAGACCAGAACAAAGCTGAGGATACTCAGTACTCAGAGGGACTGGTGAGAAAGACAACAGACAGTGTTCTCTTTCAGTTCTAAAACTTTAAACAGTTTGGATTCAGATGAGGTTTGTTAAAGAGGAGGTTGTATGTAGTTTTGTTTCTTCCTCTCTCCTGTCTTTTCAGACCCGGCTCACCTTAGACCTGGGTAAAGAAGTGTCTCTGGGCCAGCTGTGGTTGGAGCTGTTACGTTTCTACACTCTGGAGTTTGCTCTGGAAGAATACATCATCAGCATCCGACTGAAGGAGTTCCTCTCCAGAGAAGTAAAGAACTGGCCTCGCCGCAGACTTGCCATCGAAGGTAAGAAACATGACGATGGGTGCAGTTTACATACAGTAGTTCAATTTAACACATAACTACATTTAGGTTTTAATTGTTTGTCTTCACAACATTTAGGTTTGAAAAGTTTTTTTTTTCCTTTACATTTAGGTTTTAAACCTTGGAAATATTCAGCGAGTCTTTCAGTTTGTTTTTTTATTTCAATTTAGTTTGAGTTAGTTTTACAATTGCATGAGGGTAATTCCACTTCAAATCACCAGATTTCAGAAAATGTTCAAACATCTCTGATTTACTAAACTAAAACTACTCATTGGTCAGTCCATGTGCAATCAGCGGAACCCTCTGGTCTGACCATCTGTGATTTGCTTCATACTTTCAGAAAATAATGTTATTAGTCCTAGTAAACACCACACAAAATTTCAGGTTTATAGCTTCATTAGTTTTTGAGATATTGGGCTTTAAAAAATAAGGGTGTGACTGGAGAAATTAGTTCAGAAAAAGATTCAATCCAATTCAGTTTTATTTATATAGCCCAATATCACAAATCAAGATTTGCCTCAAAGGGCTTTACTGCCCGTACAAGGTACAACACCCTCTGTCCTTAGACCCTCGGTTCGAGTGAGGAAAAATTGCCCAAAAAACCCATCTGGG
>JAPQRN010000019.1:4910919-4929430 GCA_037367275.1 Coranthus polyacanthus | reverse complement strand
TAAGTTAGCAGCGAGATTTTAAATTCAATTCTAGATTTTACTGGAAGCCAATGAAGAGAAGCTAATATTGGGGAAATGTGATCAATTTTTCTGGCTCCTGTTAATACTCGCGCGAAGGAGTTGACTTCACTTTTGAATTTCTGTCGGTCCTTGATGATAAGAATTTCCTGTGGAAGGCTGTTCCATAGGTCCACTGTAGCTGGGACCTATGGATGTTTCTTCACATTTAGACTCTTTTTCTTCTTCTTCGCAGTCGGACAGTCGTCAGACCCCGCCATACTCCCCTCAGCCCTCTGCAGTCCCTCAGACTTCGTCCCAGACCTCCAACTCCCCTCAACCATCCCACAGTAAGACCAGCTCCTCATCCGGCCCGAAGCAGCAGGCCCACCCCCAGGTCCCCCTGTCCCTCTTCAGCTTCCCAACCTCCCACCCAACCCCCTATCATGCAGGGCCGCTCAGCGCTCTGGGCCTCCTTCCCTCCCATCAGCCCCAGGGGCAGCCCCACCACCACCACCACCACCCCCACCACCACCCGGTCCACCTGCCTTCCACGTCCTGGCCCGTCCACAGCCCTGTGCTCACCGCATCCTCGCCTACCGCCCCCTCCCCGCCTGGCCTCAAGTTCGCCCTGCGCTCAGCGGCGGGCGGCAGTAGTCCGACGGGTTCAGGCCCCGGCAGTGGTCCTGTGAACCTGAACGACCCCAGCATCATCTTCGCACAGCCGGCAGGGAGGACGCTGGGACTGGGGGGGCCGGGACGGGACGGCCAGTGGCACAACCACCTGACACAAGCACCGGGGTCACTGATGGGCAACGGCACAGTGGTCAAGTCAGGTATTCACTGGGTGAACAGGGAGCACGATGCATGTTTGATTCTGAGTGTCTTTAAAGACCAGCTTGTCACAAACAAATGAAGACATGAACAAAAACACACACATGCAGAGGTGGAAGAAGTACACAGATCCTAACACTAAGTTTTCAGTATCTGTACTTTACTGAGTATTTATTTTTCTGACATAATTTTCTTTTACTCCCTACCTTTCAACAGAAATATCTGTACTTTCTACTCCTTACATTTTCAGGCTTGTTACTTTAGTATTAATGCTTTATCCATTAGTTTTTTATTTTGCATCAAAGATGCAATAAGACAAAAACACCTGCTCCATTTGAATTGAAGCGGAAGAATGTATTATTATCATAGAACATAATATTATTCTGTTTTTGTCACCAATGAACACATGTAAGAGCATGTCATTGTAAGAGTTTGTCAATGCGAAATTAATTTTAAAGATCAGTATTCTAGTACTGCATCATATCATATAGACATGTATGTTTTTAAGAGCTGCAGTTGTCAGACAAATGTAATGGAGTAAAAAGTACAAAATCTGTCTCTGAGATAGAGTAGAGTAGAAGGATAAAACTGTACAAAATACTCAAGTAAAGTACCTCACATATGGACTGGAGTACAGGACTGCAGTAAAATTACGGAGTTACTTTAAACCCGTTTTTTTGGGTCAAAGAGATGAATGTTATTAAAGCAGACTATTTGGACACAAGACTTGACACAGCGTCCGTTTCTCAATGATCAATATAAGATCTGGGACAAAAAAATAATGATACTCAGAAATATATGTTGTGACATTGAATAAGTTTATCGAAATAATGCCACAGTGAATCCTTGCCGTAATAAAAGCTAAAGGCGTCCAGTGAAATATTAGAGTGTGGGACTTTTATTTTGACCGGACTGTGTATATCATATATATATTACTGTATTATAATATACAGTATTAGTGTCCAGACCACACAATTTCAATAAATCAATGCTCTCTATCATACTGATTTACACTTTACCAATATATCAGGACTGAAACAAACCCTTCAGTTTCCACATTAGAAACAGTGTGTGACTTTCAAAGACCATATTGCTCATCTCTACAAACTCAGCCCAGTCTCAGCCTCAGTCCACAGTTTGGTTTCCCGTTGTCAAGTGTATTTACATCTCTGTAGACCCTCCTCAGTTCATGACTCAGCTTGTGTCTATTGTCTTCATGTCCTGTTGCTGGATGCTCATTGTATTTTCTTGTTGCTCCATAGACCCTCCTCAGTTCATGACTCAAGCATCTCGGTTGTGGGATCACAGTAAGACCCCTCAGTACACTCTCTCTCCATCATGGAGATACCGGATGCCGCAGAACTTCATCCAGCAGGGCAACGGAGGCTTCCAGACCGCCAAGCCCTTCCCGGCCCAGGGTAAGAACAAACCACCTCATGAACTTGAAATAATAATCCATGTTTTACCGACTCTGACTCTGGTTCCTCCGTCAGGCTCAGTGGTCCACCCCAACCCGAATTTCCCCCTCGTTCCCCACATCCGACATCAAGTCAACCTGAACTTCATCCAACAGAAGAAGTGAGCTCTGGGACAGAACCAGAACCACGTGAACGATGGACTCACAAGGATTTTTAAACAGAATTTTATCATTTTTGTACAGTTTTTATGTTTTATTTTTTGTCTCATTACATTGATTTGTGATACAAATGTCAAATATTTTAATACCCCCATTTTTGCAGGGGTCCAAAAAAGTGTTTTTATTTTATGTGTAAAGTAAGGAGCAAAATGTAAACCTTTATTTTTATTAGCTGTATTCATACTTTGCTCGCCACAATGAAGGCTTTGAATAGGAGTTTGTTTTAAAATGATCTAACATGTCACCCTCAGTATGTAGTGCCAAAACGCAGGGATAGCAAGAAAAAAGGGACAAAATCAGAAATAGAAAAAAGGCAAAAAAAAATAAAGAAAAAAGCAAAACATCCACTGTATTGGTTTTTTTTGTCATTCAATTGACACGTTCTTTAAAGGATCAGTCTGCTGATTTTCTGTACTTTTTTTTGTCATCAAATCCTTTATGAAGACTACACCATATTATCTGGTATTATCTGGTATCTACAATTTTCAGAGCTCCGCTGTCAATTATACAAATTCACGCACACTTTTCTTTTTATTGAATCACATTTCCATAAGTTAATGTCTTACAGTTTGTTCCGAATGTTTTAACATTAACAGAGATTCTTGAAACATTAACACATGTAGCCAATGTATTTACAGATTGAGTCCAACTGAATGAACAAACTCTGCTTCACAGTCAGTTTGTCATTTTTACAAAACTGAACGCAGCTCGATACTGAGTTACTTTATCCACAGTTTATCACGTGATGTGGATAAAGTTGATCAAGATGTTCAGGCCCACAACAGACACTGAAAATTCACCTAATTTTTTTTCTGTTAATCTTTTTTTAGCAAAAATGTTTTTGTTTTCGTGTTCATTTTTGTTCATTTATGATTTAATGTTTGTCTGGTTTGCTGGATGTATCCAACGGAATAAGGGTGCATGCTTCCATATTGCAGTGTCTGAAAAAAGGAAGGAAGGAGAATGACAATCCAAAGTCCTCCTCACTACATGAAAGAACCACAACCTCTGAACTGCAATTACTCACTGAATAATGATGGATGAGTCACACCTCTCTACAACACTGGCACAGAGCTAACGAAGTGCGGAGATAGATCTGGATATGAGAGGCTAATTTAATGTTGAAAACACCCAGAAAAAGTCAGAACAGGAGCAATTTAGGACTAATAATGAGTTAAAATAATGTGATTTGAAACAGGTGATTGTAATCATGATGTGAAAAGAAGTAAAAAGCAACCAAAAGGAGCATCTAAGCTGAACACCATGACCTCTGATCCCTCAGATGACACCGCATCAAGAACTGTCATTCATCTCTAGCTGACAGAACCATGTGGGTCAGGATTACGGAGTCAAACCTTTGTCCAGTTCTACAATACAGAGTTACAGACACTAATGTCAGTTCAGAATTCACTGAGTCTAAATTAAGCCTTATGTGAACTATATCCAGAAGCTCTGTGGACTTCTCTAGACATGGAGGCATCCAGGATGGACCATCATGAAGTGGAAACTTGGACTGCTCAGACCAGTATCCTGGTCTTTATGGAGAAATGGACACCGTGTGCTTCGGACCAAAGATGAAAAGGACCATCCAGACCAGTGTGAACAACATGTTCCTCCAGAGGCGCCACTGACTCAAAGTAAGTGAAACCCACACATTGAACTCAAACATGAAACACACAGAGCTGAATTACTGGGTGATAAAATGATAATTATCATATTTCTCTATTTTGTCATGATTATATTTTTCACAATATACATTTTCTTTTTCCTTCAGTGTTTTCATTCTCACTTAGATAATGTTTTAGTTTTACTTAATTTTCCATCATGTATATATTAATGTTGACCAAATATTTTATCATTATAATAGTTCTGATTGTTCTACCTATAGATTTGTGAAATGTTAGATAGCTTTATAACAGACTGTAGACTGCTGAAAAACAAGAACACTGTTAGAAAATGTTGACTTTTTCCAGCTTTATGTGGAGCAGCTCAAAAAATATATAATGAGAGGATGGATCTGACACATTACTTTGAGTTTTCAGTTGGCTGTTTGGTTTGATTTAGGAAAACATGGTTTGGGTTCAAATAGACTCTTTGACAACATGAATTACACAACACCTGGTGTAAACAGGACTTTTTGTGGCCACAAGGGGGCAGAGGAGGGGTACAAAAACAGACATTGAATATTAAATCTTTCTTTTAATCCTGCCGCTGAAGAAAAGATTCTGTTCCAAATAAAACAACAACATACCTGTGAACAAACAGGTATTTATTGTTTGTGTCTAAAACCTTCTTTTACATTATATACATGCTGTACTTGTGCATGGGGTTGGACTACATGTTTTTTTTAGAAATCAGGTTACTACGGGTAACTTCAAACAACACTGTGAACATGTAGAAAGTATTTTCTTGTCCATTCGTCTGAACTCTCCTCTTTATGTGTCTGTCCAACATTGAACAGAGGGATCAGCCAGTTCAAACTAATGTTAACTTCTTCAAACCATTAATTAAAGCTTAAAGAATTTTTTCTAATTAAATTTACAGAAGAGATAAGAAGCAGTTTTGATAAGAGGCCTGAGCAGAGATAAAGCGTCTAATGACATTCATTAGTTAATACCTGGAGGAGCAATCCAAGTCTATGAGTTCTGCAGAACCTCTAATCTGTTCCTGGACTGAAGCTGTGAGTGTATTAATGAATTCACTGACTAAACAGTATCAATCAGCATGGATGGATCCTCCTTCTTCATGCCTTTGTCGGTCCGTTCACATCACAGAGAGTTGAAAAGTGTGAAACACAAAGTACAGCCAAATATCATTGTTTGCATGCTTTCAGGTTTTTCCTTTGCATTGACATCAGGTCCATATAAATGTGAGTAAACCTGATCCATGTCATTGTTTGTGAATCAGTGGTTCTTTTGTAAAACTGTCAAGTTCAACTGCCTTTAACTGGAGTAGAGAATTATTTTACTCCTGGTTTCATCGTTTTCTACTAAATGCAGCCATTTTGCTGCATGTTTTACCATTCAGTCCAACTGAGGAGGCGTGTTCAATACACACACTGTATACTGACATGTATTAATAAATTACTACCATTTAACCACCATCAGCATGTTTTAATACTCTAAAAGTTGTATTTGGCCTCAAATTAACCGATTCATATATGAAAGACGTCTGTTCATTAGTTTTATGTCAGTTCATTTAGTTAGTAGTAGATTAGTGAGACCGGGTCCCAACAAACCAAATGATTCTGTGTGGGACACGTTACCACTGAGACTAAAGACTTAAATTCAGATCTAATGTCTAACTTATAAACACACACACAACATCACTGATCAAAAACACAAGGATGTTTTGTCTCCTCAGATCTGTTTCATAGTCTTGGTATTTTCTCCTCCTGCTATTGAAAATAAAAATCAGAATGAAGGTTCAACTTTAAATAAAAATGAACAAAATAATCTCCTGATGTGAATCTCTTAGTTAATCAGTGTTTCATATTCATTTTACCCTGAAATAACTTGGAAACAAGAAGCAATTCACTTTTTTTGCAGTGTTCTAAAAATTCTGTAAAAATTTGTGTCCCTGGATGTAAACCTAACTTTAATCTGCTTGAACTCATATTTCTCTTCAAAATCTAAATGTGGGACATCGTCTCAACATGTGGACATGTGGGGACAAGGTCAACTGACTTTCGAAATCCCAAAAATTGTTCTCAGTAGATTTCTGGAAAAAAAAACCTGCAGCCTTCACAGTAAGATTTCATGTGTTGTAAAGTGTAAAATACATCACCATTTATTAATGAGTTACTAACATTTAAGAACCAACCAGGTCCAGGTGTCGTCAGTAACAGTCTTCATTTAATCTGTCTTCCGTCTGTAATCTCTCATTTTCATTTCATTAAATCTTCCACAATGGTTTCATCTTATGCCTTTATGTTGTCTTTGTCTTGTTATGGCTTGTTACATCTTTTACGTATTTTTGACATATTATTATGTACTTTACGCTGACAGTTGGCATTAAAAACAGCTCCGCAACCTGTTTTGGGTCCCAACCCTAAATTTAGGAACTGCAGTGCTATAGGATCAGCTCCCCTCCCTGATGGTACGTGAGAGATTGGTTGAACTGATAGGTATCAGACAAAACAAGTTATCCTAATCAAAGTTTAACTTAAAAAAGAACAACGGAAGGTTGTTTGAAATTTGCTGTTTGCCATTGTGACAGAGATGGGGAAACTCACCACAAGTGTAGTAAGCCAGGCTGGGTAGATATAGAAGGATCTTGAGAGAATCAGGTGTCTTCAGAAAATGTTTATTCCAAAATTCAAGCAAAACAATCTCTAATTAGCTCAGAATTTTTTCTGATACATAAAAAAATCACAAAATCTTAAGACAAAATGAAAGGGAAGCAGACGAAGAAGTATATTGGAGTGCAAAAGACTACAAAATCTAATTTTCTGCCTTGATACATTTTAAAATGAAACAGTTTGGTTAGAAAATGTTGGATGTTAGCAGTTAATACATTATTATGATTGGACGTATTTTGAAACATTTTGAAACTTGGTGAAAAACACTTCTGTGTTTTGCAGAAATGCCATCATGTAACTGGTGACAGGGTTGTGAACAGCTGTGTCCTGTCAGATAATTAAAGTACCCAGTACGATCAGAAAACTGAAACCACTCAATGATGAGGAGGCTGAGTTCGGCTGTTCCGGCGAAGTCTCAACTGAGTTACACAAACTGGATTCGCAACACTTTGGTCCAATGGTGACGTTTTGAGAGTCCTGAGAAGCAGAAGGATCACACATGTTTCTAGAGATACAACCAAAGGACTTCCTGCCGTTGGGCTCTGTGGATTTAAAAAATCACTGTTAAAATAGATCCAGTCACTGACCTAAAAATATCACTGTTAAGGTCTTGATAAACTGGGGGTGTTTTCTTTTCATGTAATTAATTTGCACATCATTATGTTTATTCAAACTGTTATTTATATCATGAGTACTTTTACACAGAACACGAATATTATGTAGCGAAAAAGCACCGCTTTTTTTTCCAAGCTTTGGCACTGTGAATAAAGGAATCAACCAATCATTTGTGTGAAATGGAGGTCATGTCACAACAATAATAATGAACCTGTTGACTTGAAGCTACTGTTTAGTATGAAACACAAAAATGATGAAAATATTGACGTGAAGGACAACTTGTGAAGAAGACACCAGACATAGACCCAAAGGAACAGAAGACACCAGACGTAGATGAGAAGACACCAGATGTAGACCTAAAGGATGATGTAGACCTTCTTTTAATGAATGTGCCACAGCTGTCGGAAACTGCATCTTGAATCAGTGCGAATAGTTTTAATGTGAAATATGCAATTCAATTACAACATAAAAACATCACCATTAGAATAGATCCAGAATTAACCATAAAATTGTTCAGAAGACTTAAGCTGCAAATTTTGCTGAGCTCAGAAACATGAAGTTTAAAGGAGGAGTACCACATTTTGATCTGATCCTAACTTCTCACCTGTTCCACCAATGCACCTGTCCTCCACCCCCACACAGTCCACCTTCTCATTACAGACAGTACTGGTATCATTATGGCAGGTGTAACACTGCAGACCATTCTTTGATGCATCAGGGTCTGAAACAGAGCAAAGGAGAGGTGGAAAAGTCCACACAGTTTTCTGCAGTAGAAGTACACATAGCTGTGTAAAACCATACTGTGGTAAAGGTAGAAGTACTGATTTAACTTCTTCAATCAGTAAAATTGCAAAAGCACAAACTCTTAAATGTTCTCAAAGTATAAAATAAAACATGTTTAATAAATAGATTACACCTTTTCTCTGCAATCAAGTCTTCATCTATTGGCTGTTGCATCTTTCCAATTGTTTTCATCTTCTGCCTTTTATGAATAATTTAAAATAAATAACTTCCTGTTTTTTTCCAACTTATTCTTCCAACATCTTTAACTAGAAAAAAAAATGATTTGACATTTTTGACACATAATTTAGATAACTATCGATATCACCCAGACCTACACTAAGCGTTGTGTTGCAGAATTTAAACACCACATTGTGTTTTCTTTTGGTCCTGTTAAAGATTAACTCTTCGTGATTCCAGTTGACACATTTTATTACAGTAGATTTGTCCAGTTTCTCCTACAGAAACACAGCTTCTTCTAAAAACATTTGAAATGGTTATTTGTTTCATTTGAAGCAGAATGTTTTAAATCAAATCGCAGTAATGATGTCAGACAATGTACAGACAGTTTCATGACATCCCTGAAGATGTGGTCTGAAATAAAATCCAGTGCCATCTTTGAGACCGAGACCTTTAGTGGTCTGGAGACCCAAGTACTACGACACTGACAATCACCTCACTTCTTCTACTTACATGGCAGGTCCTGAGAGTTGCATCTGTCTGTGTTGCAGCAGACGTATGATTCAGTGTTTCTGTCAAAGTCCAGGTTGTATGACCGTATGCCACTCATTGGATGACACGAGAATGATGGAAAACATGACTTCTCTTGGTGTTGACCTCCAAATCTATCTGTGAAATCAAAGTACAGTTTGTAAATATGAATGAAAAATACACAGATTAAATCATTCAGAAATCATAGGGTTTATTACCTTTTACAGCTGCTGTTCTGCAGAACTCATTGAGACCACAGGTAGATTCCACTGTTTCATTGTTTACTGAAATTAGACACTCGAGGGCTGCAACAGAGTATTTATCAGTGACTTACAGCTCAAACGACATTTTTAATAAAGATTAAAATCTCTTTCTGCAGCTAAAAGGTTAGAGGTCTGACAAAAGGTATGAAAGATGAAAGAACTTTTACAAAACAAAAAGACTCCCCAAAGTAAATGTGAGCCAGCAGTAAAAGTCCTGAAAAGTTGAACTGTGTGATACAGGTGACAGATATTAACCTGTGCAGGAAAGCATCCAGGTGAAGATGAGAGACACGATCAGCTTCATGATGATGATCAGTGTGAAGATTATCACTTCATCTGTTGATCAGCATCGTATATATGCTTTAAAAAGTTTGGGTTTTTTTGCTGCAAATTTCCTGTTGTGACAGTCCATAACAGCTTAACTTTCATAACTGTTTGAACAGCATGTAGATTCAGCAACACTTTGAACAGGAGCAGGGGGAGAGTTTGTGTCGACACATGGGGAATTTAGAAGTTTCAGAAGTAGTTTCACCACTTTAAAGGGTCAAGGAGGTCACCCAAGTTCAGTTATACTTACAGTAGGCTGGAGATGTGATTATATTAAAAATACATACATTTTACTAACAAAATTATTTACAATACGGTAGCAGCTTTAACAAACAGGATGTTAAAAATGAATGTGTCTTCTAGGCCCAGTAATAACCTATTAAAAGGCAGGAGTAGTAGGAGCAGGGCTGGGGTTGAGGAAGGGAAGAGGAAGAGGTCCTGAAGCCTCACCATGTCAACACACCATCTGATGGATGCCCTGATTCTCTGCGATAAAGGGAGGGAAACCATCAGTTTAAGGTCAGACCTAGGCTGAAAGAAAGAGAAAGAACAGTTAAAATCATGCAGTTTATGAACAGGACCAAATGAGTAAGGCCTAAAATTACACATGCAAAAATATGCAACTAATAATCACAAAGAAAAAAATAGGGAAATTCACAAAACCACACACCCTCAAATAAATACCAAAATAAACCACAACTTAATGCAAAAGATATAAATAGAAAAAAATGTAAGCCTCATTATTAATACTGGTCAGACAATGGATTTCATTGGTCAAATGTATATTTCAACAGACATCGTAACTCAGTCTGAATATTTTTTCCTTGATCAAATTTTCCTCAGTGGTGTGGAAGCATTCATAAGACACAGAAATCCATGCTTGGTTTGAAACGGTTCTTAGGCTGATCATCTTTTCACACCATTAGTGTCTTTGACGAAACACACAGATGTGTAGTTTATCTGAGGCTGGTCATCATGAGTTTATTCTCTGAGCTTTTTTATCATTCAAGGGGAGTTTTAACATGGTTGTTTCTATGTCTGGTACATTTTAGTTTAATATATTTCAGTTTAAATGAAATTGTGTTCATTTAGTTACATCTCAGATGAGAAAGCTTTGCCAAAAGAAAAGGGAAGTTACAGTTGTTTGTTGCTTAACATCATTTAGGTACATTTTAGTGAGGACATTTCCCTTCAATCAGGATGCTGTTAACATTCTGTCACATGTTTAACGGAGGCTGACAGGATGTGTGTCCTCCGTTAACATTGATTGGTTATAAATGTTAATTAAACTCATTTTTAACTTCTGTTTAATGTTGTAATGCTGCCTCTAGTTTGTGTCAAGAAAAAAGTAAGAGAAAAAATAATGTTATGAGCATAAATTTATTTTTGAGAAATACATTTGTGAGAATAAAGTTGTAACATTTTGAGTAAAAAAAGCCATAACTCATAATATTATAAAAAGTTATAATATTTCAAGAAAAAAGGTCTTTTCTCTCATCATGTCTCTATATTATTGAGGTCTTTTCTGTCATTGTGTCTCAGTTTATCAAGATGTTTTCAAATGTTGTGTCTCCGTATTGTCAAGGTTTTTTTTGTATCATCGTTTCTCCGTTTATTGAGGTCTTTTCTGATGTTGTGTCTCCTTTTAATGAGGTGTTTTCTATTGTCGTGTCTCCGTTTATCGAAGTGTTTTCTGATGTGTCTCTGTATTATCAAGGTGTTTTTCCTTCATCCTTCAGCAGACACTCTCCATTCGATATTACGTTCTTCCTGTTAAAATGCTAATTGTTTTTTCCTGACCCTCTACGTTCAACTGCAGTGGAGAAGGTGTCACTTTCAAAGTGACCTGGTTTTAAAAACACAGCTGTGTTTTAAAGTTTAGAATATGAAGCTACAGCTTTACCAACTTTCTCTACGTTTCTCTCACCAAGAGCAGCAGAATATATCAGACATGATAACAGAGCAGGCACAACAACACAAAATAAATCCCACAAAGGAAATATTAACCCTGTAACATTAGTTATATGAGAGGGAAACAGCCTTCAGTCACTACCTGTAATGCCAAGGTCTTCAAAGTTTTGTGAAGGTTCCTTTTGAAATGGAACAGGTTAAAAATTAGTTAATTACTCTGTTAGACAGGCAATAAGTCATAGAACAATTTTTATCTCTTTATCAGCGTCGTGTAATACATCAGAACTCACTGAACACTGGTAACAGTCATGCTTTTAGTAAAAGGTCTTCAAAGGGACTTGAATTAAGATTGGAATGTTTTGATTTTAAAGCATAGCCACCAAAAAAAACTCCAGGTAATCCAGATTTTTAAACACTGATAATAATCCAGTCAGAGCACACCATATGAGCTATGATCACTGAGTTCATTAAAGCTGCTGAACATGATGTCAAGCTGTGTGTGGAGGTTTTAAAATCCCAGCTTCAGACTGCAGTATGTGATGAGACATGATTGTATCTGTTCACTAATAAAGTCACCTTCCTCTGTGCAAACAGCAGACCTGCATCAATAAATATTCAGGTAACAGTCCAGAGGAGGAGTAATGTTCTCAGCAGACTGATGTCAACCTGCTGTGAATCTGTGGATCTGACAGTCATCTGCCGCCTCTGATTGGTCTGAAGGACTAAAGATCATGAATATAGAACACGTCTGTGAGGTTTTTCAACACATGCATGTGTATCAAGAGACCGAAACACAACCACACAACATCTGATCTCAGATTTTCTTTACACATGATTCACCACTTTGCTCTGCCACAAAATATTGTTGTACTTTTGTGGCTTTAGTTTTGCTGTTACAGATGATTTTTAAAATTAATGAGGCCCTGGTATAACCTTAAAGTTTGCGGTGTAGTAACGAAGGAGACAAAGAATCTGTACATTAATCCAGAACTAGAATAATC
This sequence comes from Coranthus polyacanthus, assembly GCA_037367275.1. Taxonomy (NCBI): domain Eukaryota; kingdom Metazoa; phylum Chordata; class Actinopteri; order Kurtiformes; family Apogonidae; genus Coranthus; species Coranthus polyacanthus. The sequence goes on along the minus strand of JAPQRN010000019.1, from coordinate 4,917,055 downwards.
CACACGAAAATCCAGAACAAAAAGAATCTACACATTAATCCAGAACAAAAGCAATCAATGCATCCGACTAGTCCTTTTTGCTCAAGAAGGTTCCTAATGGAGTGAAATGACCTGGAAGTATCTGAGTGTCAGCCAAGATAAGTGCTGTTTGAATTCTCTAAATGCAAAGGAAAGGAGCTTCAATTGTTCCTTTAGTGTCTCCTTTAGCATAGGATACACTGGACCTTCCTTTACAAAAGGAGAGGAGAGAATATGGCCTGCAATTCACTGTGGTGACAACATCAGCCGACCCGACTGTTCACGAAAACAAACGATCAACACGACAAAAAGGATGAACATTTTCATCTAATGCCACAATTTACCTGTGCTTACAGATACATAGTTTGCATTAGTTATGCTTCGTTCATTTTATTAAACACACAGATGTGTTAATAAAACTGTAAACCATTTTTTTTTCCAATTTCGGCAGATGTTTTTAATTCAATATGTAAATTTCAGAATGATTACATGAACAATAGTAGAGTTTTAGACCTAATTCGTAGCTTTATGCTCATCTTACATAGATGTAGCCTATTTTCATACAATGATACTATGATTCATATTGACAGATGTCAGTGAACAGGGCTGAGGCTGAGTGACTGTAGTCTAGATTCATTTATTTATTCCATTACAACCATGGAAATGAATCCTTGTTTTCCACTGGGTTGTCATTGTTTATAGTCTGCTTTAAATAACACGTGAATGCATAGGAAGAAGTATCTAAGATGTGCTTGTTGTAGAACATCTTCAGAATATTGTAGTTTCACTGTGGCCGAACCACATCACATCTGTCTAGTCTAAGTGCAGTCAGATTCTATCAGCAATGCGCTGTCTTTTCCTAAGTCCTTTTGAATTCTCCTTTTCATCTCTTCTTAACCCTGTGACGTTTTCCCTCGAGGTCAAGGAAAAGTAGATAGGAGCTAATGTTTTGGACTGTTTGGACAGACCCAATATGTACATTAATCCAAAATGAAAATAATCTGTATATTAATCCAGAACTAATGTTTCTGGTCAAACATTGTAAACTCCTTCTTACTTCACACACTCCATCATCTGTGTAAACATTGACTTTTTGTTGATTTTGACTAATTTTCTTCACACTCTTAGCTGTGGATTGTGTCTTGGTCAGTGATCTGAGAGGACAACAGACAACAGTCTCTGTGTCTCCAGTACACATTATTACACAGACTCTCTATATATTTTAATAATTTCTGTGCTGTGGGGTGTAAACAAACACTGCGTTGAGCCTGAGCTCAGTGAAGGTACTTAATAAGGGCGTGTCATGTTCGCGTTGGAGATGGAGCCGTCACTTCACAGCGAACAGGTTGAGGCCACATGCAGTGCAGGAATATTTTATAATATTAATGACACACTTAGTATTCTGTTGTCATAAGGCTTTTATTAGTATTCCATCAACTCAATGAGGCGGGAAAGGGCCAGATGCTGCTTGTATCCTCCGTCAGTCTGTCATCAGTTCATCTCATGTTATGTTTTTATTAACACTGTATTAATAACACTCTATTCTGGCCTGATTTATCAAACAGAGGTTTATACAGTCAGTACACACACATTAACACACTGACAGTTTTACTGCACTACATTAATCTGTAGCCTCACCTTTACCTTAAGCCAGGGCTCATCAACCTTTACTGTCTACAGAGACATTTTGGCCAGAAACAAATTTTTGTCTGGAGCTGGAACAAACTATTTGAGCCCTTCTAAAAGACAACACCTGTATATCGATCACATGTGTCATCACAGGTAACACTGAATGTCCTCGATTTGCTCACAGTGATGTTTGTTGAGAGGAACTGCTGTGATGTTTGAAACTATTCTTTCACTTACTTACTCACGCACACCTCACCATCTCCTGAGCTGCCATGAAACTACTAGTGGAGTTTGGAAATTTGATCTAATTTAAGTACTACAAAGAAGCTACTGTGTATAATGCACATTTTAGTTCATGAAATGTTAAAATGTTTTTCATATTCGGTGTATAAACTACTTATATTTACAATTGGATATATGAGAACAACTTTAGCAAAATGTTTATTCCATTCCATATATTTTTGGAGTGTGACTTGACTTCACCATCCCACATACAGGCTTGTTTAAAGACCCACAGACTGGTGTTACAGTGGATCTGCTGATGAGTCCTGGTCCAAGTCTAACTACACATCAGGGCCTTGGTGTTGGTGGAGGAACCGTGTGAACACCCTCTTTTCCAAACCACTTTTCATTGACTTCGATGGAAAACATCATGAGGTCAGTAAAAGAAAAAAGGAGAATTCAAAGACTGAGGAAAAGACAAAGAGAATCTGACTGTACTAACCCTAATCAGATGGTAGTGATGTAGATTGCCTGTAGTTAAACCACAGTGTTTTGAAGATGAACAAAAAGTACATGCTGGAACCTTTGCTCTGTGTGTTCTTATTGTCTTGTTTAATGCAGAATAAAAATGTGGACAGATAAGACTTCATTATAGAGCTGGACGATATGGCCAAAAATTTTATCACGATAAAAGTGTTCATGTCAATAATTATCATGATAAATGTCAAATCATTATTTCTTCACAGTTTAAAGGCTGATTTTTGGTCCTCCGTGAAAGTTGAAAAAACCAGATGGTTATATATGATGGTTTTAAATTATTTGTAAAGACAAAACAAGATGAAAACAACATTAAATCAGGTTTAATGTGATGATGTTTAAATAAAGTTTCAGAATCTGCTAACAGGCAGATTTTACATGCATTACATCAATAACAGGCAACTAAACCCTATAATAGTAGCAAATATATAATATCGGATGTTGCATTAAAATAAAATGGGTTAGAATAGATTTCTTCTGGTCTCGTTTGTCTCAGATGTGATGATGGAAAGCTCTGCTGTCTTTTCTCTGATGAAAGCCATTTGTGTTTTTGTGCTTTCTGCTCAGACGTCCTCTCAGGAAAATGTCTTTCCATAGATGCCTCTCTACATGTTAGAGACAAAATCTGCACTCTGAAAATGTAATTATCTCAAACGTTGAAGTGGAGGAGGCCTGAACAGATGGAGCAGAGGGAAGTTCCCTGATCTGAACACACTGTTTCTAACCTGCATCGGAAAGAGAAGCTGCATGTGTTCAGAGGGATGGGATCAAGAACCAGGTCCAGTTGAGAACATTCAATTTAATATTTATATTCCCCAAAATCTCAAGTCACTTCAAAGGGCTTTACTATCTGTACAAATACAACACCCTCTGTCCTTCACCCCTCACTGCAAGTAAGGAAAATCTCCAAACCAAATAATTCTGAGGATAAAAACCTAGAAGAAACCTCAGGAAGAGCCACTGAGGTTGCTCTTCCTGCATGGACAGATGGTCCTGGAGAACTAGGTCCAAAGTGTCTGATCCATCAGACTCATACTCATCCAAGCTCATTATGTCCTTTAATCAATGAAGGCATGTTTTTCTGATGTCAAGCTGATGGATCTGTGCTGCTGGAAACTGTGGTGGCCACATTTATACATAGGAGTGGATACTTTATGGCACCAACTGAATACCTTAGATATGACCGGGGATCAAAAAAAATCACCAGCTGCTGTGAAGTTGGATCAGATGCCAGACAGACTGGGTGGACTCTGTCTCACTGGATGTCCTGTAGTCTTCATTCTCCTCTTCCTCTGTGTGTTACCATTTTCAAACAACAACAACAACCTGTGAGCTGCAACTGCACACTGAAAATGACAAGTTTAGACAAAGACATTACTTTTTCTGAGTAATTTTCTTTTGTTTGGAATTAGTCATTTTAATACCTTGACTCACTTCTCCACATGTTCAACCAAAACAATTTCTTCTTTCACTGGAACAGAGCCAATGAAGTGTGGAAATGGATCTGTAAGTGAGAGACGAGTGAGGGTGAGCTGAGAACGTCTGGCACTGTGTCTAGGAGATCTTCAACTCCCACCTCCAGCAGATCTTCATCTGTGTCCTGAAGGAGGCTGGGGCACTGAGTCCAGCTGAAAAAGGAGTCTCAGTGAGCCTGGATGGGTTGTGAGACCCCAGGGGCAACTGAAACATACCAGCAGAACGTTTGGTTCGGTTAATGTCCATTCTCAGTTTCATGTTCTGGTACAGTATGTACAGCATTACAAAATGAAGTAAATTAAGCTACAAACATTTAGTAACTGGAATATCAGATATAAAATAGTCTTGTGTTTGGTTTGTTGGGCGTTTTTGCAGCTGCAGGAGGTGGAAGGAGTTAGTAGAGGTATGAATTTCACATTAGAAGACAACTGTCAGCGGGACAAAGGGGTTATGTGTGTGACAAAGGGTTCACACGAATAAATAAATAAATCCTGACACATTACAACAAATGAATCATACATACATACTCAGCGATGTGTTTCATCAGGACATTGAGAGTGGAATAGAAACCTTTCAGAGCTTTGTCCATTTGTGAAATTAATCTGCTGAGTTCAGACCTGATGCGATTAAATTTAACAAAAAATAAAAAAATGTTTTGACGTGTTTAAAATGAGAATAATGGTCTGTCATTTTGGTTTTCATTCAAAATGTTTCTACAAAGTGTAATCTGAAGCTACAGATTAAGGTACCAATGTTGATGCATGTATCAAGTGCAGACTCTCAGAAAAGCCTCTTGGAACCAAACCCTAAACCTAACAGGAAGTCCAACATTTCGAGTTAAATAGGACATTTTGAAACATTGACACAGGAAGTGATATTTAACTCCCTTGAACAACATATGAAAGGAGGACTGACCTGAAGACGTCTTCATGTGAGTGTCCAATCATCGCTTGTGTTTTAATGCCTTTTAAATTAATAAATGTGTATTCAAACATGTTAAGACACTCAGCCTTATTGAAGAGATTTTACGTGTTTTGTTTTTTTCACCAGATAAATTCTCTGAATGTCCTGTTTTATGGACACAAATAAACGAGTGTCCCTCTGAAAACAGTTTGAACAGATTTTGTACAAATGCATCAAGATAATTTCATTTCACTGAAGGAAAATCAATGAGTCCTGTTTACCTGCAGAACATCAGAGGCAGAGGAGGAGGAGGAGGAGGAGGAGGAGGATGAAGACAGATGATCTACAGTCTGACACATACACGACTCTGGGTTTAAAGACACAAACTGGACCAGATCCTTGTCATAGGTAATCTGATTTCACCTCCATACATAATGTGTTCGTGTCACTGTCAAAGGGAAGTTTTCATGTCAGCCTCAGAACATGTCCGACACAATCTTGAAAGTGATTTTATATCATCAATAACTGATTAAACAAAGTGATCAGGCTACGATCACTGCAAATGTCAGTTCAGACTTGATTTCTTTTGTCACATAATTTAAAAATAATAAAAAGTTCAGTATCAGATTGACATGGTCATGAACTGACCCACATGAGAACAAAGGAACAATACACAGATGTCACATGCAACACGTCATCGTAAACATGGAGGACACTGACGCCAGAGTTTATATCTATGTTTTTTCTTTAAATATAAACTCCATCCAGTAAAATGCACAAGCATTTTCCATGTTTTTATATTTTCATCTGAATTAATGTTTTTTTTTTTTATCTTGTTATCAGCAGTGCTTTGGATTATTAGTCTTTCTTAATGTTTTGTATTTCTTTTTTTTCCCATTCTTTTTTTAAAAGGATAGATGAGGGCACTTCACATAATCTTATTACTCTCATTATCCCTTTTTTAAGTGTTTAACAATAAGACATTTTATAAACAACACTTTTATAATGCATGTTGCCAAAAATAAAAATTGGAAATAAAATGAAATTGTATGTAGAGACGTGTGTAACCCTAACCCTAACCCTAAACAATAACCAAGGTGGGCAAAATAAAAATATACCCATATAGAAATACAAATATATAGCATAAATGTGTCCATAACAGTAAGACAGTGGGACAATCCCTCTGTATCTGAAAGAAAAACTGTTAGTTCCTTAGTTCCATGAGGTCTGGTTATGTCCTTTGTGCATAAGAAACCCAGTCAGTCATTATCTGTAGTCAGTCATTATCTGTAACCGCTTAATCCCCCTATGGAGGGTCGCGGGGGGGCTGGAGCCGATCCCAGCCGACATT
>JAPQRN010000019.1:4893760-4910819 GCA_037367275.1 Coranthus polyacanthus | reverse complement strand
CCAGTCGGCCGGCCCTGGATTCGAACCCAGGACCTCCTTGCTGTGAGGCGACAGTGCTAACCACTGCACCACCGTGCTGCCCCATATAAGAAACCCATTTTGACTATATTTGTTTAAATGTCTTCATTTGTAGATGGAGAGAAAAGGTAATCTTCTCCATTGTGTATATTTCATTAACTACTGTACATCAGATTAAAATACCTGTAGAGGAAAATAAATATCCAGAGTCCATTTCACAGTCTGAAGGACAGATGAAGACAGTGGATTCATGAAATCTGCAAAAACTCTCTGTTCGAGACAGACACTTTAACAGGACTAATATGAACGAAACATACAAATCAGTCCAACCCGACAGACCTGAGGGAAATGTTCACCACACAGCTGATGAGAGCAGCAATTAGTTACCAGTGTTGTGGAAAGTGTGTTCAGAGGCCTCATATGCCGACGGTCACATACATGACATTCCTGAACTGATGTTTCAGTGTGTTGCTGTGTTTCCAGTCTTTTTACAGACATTACAACCAGCACTGAGTGTCAACAGTTTCAGAAGATGCAGGAGTTTTACATAAAAAAAAAACGTCTCTAAAGTGAAGTAATTGGCTCTGAGATGTAGCATTCTGATGGATCAAACTGTTAGGAACCTCTGGTAGTTTAGGAGGTGAAACCTGTTCCATGTCATTACTGATCCATCTGTCTCTGTTTCCTCTTTTATCCACAATAAAAAACCCACTAAGAACTATCATGTTTAAAATAATCTAAATGGAGTCCGGCTCATTTTCCCAGGAGAACAAGAGGAGTTTCCAGACCTGAACTCAGAGTCCGCCTTTTAAAACACATGATCTCTGGGAACAGGTCTCTCATTTTGTCCACAAACAGTGAAGCGCTTTTAATCAACAGGGACAAAAACACCTTTGAATCAAATTTAATATTTTTGAGTCTGATAAATTATGTAAACGACTGTTGGTTGTTGATACATTTTTTAAATCAACTAATTAAGTAATGTGGCGTTTTGGAAGAACATGTTTAACATGTGACTTTTGTGGCATTTAGAAACATTTAAAACCACTGAATAATACTGTACATAAATGTTAATCTCTGACAAAGAGTTGGGTTTAAAAAAGCTTCAAATGTCTTTATGATATTAGCGAGAACACAGAGAGGCTGATCTAATGGCAGAAATTAAAGTTAGTGGAATTCAGATAATTCAGTGGCAAATCGCTTAATATATGAAGTAACTGTGAATTAACATGTTATATGTAATACATCCTGCATTCATTCATGCCTTAGAACATCATCATTAGATTTGGATCCTTATTGTAAAGTGTTACCATTAAATATAACTTAAGGGTAAAGTCAGAAAAAACATTTATTTCTTCAGAAAAAAATTGGATAAAAAATTAATTAGTAAATTAATTAGCAATATTTAACTCTTTCAATGTCCTACTCAGAAGAATCACATTTCATTCAGTTATTTAAAACATAAAACCAAACTCTGTTCCTGTTATAGTCTTGTCCCGTTGTCCATTAACTTTTCCAGTATTTTACATTATTGACATTAGTGAATGTGATACAATCAGTCAGGTTCTCCTCTGAGTGAATCCACTGTGAACCAGAACCAACTGAACTCACTTCTGAACATTGTAACTCTATCTCTAACTCGGGACCAGACCGTTTCCGGGACAAGACGGTATGGTCATGTGACCGCCTCCTCCATCTAAACGGACTCGTTCTGATTCATCTCGTCACTAAAACTCTGACTTTTCTGACTGGTCTTTTCCTCTGGTGACAGATGTGGTTTTAGCCTCTTGTTGTCCTAAGGTTTGTTTTTTGTAGATTTTTTTCTATAAAAACAGATTAGAGGCGCGTAGTCCGCTGTGTTCGTGCGTAAATCCGCCTGTCTGTGCGTCGCGCTGTGCCTCAGTTTGAGTTCAGATCCGCAGATGAGCCACTACTGGACACACTCTGTCCCATCTGAGCGACCGTATTGGATTATAAACCACAGTCTGACTCCTTAAAGGATAGATACTCTGGACAGTCATCCGGTTCTGGTGCGTCTTCTGTGGGCTTTGCGCCTTTTTGAGTCGCAGTTTGAGCGTTTTTTCTGCGGTGGAAACATGTTTTTATGTAACACGAGTGCCATAAAGGACTGGAGCTACTTCTTGTCTCAGATCCTGCCCCTGATGAACCGGACCGGGTCTCTGGTGAACCCGGACACGGCGGTGACTGTTCAGGCGGAGCTGAGCGCCTCTGAGCGGCCTCTGGATCAGAACCACACCGCAGCCCTGGAGCTCCTCCACTACTCTGACAGAGACCTGCTGTACACGGACCGCCGCACCCCGGACCGGGACCTGGACCGCGACTCCATGCCTCTGCCCAGAGCCCTCCTCTACCTGCTCATGGCCGCGCTCGTGCTCGTGGCGGTGGCATACGCCATAGTAGCTCACCTGCTGAGAGACGTCCTCAAAGAGTTTATGGGTAAAAGAACAGAGTGTCCACAGGGGACAGCATAGGGGAGACTGGGGACAACATAGGAGAGACTGGGGTCAGCATAGGGGAGACTGGATTTTAAAAATATTCTTAAGTGTTAAATCCATTTTATTTTGATCAAAGTAAAATGGTTCAATCAAAATAAAACCAAAATAATCACAAAACCAAGGACTACAGGTGTTTGTCTTGATACATCTTGTTTTGTATTTTACATCATTTTCATTTTTTACATCCTTTTCATCTATTTTCGCCTCTCATGAATAATTTAAAAGCACAAATAATCATCCAGTTTATCCAACATTTATAGTGATAATTATTGACATAGACTGATATGAAAATGTTTATCATGAAAACGTACTTTTGCCGTATCACTTAGACCTAGTTATAACCAACCCCAACCCTGGGGAGAGTTGCAACATATTAAAATGCATTTAATTCCATGAATTAACTTTGTTTCTTGTCTCGGTTTATATGTTCAGTATGCAGTCGGCCATTGTTGAGTTTTAATGAGGCCTTGTTTTGATCATAAAGAATTAAAGGTATGTTTCATACACTGAAACTTGAAAACAGGAGTGTTTTCATTGTGTCTGTCTTTTCTGTCTGATCCATGTCTTGTCTTTTGCCTGCAGGTGGAGGCAGGTCGATTGTAGCTGAAGGTGATGGAGGTGAAACTGGTGAACCAGGTAAAAAACAAACCAAAACACCTGGATTAAAGTTCAACACTCTCACACAGAAAGTGTGTGAACTGTATAATGTGTTAAGAGGACCTCACTTTGTTCACATTTCCATGGTCAGAAACAACTGATTTATTAAAAAGCACCTGATTCATATTAATAAGAATCTGAGTGGTCAGAGTATACACAAAGCTCTGTACCTTGATCTACATACATGCCACTTATAAGGAATAATAACATCATACAAACTACTATAAGGAACACTTTCTACACATTTTAGATGCACATACATCCATAGCAGCAGTGTCACACAAACTATAAGTGGAAAATTGGGCACAAAGTTTGGTATTGGTAGAGCTGGACGATACAGCCAAAAGTGTTTTCATGATAAACATTATATCTGTCGATATCGATAATTATCACAATAAATGTCAAGTCAACATTTATTTACAGTTTAACACCTGATATTTGGTCCTGAATGAAAGTTGAAGAAACCAGACAGTTACTTGTGGTTTTAAATTAGTGGTAAAAGATGAAACAAGACTAAAAAGATGTAAAAAAAAAAAAAAAAAAAAAGAAAATTACTTGGGTGAATGGGTGGGGGGATTGGACCTGCACCAGCTCAGTCTGAATAAAGAAGAAATTATGTAGATTAAAATCCATTAATAATCCAGTCAGATGTGTTCAGGTTTTAAATGTGCAGCTTGACATTACTATTATTATCTCCTTAATTAAAAAGACTGGAATAGACAAAACAAACACAGACTCTAATGAGGGACTTTCATGTTTTTAGTGTCCACCGTAGGAGAGGAGAAATCTGCCGCTCCACCACTAGATGGCACTAACTGTCACATACTGAACCTTTAATCTCAGATCCGACACAATAATGATTGATGTATCTGGTTCAAACAGGAAGGCTTCATCACAGACAAGTGGACAGACTGGGTGTTTAAATTTGTCCTTTTTTCTTCAGACTGGGTGTTCAGCTCTCAACGTCTTTCCAACCAGATTAAGACTGAGATCCACTGCGTCGCCCATAACCTGAGCGACCTAAAGGAGCTGAGCTACATCTCCCCGAACCCCACCGGCTGTCTGAGGTCCACCAGACCTGAGGACATCATGGTTACTGTGGACCGACCTCCGGACACTCACTGTGGGACTTAACCTGACCTCTGACCTCTCGGGGTGGGAGATGAAGCAGCAGGTTTTGCTGTGTTTGTTGTGTGAGTGGATTTTCCAGAGTGGGTCCACGGTTTGATCAGCTGCAGACAGGATGTAGTACCTGATCTGGACTGTAGGAGGCGTCACATTAACCGGACTGGACACGAGTGCAGAGACAGAGATAAACAGGTGTTATTATACATATTATTCCTTTATCCACTGTGTAAACACTCTGAATATTCAGCTTAGTGTAAAAATGCTGCTGTTTGAGTCACGGAACAGAGTTTTATCTGAAACCAGTTTGTCTGACTGAAATCCGAGAAGCAAAAACTGTTTAAAATCTAAGAGCCATAGCTGTGCTGAGATAATATGAGATAAATGTGTCTGAAGGTTTGTGTTTAGACATCACAAATAAAGAAACACATTCAGCACTTTTTTGTCCTGTTTATGATGTGAATATTTCATGTTAAAGAGTATTTAAAACCTTTTAAACCTCACTGTGAAGGGCTTCATGTTCCTCTGAACGCAGTAGCTGAAATCTGAAATAAATGTATAAATTGTTCACCTGACACAAATTTGAAATAAAGACATTATACTCTGATTAAAGTCATTTTTAACTACACAGAGGAAGTGTCATTTCATCAAAGAGACATGTACACAAATTTGACAAAAATATGAACAAACATTGACTGTGTTAGAGACTAAATATTAAAACCAGTAAACCTACTTTAGATGTGACTTTTAAACCATCTGAACCTGCAGTCATTGTTTTCCTTCATGTTCAATGTCTAATAAAGGTGTTATTTGTTATTGTCATATGCATTACTCATGTGTCCAATACCAAGTGAAAGAATAACAGTGTAAGCCATCCTCAAGTATGAGTAAATACTTATAAAATACAATAAAATTTTGGTGAAATATCTCTTAATTTTCTAAGGTTTCTGTTATATTATGATCCAGAGTTGGCAGCTCCTATAACCATGATATTTTGGCACATTTTTCCTTTTTGACCTCCTTGAACCTGTACTGAAAAGAGCAAAACTCATTAAAATACTGTGTGAAAATGTCATGTTTGTATATTAGACAGTGAAAACCTTTAACTCTCTGACTGTCAAAACTTGGTCAGGTATTAATTTTAATTAATTTTATTTGAATGCGCTTCATCACAGATATATTAAATCTGTGGGGAAAAAAAGGAAGCACATATTAAACTGTCTGGCTGTCTTTTACATTTATCTGCTGATAATGAGTAAATCTGGATAAATTCATCACTTCTTCATGACTGTAAAACTGAAAATATGTTTACATTTTTCACATGGAGTCACAAAGTATCAGATAGTGTGGAAACAGCTACACTCAGTTATGAAAAAGGTAAAAGTGCCCTCATGTGGTCAAACAGTAGAATACACTTTAAAAATTAGATTATTATTAATGAAAACAGTTCAATTTGCATCCATGTGACTTCAGAGGAGGAGAATTCAGGAGTCTTTCCATCACTCAATTCATGTCCTAGTGACTTTTCCCAAACAGGCCGTCGTCACCTTAAACACAACCTGTTTACAACTGTAGTCGGATAAAAACTGGCATCAGTGATAACAAAAAACTGAACTGTTTGTCTCTGCTCTGCTTTGAAACAGAACAGACTGAATCACTGGACTATGATGAAATAATCCAACACAAGTTCCCTTCGTCTACTGCTCTATTCATCATCATCATCATCATCAAAAGGGGACTGCCAATGAAAATTAGTCTTTTTAGCTAACTCGAGTGCATGTACGTTTGTCTGAATGTTAATTAATGTGCACTGTCTATTTTAAATAAATAAATAAATTACAAATTACAAAAATAAGATCATTTACATGTTCAGACTGTGTCCTATTGTCTATTTAAATATTACTGAGTGTTGTATAGTTTTTGTTATAGTTGGTTATAGTTGTGCTTGAAGCTGATGTTGTTGTGGTTTGTGTCACTGTGTCAGTCTATGTTAAGTTTCACATCATTACTGTTCAGGTTATACCCACCCAGGTATTTTATGAATTCACACTTTAACCACATTAGGCTCATAATACTTAGTTTTATTGAACAATACATGGTGTCTTTTTACTCTACTTTTTACTGTTAAAATATAAAATACTGTGTTTTTACTCTACTTTTTTTACTGTTAAAATATACAATACTGTGTTTTTATTCTACATTTTACTGTTAAAATCTAAAATACTGAGATATTACTCTAGTTTTTACTGTTAATATGTAAAATTATTCTTTTTCTTCGTCTTCTTCTTGTCGGTCCTGTTGGAGGCGGAGCTAACTAGTCCGCCCCCACGGCTCTGCGGCTACCATGGCAACAACCCGCTGAGTAGGGGCCACAATGACCGACGAGACAACAGCCACTTCTCGTTGGTCAAACGAGGCTGTCATTCGGTCGTAACTTTCACTCTGATTCGTCGTGCTTACCGCCGCTCTTACGGGCTGAATGATGATTGGCTAGGCTCCGTTAGAAGCCCCACCTCCGTGTATAATCTGTAGCAGCTGCTGTGAGAGAAGACGAGCAGAGGAGGACGATGTAAAGAATTGGATAAACTGCTGCATGCTGGAATAAAACTGTTTAAAACACTGCTATATGAACATGGGAGCTTCGAGTTTCCTTGGAGTAATACAAAGAAGACAGAAAGCTGACGAAATGTAGAGAAACTTTGGCCGCCAGTGCGTTTTTTTTAAAGATGGAGGAACCTGCGAGCAGGCAAGTGTTTAACGAGCTAACGGTTTAATAAATGTACCATACTATACTACAACACAGAGTTTAATACTGTTAAATACAGCTGTCATAGAAGAGCTGTGATGAAATATAAACTGTATTATCTGAGTAGCTTAACTTTAAAACTCAAGATAATGGTTCTTATCTGAGTAGTGGAACTTTATTGTCTATTTCAACACTGATAACATTATTTCCACAGAGAGTTTGAGCTGTCTCTTTCAGACGGTGAGTCAGATGATGACTTGCCATTAACTGGACATACAGAAGGCAGCATCAGGAAGGTAACACAAACAACACAAACACAATAAAACACAACCAAAGCATGCCTTCAGTGGGAAAGTGACTGAAGGATAGAGACAAAAACTAAAAGACATAACAAGATAAAAAAACTACATAAGAGACACAACAACTTAAATGACTTAAAGATCCTAACCATAACCCTAAACAAAACGAAAACGATGTGAAAGACAAAATGAGATAAAAACGACATGTAGGATGCAACAAATGAAATGACTTAAAGACACAACAAGACAAAAATGATGTAAAAGACAAAACAAAATTATAACGACATAAAAGATGTAAGAAGATTTAACAAGGTGTTTTAGATGTTACGTGACTCTTGTGTTCAGAGAGAAAGTGACTGAAGGATGAAGGTGTTTCAGTCTTTACCTGATATCACAGATCCTCATGATGGCAGAACTCGGCCTAAAGCCTAATCCACAACAGGATTACTGACTTGTGCACGTTAATACACATCTGAACTGGGTGAGGGGGAAACGGACAGAGAAAGGAGAAGTATCTGTGAGAAGAAAGATCAGGACAGAGAAAGGAGAAGTATCTGTGAGAAGAAAGATCAGGACAGATAAACAGATCCTATGTATTTTATTTTATGTTATACTTTGTTGTTTTCTCAGGGCTGCGACCCCTTCGCTCAGACTCAGCGTAGTAAACTTCAGCACAGACGAGCTCGTATCAACCAACAGATCAACAAGGAAATGAGGATGAGAGCTGGAGCAGAGAACCTGTTCAGGTGAGAGGTTATAGGTCACACATGAACTGTTCAGGTGAGGCAGGGTTCCTCTGCAGTCTGCTGTTTTCAGCCTACATCCACAGTACATTTGAATTTTAACATGATCTCCATCCAAGTGTTTTAGCAGTGTATATCACATGACCGGGGCCTCATAACACCACTGGACACACATAAATCAAGCATTCAAGAATTGGTTTCAATCTTGCAAAACAGTTTTTTTTTAATCAGATTTCAAGCAGACTATGATGAGATATGTACCCTGTAGCAAAATGTTGAACTGAACTTATTGTGTATTTTGGAGCGCTGTCCAATCGTAATGAATAATCAATAAAATAAGAGATACATGTACGCTGTTGCTGTTACCACAATAAAGAAAACTCTTAAATCCAAACTAGAACATTTCTGTATAAACGTGGAATGCACCTGCTGTACATTTGTCCTGATACCATAGCACCATGGATGTATTATTAGAACTGTCGGTCTTTGTACTTTCAGGCAGCTGATAGCTGTGGCTCTGAACCAAACCGCTGGTCTGGATCATAAAGAGCTGTTGTTGTTTCAAGTTTCACACTTTGTGAAAGCCTTCGTCCAATATTTGTTTCTGCAGCTCTTCATACATGGTGGCGTTCCATTGCTAATTTCTAATATGGTGTTTCTGTTTCTTGTATTAGTTAATTCAAGTGTCTGTTTGTTTCCTTGTTGCAGCTTTGTTTCCATTGCACTTATTTGCATTTTACCTCTCATGAATATGTTGACTTTTCCACCTCTTTTTGCAATATTTTGAGTTTTTTTTTTAATTTTCAGTGTTCCCACTCAGGTTTCAATGCACTAATGGAAAATGCTAAAAAAACTTGCTGGATGAAAACCTAGCTAATGACAAGAGAGACGTCTGTAAAACTGCTGACAGGACACCTACAATGGTAAAAAAGGACTCTTATTTATTATCAGTTTTTATACCATGGAGGTTTTAAATGTTTTAAATACCTTAGACGAGTTCATTGGTCTGAGCAGAAAGGCATGGAAGGAAGACTGCAGTATGGTGAATCCCACCACTTTATTCATGGTTGCTATGGTGAATCCTGCCATTTTCGTCAGTGAATCACACACACTGAGAAACTGAGATTTACCTTTGTGGAAGCTCTCATTCTTTCATTGTGTGAAAGACCGATTTTAAAAAGTGAGTTTTTGTGGATTTGAACAGAAACGTCTGCTCTGATTTTAATATTGGGTTTAATGGGTCAGTTGGATGAACTCCTGTCACTTTGAGGCTCATAGTTCAAATTCTGTAAGTCACTGGGCTTTGGTCGTCACATTGTCTGAAAGTACTGGCCGCCTGGGGCCCTTCTGTAGTTTGCATGTTCTCGATGCGTCTGCATAGGTTCTCACCAGGTACTACAACGTCCTTTCACAGTCCAAAGACATGCACCTTAATATATTAATTGCACCCTCTTATTTGACCCTAGGTGTGAATGTGAATGAATAGTTGTTTGTCTCAGTATATCAGCCGTGTGATGGAATGGCGACCTGTCCAGGGTGGACCCTGCATTCGGCCATCAGCTCCTGCCCCCCTGTGACCCCACAGAGGATTAAGTGGCTACAGAAAATGAATGAATGAATGGTCTGAAAGAGGACAAATGCAGCTACATTTGTGATAAATATGGTGTACTGGTTGTAAACGGTGTCAGACTAACAGCAGTTTTGATATAAAAGTTTTGAACATTTGCAAGAGCTTCTCCACTCTAGTGTTGACACATCCATTCTAAAGGCCTTTACACACTGGGAGCATGACCAAAAAATGACACGAAGTGCAAAATATATATGAATCAGAAATGACTATTTACACCAGCGGCAATGCAACAGTTTGCAACACTTCTTTAATAAGAGATTCTAATATATTTGCTCCAGGCTGTTTGACAGAAACTCTTGTTGTCACTTGATGTCTGTTTCACACAAGTGATTGGTTGATGCCTTTATTTGTGCTGCAAAAGCTCAGAAAAATCGACCTTATTCTGAAAAAATAAAAATAAAAATAAAAATATTCTGTGAAAATGCTCATGATATAACAGCTAACGTTAGCGCGTTAGCTAACTCCCATTAGTTCCCACTGCATCGCAACATCATGACGTCAGACTTAACAAGCAAATGCACACCCTTTATAAATCAGAAATGGACACAAAAATAATTAAACTTAAACTGTGATTTCATAAATACTGAACCAGATATCAAATACTGATTGAGACTAATAAAGTCTGAAGTCTTGTGACCCGTTGGTGGGTTTGATCATTGTAAATGAATTAGAACATTTCTTACAGTTTTTCACAATTTTTGTGATGATGTTTTCTAAAAACTGTGGGATGAGTTATGGGAAATTTTTACAAAAGGGGAATAATAATAAGAAGAAGAAACGTGTGAAATATTAATGTATGCTGTGCATAACAGGCTGTTACTGAGAGAACCCTTTGATTACACTTCTAAAAATCAAGGCTGTCCTTTTGAATACCTGGAAAAAGTTAAAAAAAACTAAGTTAAACCTCAATAAAAACTAGTGAATTCATCTAAATAAAACTCAAACTAAAACTACTTTTTCACTTGTAAAACTAACTCAATTTAAATGGAAATCATAAACCAAACTGAAAAACTCTTCTAAACTATTAGGACTCCAGACCATATGAGTGATTCAAACACTGACAAAAGGATCTGAATGTGTTGTAAAACTGAATAGTGAGGAACTGAGGGATGTGTGCTGTACTGGTCTGATTCTGAGTGAATAACATCTTTCTGATTCAGACAAGTGAAGAGTCAGAGTTTTACTGAAGAAATGAAAAAGGATCAGTGGCAGAACATCAAAGTCTTCTCTCAGAGAACATTACCATCATCTTTATCCCTCATATCCTCTCTGTCTGGATTCATCAGCTGAGCTTTTATCCTCTCAAACACAGATTAGTACAGTACAGTTTAATATATGTGTATACAATTTTCAACACTGTGAGAACATTTTCAATATGAATGGTATTAAAGGAGGAGCAGCTGCTTAATTAAATCTCAATCCACTTTGTGCCTCCTTCAAGCTGCTGTGTCAGAATGTAAGGAATGTAAAACACGGTGAATTAATTAAAACACAACCAGACATCTGAACAGTTAAACAAGTCAAAACAAGTCAATTCAATTAAATAAAACTCAAACACTTTCTCCATCTTTAAGTCAGGACCAAACATCAGCCTTTAAACTGTAAAGAAATAATAATTTGACATTTATCGTGATCAATATTGACTGATAGGAACATTTTTATCACAATGACATTTTAGCTGTAAAACCTAGACCTACATATCACTATATCCATTGGTACAAACTCTTACAAACATATCTTTTCTTACAGAATGGAGTCTCTCAGAGAAGCTTTAGTCTTTGTTTATGGTTTCCAGGTGGACTGTGATTTATTCTTTAACTGTTAATGTAATGTTTAAATGTGGATTCAGGCTGTTGTTTTGAAAGGTGATGACTCAGCTTAGGGTGAATAAAACAAATACTCCTACCCTTTCTTATGGACACAGGATGAGACCCCACCCCGACAGAGAACCTCCATTGATGGGTCACCACCATCACCCTGAATTCACACACAAACACACTGAGTTAGTTACAGATGGAAGAGTAGTTGTGTTTCATCGAGGCTTGTGATTGGTTGATGGAGATGTCAGATTGGGTTACCACAGAGACGGGACTGTACCGACGTGTGTAATACTAAATGTCAGAAAACATTTAGTCTTGAATCCACATTCAGACTGCTTTTCTCTGTGTGACAGTTTGTGTGATTGAAGAGGATTTTTGGATCTGCTTTAAAGCAACTAATGAGATTGTCCTCTGATTGATCCGACATTTACTACTGTGTGTTACTGTGTTACTCTGTGGGTATTAACACATAGACACAGGTAAAGGTGAAATGGTAAAACTTGGCAGGTTAACATTTAAAAGGAGCTCTAAGGTGAGTTGTGTTAATAAATCACTGTTATACAAAAACATCAGCTGTTCACACAGTCAGAAATATACGTGTCTGTTTGGTGTGGTCTCACTGTGTTGACCTCAGAACCAGATTTTGTCTGTTTTTATTGGTGAACTCAGTGTTTATAACTGAAACTAAGTGTTGAGTTCAGTCACATCACTACATCCAGTTGTTATGTATTACTGTAATAAAGACAGAAAACACTACAGCTCCATGAAGTTTAACAAAAAAAAGCCTGGTACCTTCTGTAGCTGTGAGAAATAAAGACCTTGGACACTATGAGAGAAACTACAGTTCTGAAAATAAGGAACATTAACTTCACTCCAATGTGCAAATTAGTTATCAGTGTCAGCAACAGAACTCGAAACATTATGATTACTTTTCTCCGCAATCTAGTCTCTGCTCACTTTCATCTTTTACATCTTTTCATCTTGTTGCATCTTATATATTGTTTTCATCTTATGTCTTTTACATTGTTTTTGTCTTGTTGCATCTTTTACATCACCATAGTGTGTGTGTGTGTGTTTTTTTTGTCTGTGTTTTTAGGGCAACAACCAACAACAAGGTGAAGGAGACAGTGGCTCTGGAGCTCAGCTTCGTCAACTCCAACCTACAGCTGCTGAAAGAGGAGCTGGAGGAGCTCAACAGCAACATGGAGGCCTATCAGACAGACAGGTAAATAAACCAGACAAACAGGTAAACAAAGGCCCTGTACAGACCTGCATTAACATATGTCCTGGTAAATCCCACATGTTCAGCTCTAATGTAATGTCTGAACACACTCAGAACACATTCCTATGCGATCACACAGGACACATTCTGAGTTGGTCTTTGACACGTATGTCCACATTCTCTATCAGTCTGAACAGGAATGTGTCCCGGATGCACTGAGGGACTGAATACTGACCTGAAAGGTATCATATTAAAGTGTTTTGAAGACATCTGAAATGTTCAAAAAGCCCACAAATATCTGCTTAATAATGTGTTTCATATGTGTTGCTGCCTGAGACACCTGAATGATGCTCCGCCTTCAACACATTTTTTCCTCCGTCAGGACATAGAATAAACATAGTTCACATAATCCAGTAGAAATTCATTAAAACATTTTAAACACTTGAAGATTCAATCATCACTACAGTGTATATCATGAAGAGAACCAATAAAAAAACAAAATGTTCAAAGTTGTCATATGGATATTTAAGGTGAATTGATTGATTGATGGCATCACCTCATGCAGTAACAGACAGAAAACACTCCACCTTAAAGCTGCTATCCAGTCTGTTCAAATGGAAATGAGCACTGCTATGTTTTAGGCTCTAGAGGAGCTTCTTTATTTGCGTATTGAGCAGGAAGTCATATCTGATCAGAAACACCAGGCGTGAACCGACTCACCTACATCTGGACACATTATAGTATTCAGTGTCTCAGGACGGAAGTAAATGCAAGGTCTGAACAGGACCTGACAGACAGGTAAATAAATCAGTTTTATTATGAACATATTGAATTTTACATTCAGTTTCTGAAACTGTTTATGAATGGTGTCAGTTATACTTTTTAGAAAAAAAGAAAGTTATAATTGGCAAAAATCTAGATCAACAGATCAGAATTTAAAAAAATGTTAAAATCAACAAAGAAAACTTCAGTTTGTGAAGTTATATTTGTTCTGAAGTCCAGGCCACTCATTAGACTAATGAGAATTATAATTAGTGAAAACAAGCATCTCTTAAACTGTGTGTGTTAATGCATGTACATGTCTTTGTATGAATATGAGGACATACTTTGGTATTTATCTATATTTATGAGGACATTTTATCTGTGTTTGAGGGTGAAGGAGTGGTTTTAGGCTGGGGAATGTATTACATCAACGGGATGTCCTCACAAAGATAGAGAGACGTGTATGTGTTGAACTTGTGTCTTTGTGAAGACTGTTTTAGACCTTTTTTCTGAGTTTGGACTCAATGTTTGAATCACATTTGAAGTTTCCTTTGAAATTCACAAAGGTTGTTGTGGTTCAGAAGTAAAAACATACATGTGTGTTTAATGTGTGTGTGTTTAGTGTGGTTCATGGGGATAAATCCTGATTAGTGTTAGTACTTACGTTGTGCTGTGGTCACAGTGAATGGAGGATAAAGAGTTAATTCTCCGCTTTAGTTCTGTTGTTAGCAGGATGAAGCTCACTGTGTGTGTGTCTAAACACAAACAGATGGCAGCACTCACATGATAACCGGCACTCTGCATGTCCACATACGTATCCACATATGTGTGTTTACACTACAGCTAGGGTTAGGCTTAGTGTTTGTCAGTGTTTGTCTGCGTCGTCCGGCGTCTGTCTGCATCGTCTGCTGTTTTGTCACAGTTCCATCCTTCATCACTGATTTGGGAGGGTTAGTTTTAGGGGTTAAGGGACAGAAACATGTGAAGGATTCTTTCAGGAAATTGTGTTTACCTCATCATTGAGCAAATTTATTACACATTTTTATTCCTAATGTCTGAGTGTGATGGGAAATCTACAATGTGTGTTTATAAATATTGTAATAACATCAAACCCTCTGACTGCGACTGTATCCCCTAAAAACCTTTATGGAATCTCTGCATATATATACAGAGTTATACAGACATGATGTGTTTGTTTCCACAGTGAGGCTGTCAACGTTCCCATGATCCCCCTCGGCTTAAAGGAAACCAAAGAGGTGGACTTTACCATCTGTATCCAGGTAAAAACATCCAGTAGAAGTAATACCACACATATATTAACAGTAAACACATTCAGATTAATTTCAGTTCAATATTTAACTAATACATGGAAAGTATTATTTCAGTCTGACTTAGATCATTGTGATAGAGATTCCTCAGTATAGTGTTCTGATCAGATCTGATACATGTGTTTTCATGACCCAAATCATCACAACAGAACTTTATGAACATGCACAAAGAACTATATTTTGTAAAATCTGTAAGTATGTGAATTGTTTGTATTTATGTATGAAACAGATTTCTGTGTTTGATTTGACAGGACTTCATCTGTGAACATTATGGAGAGGACAGTTCAGTGTATGATAAGGAGATCAGGGACCTGATGGAGCTCAGACAGGTTCAGAAAACACTCAAATTTATGTGGTTTATTAAACACAGTCTGTGTATATTCGGCCAAAGCACTGATGTTTGTTTCAGGCCATGCGGACCCCGAGTCGGAACCAGGCCGGTTTGGAGCTGCTGATGGAGTACTACAACCAGCTGTTCTACCTGGACCAGCGCTTCTTCCCCCACAACAGGAACCTGGGAGTCCACTTCCACTGGTACGACACAAACAGTAGATTAAACAGTATATGAAGAGAGAAAAAAAATTAAGTAAATGGTATGTAACGAGAAAAACAGTAAAATGAGGAGAATATGGTTGCCTCCCAGGTACGACTCTCTGACAGGAGTTCCCTCATGTCAGCGAGCATTGGCTTTTGAGAAAGGCAGCGTGTTGTTCAACATCGGAGCTCTGTACACTCAGATCGGAGCTCGACAGGACCGATCTGTGACGACTGGCATTGACCGAGCCATCGACGCCTTCCAGAGAGCTGCAGGTTCATGACAATACAACATTACAGTACAGATACAGAGCACACTACAGTACAGAACACACTATGATCAATTGATAAATAACCACAAAACACACTATAATCACGTGAATAATACTGTAATTACAAAACACACTGTGATCAGATGTTTGGTTAAATAGCACACTGATGTGATACATGTGGGCATGGTTCACTACACTAACCACAGAAGATCAGTCGTTGTCAACATATGGACATCTATTTTTGTGAAATACTTGTAAATAATTTGTTCTTATATTTATTCCTCTGTTTCTTCTCTCCTTACACACTGAAATGTGTTTCTTTGTTCATGTGTTCAGGTGCGTTTAATTACCTTAAAGAGAACTTCTCTAATGCTCCCAGTCTGGACATGAGCGGCCCGTCGCTTTGCATGCTGGTCCGTCTGATGGTCGCTCAGGTTCAGGAGTGTGTCTTTGAACGAGTCACACTAACGACACAAAACGCACACTTTACCTCCCAACTACGACTTGCACAGGAAGCAGCACGAGTGAGTAAACGTGACTCTTATTAGATAGATAGAAGAACTTTATAGAATAATGTGATAAACCATCTGTTTGACAAACTACAATAAAGTTTAAAACCAGAGAGAGACATTAGTTATTTGAACATTTTTCAAAATAAGAAATAGATCTGAAAAACCAGATTAAGCAATTACTCATTTGATTAAATAACGTACCAAGCAAACTACAACTTTATCACAAATATACGATAAATATATGTATTGATCAGACTCAAAATACTAATATTTGCTGCAGAGCAATGTAAGTGTGTTATTGCCCTACTAATTTCGTATCTTTGAGCATTTCACTGCTTGTGCAACAATATAAAAGTGATTGAAACTCATTTTGCTTTTTTGAAAACTTTTCCATGAAGATGCTTTTGTACACCCTACATTTTCTGTAGGAAAAACCCTGTTACCTGATTGTACACATGTATGTACATGTTGTGTCCTTCAGGTGTCAGATATGTACTTGCTGGTTCATCAGACCATGTCTCAGCCTCTGATGAAGGACTACGTCCCGTTTTCTTGGGCGTCGATGGTTCAGGTTAAATCTGAACACTTCCGTGCCCTGTCACATTTCTACACTGCTGTGGCGCTCTGTGATCACACTTGTAAGTAAACAACGATTTGTATGTTATTATTTGTAGCAAACTCAAATTTCATATTACATACACTGGCCACTTTATTAGGTCCACCATACTAGTACCAGGTTGGACCCTTTAACCTTCAGAAGTGCCTTAATTCTTCGCGGCATAGATTCAACAAGGTGCTGAAACATTCCTCAGAGGTTTTGGTTCATATTGACATGATAACGTCACACAGTTGCTGCAGATTTGTCGTCTCCAAAT
>JAPQRN010000019.1:4882477-4893660 GCA_037367275.1 Coranthus polyacanthus | reverse complement strand
GATAGGAGACAGGATGGATCCATGCTGTCATGTTGTTTAATTCTGACCCTACATCTGAATACAGCAGAAATCCAGACTCATCACACCAGGCAACATTTTTCAGTCTTCTCCCAGGGAACTCACCCACACTCACTGGATATCTTCTCTTTTTCAGACCATTCTCTGTAAACCCTAGAGATGATTGTGTGTGAAAAATACTCAGACCAGCCCATCTGGAACCAACAACCATATCATGTTCAAAGTCACTTAAATCACCTTTTTTCCCTCATTCTGATGCTGGGTTTGAACTTCAGCAGATTGCCTGGACCATGTCTGCATGAATAAATTAATTGAGTTGCTGCCATGTGATTGGATTATTAGATATTTGCATTAACAAGCAGGTGTAATAAATAAAATGGCCAGTGTGTGTATATTATTAGTCATTCTATACTAACATCTGAGATCAACTCAGAATGATCTAAAACTGTCAGTGATCCAAACTACTGCATTAAGGACAGGACATGGTAAAACTTCTGACATAAGTTTATATATGAAGCTGACTAATATCTTACATATTGTAAGTTTCAAAAGATGACAGAAGGATCTTATAAACATCTCAGATTTATTTTTATTTTTAGTTGTGTGACAGCAGTTTGCACTGATTCAGTACAATGACTCTATATGCTCACGTTGTTCTGCAGCAACTACCGAGGAGGAGGAGGAGGAGGATGAAGAATCAGAGAAGGCCTTCCTCCAGTTTTATGCAAACAGTCCTACAGGTCCAACACTAAACCACGTACTGCGAGATTCTGAAAATAGACGAAAACTGGGTGAGTTTATGTGTATCTGGGAGAGTTTAGTGTTAAGATGATTTAATTGTGTCTGCATGAATGTCTACCTGAGTAAAGTGTGTCACATCCTGCCCATAAAATCAAAAAGTGGTTCTAGTTACTGATGTTAACTTCATTGAGTTTCATTGAGTTATTCTACTGACAGCAGAGGTGTCAAGTTTCAGAAAACAGGTCCTTGAATAAGTCACAACATGCAGTACAAAGAAAATTGAACATCGATAAAGCTGAAACCAAATGATGACAAACGAATAAGGCAGATTGGCCACAGACAGAATAACAGACACCACTTCAACACATAACTGTTAAGTTACTGTTAAGTGGGAAAATATTTAAGGGTTTTTCAGTTCTGCTATGGAAACAAAATGACCAAATAAAAATAAAACCGTGTACAGTGTTTAACAAAACCCTCCTCTCCATATGTTCAAAGGTAAAGCCCACCTGCGTCGTGCCGTGATCAGACATGAGGAGGCGATGCGTGTTCACAGTTTGTGTAAAGTCCTGAGGAAGATGGACATCCTGCAGGACGTTCTGTCTCTGACACACAAACGGTCTCTGGACAAATACTCTGAACTGGACCGAGAGGATGACTTTGACGAAACTGCAGAGGCTCCAGAGATTCAAGGTGAGGAACTTTACATGTAAACACAGCAGACTGGGGTTTGTAGTCCAACCAGCCGAGGATAAAAACAGTTCATACAGAAGAAAACGTGATGATGAAACTTATGCAGCTAATAAAAATACTTTTAAATATTGTATTCAGTGATCTGATGAATCTGACAACATTTAAGCTTTTCATACTCGAAAGAAACTGTTCCTCTGTGAAATATTAGGAAACATCTTTAAAAGACCATTTAACTGCAGCTTTTAATGTTAAACATAGCTTTATAATGTTAACAGCGGCTGTTATGCCTCAGCTGCTGTTGTCATAGAGAAGAGGCTTCAAACTGTTTCTAATAAGTGTAACTGTGGCTTCAGCTTCAAATGCAACAAGGAAAAGTTAAAGTGACCAAAAAAAAACAAATGGCATGCAACAAAGAAACTTTTAAAAAGTGTTAAAGGTAAACGATACAAAAAGAACTACTTATGCACTTTTAAAACTAACTCAAACTGCACTGAAATCAAAAACCAAACTCAATAAAAAAAACCTAGTCTTGAAGCTACAGATCATAATTTGAGATTGAAGGCATTTGAAGGCCTAAATTCACATAAGTACATTAGACTTTTGAAGGACTGTGCTCATGAATATTAAGAGTTGTGACTGAATAAAGTTTCATCTACTGACCCTAGCTCACACCATTCAGAAACCAGACGTCACTGCTCCGGACTTCTCCACAGTCCAGGTCTCAGACATCTTCCATAGACTGGTGAGCTGAGCTGGATCAGACAGGTCTGAACCTTTTAGAACCGGGGCACAGTCTGACTGGATGTTTATGTGTTTCAGGGGCCTCTGTCGGTCTTCTGTGCTCGGGCTCGCTGGGGTCCGGTCCGGATCATCGGTCTGCAGAGGAGAGAGGGTGGACTGGGTCTGACCCTCAGAGGAGACTCTCCAGTCCTGGTGGCTGGAGTCGTACCTGGAGGATGTGCAGCGGTGAGACTAAAAGAAAGGCAGAATGACTTTGAATCTCTTTGTCCGTTTTCTATGTTTTCATCCATTTTCTGTCTTTTTTTGTCCGTTTTCCATGTTTTTTGTCCGTTTTCTATGTTTTCGTCCGTCTTTTCATCCATTTTAATGGATTCGTTCTTTCCATATTCAATTAAGAATCAAAAACCGAAAAAGGAAAAAACAGTTTGTTATTTCATTATTTGTTTAATAATTGGATACCAAAAAACAAACAATGGTTTGTTTTCTGTACTTTTGACTTAATGCTTAAATCCAAACTACAAAATGTGAAAAACGGACCATGGGCCGAACTTGATTTTGATATTTAATTTGTCCGACTTGTGTCGAAGTCATTTATTGACTTCTTTGTGTGTTGTTTTTGTATCGTAATCAACATAGGTAAAGTTGGACAGATATCCACAGATTCAAACTGGGATCAATAACTTCTGTACATCATGTTGCTGAACGACACACGATACTTCTTTGTGACCGTCATAAGGTTAATGATTTACAATCTGCTCTTCATTGAAACAAGCCTTCCTCAGCTGCACATAGAGATGCATGTCATCTGTCCAGCTCCACAACTATAAGATAGAATTTTCATAAAACTGCTGTTGTTGGATCACAAAATGTAGTTTTAAGATTGTTTAAGGCAAGACTATAGTTGTTTGGACTTCATATCTGTGGTTGATTTATCAAGATAGAGCGTTGTTGAAAGTTTACGTTTTGGTAGATTTTCTGCTAGCAGCTCTCATCAGCGGCTACCGGCAGAGGCAGTACACCTGTCCCAGCCTGGAACGCACCACACCGGGCAGTCAGCACCCAGGGCACCGCGGAGAGAAGTCTGTTAGAAACACGCTGCTGTCTTACCCTACCCTACCCTACCCTAACCCTAAACCGTAGTTTGGATTTGAGCATTAATTCAAAAGTAAGAAAAACATACCGTTATTTGTTTTTTGGTATCCAATTATTAAAACAAATAATGACATAACAAACGTTTTTTTTTATTTTTTGGTTTTTGATTTCATTGAATATGGAAAGAACGAATGATACACTGATTCATTTTCCTTCTTTTCGCCTGTTTTCTATTTTCATCAGTTTTCGTCAATTTTCTATGTTTTCGTCCATTTTCTCTTTTCGTCCGTTTTCCGTCTTTTCAACCATTTTCCTTCTTTTTGTCCGTTTTCCTTCTTTTCATCCGTTTTCCATGTTTTTGTCCGTTTTCTTGTTTCATCCGTTATACATCTTTTCATCCGTTTTCCATGTTTTTGTCCATTTTCTGTCTTTTCATCCGTTTTCATTAGTCTGAGGGTCATTGTCACAGATAATGAATAATAATAATACTATGTAAAGTTGTATTCTGCTCCTGTTTTACTGACCGTCCAGTGAAGATAAATGTTCCTGGTACAAAACACACAGATGTGTTTTAACTGAACGTGTTGGAGCTGCATACCTGAACTGATTAACATGTGTGTTTACATGTGCATCATGTTTTGTTGATGTCAGGAGGCGGGGCTTAGAGAGGGTGACTACATCGTGGCTGTTGATGGACAGGACTGTAAATGGGCCAAACATGGAGAAGTGGTTCATGTGTTAAAGAACAGCAGCGACAGAGGGGTGGAGCTGAGTGTGGTCACCTTACACTCACATGATGCACAGGTAACAGCGGTCACGTGACACTCATGACACATAGGTAACAGCGGTAATGTGACACTCACACGATGCTCTGCGGTCACGTGATGCTCACAAGTAACAGCAGTCACATGACACTCACATGAAGCTCAGGTAAGAGCGGTCACATGACACATGGGTAACAGCGGTCATGTGACACATGAAACTCACAGGTAATTCAAGTGACACTCACATGGCACTCACTGGTCAAGTGACACAAGGCCCTTTTGCACTGTAGGAACCTTTTGTAGTTCCTAGAATCTTTTTGGGAACTAGGCCCCTTTTCGCACATTCGCACAGCATAGGAACCAGGAACCACATACCATAGTTCCTAGAACTATTTTAGCTCCTACTCCCAGGCAGGGTCTTTTCATGGTTCCATAGGAACTATATGACGTAAGTGTTTGGTGATTGGTAGAACCGAGGTCACACCTTTTGCTAGATTTCCGCATCTTGCAGTACCGGCATTTTTGAAACTACGCACTGTGTAGCGTGAGCTGTGTTGGAGCAAATAACAATGGAGAAAGCTAGCGATAAGTGGAGCGACAATGAAGTACAAGCCCTTCTGGCCTTGTATGCTACAGAGGAGGTACAACAAGAATTCGAAGGCTCACAGCGTAACCTTTTTTCAAAAATCAGCACGGACTTAGAAAATACCAGGGTATACTGTTGCAGACGTTCGCGTCACACCGGTGCCTCCCATGGTTCCTTACTGCCTGTGCGAATGCAAACCGAAAAGTTCCCCTCGGGAAAAGTAGAACCAAATTCGAGGTGGATAGTTCCTAGAAGTAAGATCTTAGAACTACACATGACGCTCACAGCACACAGGTAACGTGGCGCTCTCAAGTAACAGCGGTCACGTGACACTCACATGAAGCTCAGGTAAGAGCTGTCACACGACATACAGGTAACAGCGGTCGTGTGACACTCACATGATACACAGGTAACAGCGCTCAGATGCCCAGCAGTGACACTCACATGATGCTCAGTGATCACATGACATGTGATGCTCACTGGTAATCATGGTCACATGACACTCACACGACACTGGTAACAGTGTTCACGTGACACATGATGCTCAGCGGTCACATGACACTCACATGATGTGAAACTCACACGACAAACAGGTAACAGTGTTCATGTGACACCCAGCGGTCACATGACACTCACATGTAATGTCAAGGTTACAGTCAACACAGTCATCGTGTAACCCTTACAGTTTACTACATAGGACAAGTAGTCCAGTGTTTTTGTTGAACTTATATGTTGTATACGTGTCTGTTTACCTGTTGTTTACCGTTGTATATTGTGTCTCCGCAGGTGGACCGGAGAGCCACCATGTTTTCTCACTGTAGCAATAAAGAAAACAGTCGTCAGCGTCTGATGGGCGGGGCTAAAGGCCAGAGTTCTGCCTCTCTGCTGAACTGGAACAGGAAGAAGAAGAGGGAGGGCAGTGGAGTCACAAAACGACTGGGAAGTACTTTCAGTTTGTCCTTTGGAAGCATCAGAGACACCGAGGCCATGTATTAACATGAAAACACCAAGGATGGGTACTGACAGGAAACAGAGGAAACACTGAGGAAAAAAAAACAAGGAAACATGAAGGAAATACAGAGTAAACAGAGTTCATGTACTGATACTGAAGGTGGGAAACAGGAACCACTCAGGGACTGAAGGAAGAGACAGCAACAGAGAACTGTGGAAAATGACACATATGATGCAGTGTCAACATCTACACGTCTGTCATGTGACTGTTTAAATGTTTATAATACAGACGACTGGGAACGTTTGTTGTCATTAATGTTCTGAACACGAGGACAGGATGAATCAGAACGTCTCATTCAAACTGCTGGAAGATTTAAAAGACAGACTAGATATTGATCAGTTCTTTAGTAGTTATTTCTACAGGACATCATTCAGGATTAAGAGGTCATTTGACAGTTGGACTGTGATCTGTGAAATGACAGAATATCAATGACAATATGTTTATGAAACTGAATAGACCTCATTAGTCCTCATGCCTGTCTGTCTGTTGAACTAGTACAGACCTCAGTCACCACACGACTCTACACAGACATTAACATTTTATCACATTGACCTGCATCTGGATCAGGATTAGAGACAGGAAATAAAAAGAGAAGAGACTGAGATAAATAAGACATGCTGAGCAGTAAATACTAAAACACTAAAAACACTAAAACTCAGACACATTGATTCAACATTTTAATATTGTATTAAACTTACTTTCATTGTCGTAGCTTCATGTTCAGTTTCAGTGAATGTGTGAAATAATCTGATACTTTTGATGCTTAATATAAATATGTGAACGTTTGTGTGGTTTCTTTGTTTTGTACATCTTTATGAGCTCTCATCAGTGGATTATAGTGAGTTTTTATCTCAGGTTTCAGACTAGTCCAAAATTCAGTTAAATTCAATAATCTAGATATTTTAACTTTGCATGACTTATGTTTGTTTTTGTACCGACGTGTTGCTCAGCTTCTCATTCACTTACATGTTTTTTTTGTGTTTTTGTGCCAACATGGTTTTAGAGAAATGTACGTAAAGTCAGAAACTATTTCTCATGTTTTTAAAGGATATGAACATCATCAGAACTGGATGGAAACATATTCATTTGATTAACTTTACTTAACGTCCTGTACGTTCTGTCAACGTGTCAGTAAATGTTTGTTAAAATCATGTTTTCTGTCTTTTTGTCCCTGATGTTTTTGGGGGATTTGCACATTTTTTTATGTACAAAAACAAAAAAGTAAATAATGATGAAATAATGTTTGGTCACTGACAATAAAAGAAGATTTAAACAGATCTACCTGGGTATCTGAGTTGTAAATGTTAATGAAGCCGTTTCTAACTTTATGATTTTATCTGTTGATTAAATGTCCTTCAGATCAGTATTGATTAAAAAAAAATCATGATTTCACCGGATTTTTAAACATTTGTCCACAATTTAGCATATCTTCCTTAAGGAGACGTTTACAAACCAGGAAACCAAAAGCCTGAACCTGGTGAAGCTGGACTGGATCAAAGAGCAGACTGAACACCTGAAATTAGACCCGGACCTGAACACGTATGAACTCAATCACACAGACGTCACATGATACGATGCCTTTATTCACACGTTTCAGGTCCAGGATCAATAAGCATTTATTATTGATAAAGATTCTCCTGTGTCATCACATGATTGATCAGTTCAGTCAATCAGTCTGTCTCCGGTCCTGGTTCAGTCCTGGTTTATCTGGGTCCTGGTTTGTCTCCAGTCCTCTCAGCTCTCGGAGTTCTAGTTTATCTTGGTTCTGGTTCAGTACTTGGTTTGGTTTGTCTCCGGTCCTGGTTCGGGCCTGGTTTGTCACTGGTCCTCTTAGCTCTCTGGGTTCAGTCCTGGTCCCAGCCCGCTCTGTTCCAGTTCTGCGATCACTGCCATGTGTTTAAAGTCTGTCGGTTTGTGGTTAAACGTCTCCACCAACTGGAATGTCTCCGGTCTCTGAGAGCCGTAGAACAACTGCACCTGATTGGCCAAACATTGAGCCTGATGCAGCGTCTGATTGGATGAGAGGAAGATGAGTCAGTTCAAACATAAACATCACAAACACAAGATGAAAAGAGTAAATAAAACAGGTCTGATGTGATGTGATTCAGTGCTGCTGAAAAGTAAAGGTGATCTCTCTCTGTTCAACTCTAATGAATATGTGGATCATGGATGTATCTGTGTTTTGGATGAACTGTCATATCGTCTGTATGAATGAGGAAATGAAGCGGCCAATCAGACAGCTCCTTCAGACAACAGGAGGATGAGACAGAAACTCAAGGTTTCTTGAAGAAAACCTGCCAGGTTTAGGTTCACAGAGTAAGATACTGACTCAGAGTTAAACTGAAAACCCAGAGTTTCCCTCACTTCAGGATTATCAGAATCAGAGTCTGGACTAAACCTGGTTTGTAAAACAGGCCCCTGTTCTGTTCTGACCCGTTCTGATCTGATCTCTTCTGATCATCTACTGTCTGTGAAATCTTTAAACAGAGAGAATAAAATGTAAAACTGAAATGTCACCATAAGAAACTCAACAGCAGATGTTTTCAGTACATTTGTAAGTTATAAACATGGACACAAACAATGTACATTAACAGTTAAGCCACCATTTACAGATGAATAATAGTAATTATTCATTATTAATATCAGAATATTGTAAAGAACAGCGTTAATCAACTCTACATTGATTTATTAAGACCGACAGATGACTTTTAATCCTCAGAACTTTATTTCCTTACATGTTGTTATTTTATGGCAGATGTTTTTTTTTTTTGTTTTTTTAAATTTCTTTACCGTGTTCACTCAGTACAAACTCATCTAACACAGAGTTAATGTCATGAAAATTATCTTTTCATAAACCAAACCGAGTAGTTTCAGTGTCAAAACAATGACTGAAAACTGAAAAACTAAACAAACAAAAACAGTAATAATAATAATAACTATAATAATAATAATAGTAACAATAATGATGAAGATGAGACTCACTATAAACTTGTCGTCTCTTTCCGCCGTCATCAGGATGATTCCTTGGTCCTTCAGCTCAGGATAATGATAGAGGATCAGTTGACTGGGAGCATTTTCACCCACAGTCTGAAAAACCAGAACACAGAGACTTCATGAAAGATCATCATCATCATCACAGCAAAGACACCAGACTCATGTGGACTCTGTGGTTCTCACCTGGACGTTGATCAGGGACGTGAAGTGCAGCTCATGTCCAGACCACTGACCCACGAAGAACTCATAACCGTCCGTCTGAGGCAGAGCGTACAGGAACTGGAACCACAACAGACCACAAGACCAGAAACCACATGAGACCAGACCAGACCAGACTAGTGTGTAGGGAGGCAGAGCGAGTCATCCACATGTCGAAGTGTGTGAATGTCATTGAAACATGAGTGTGTTATTATGGTCAGAATTTACTCTTTGTTTGTTTGGAGATGTTTACTGTATTTACTGTGTATTTGACTAAACTTTGTGGACTGATATTAAAATGTTTAGAAAAGAATCTAAACTAACGTGAAACTAATCTGTTCATGACGAACAGAAAAAACACATTAAAGGAAAAACTCATCATTTATTCATAGATTTCAGACTCTGTTCCAAAGGACACTGAACATTTTGTAAAACGTTTTAATTTAACATGTTTCAGTTCGTGAACATTTAGATCTAATGTTCATATGACGATATGTGAAACAACATGAGTTTAGGTCCATGTTTGATCATATGTTTAGTAACACATTCATGTCAGAGTTTTACAGTTTAGTCTCAAAATGAAGTAAAACCTGAACATGTGAACAAAGTGATGATTACATATATTGATTATCAATAATCGCATATATTGATTATTAATGATTCTCACCATTGGACACATCTTTGCTCTGCTGTGAATCATCTCATACGTCGGAGTCTGAAACAAAACACACATTATTATTTATTATCATCATCATCATCATCACAGCCTGTTACGATTTAAACTAATACAAACATTAAAGCACAATTTGTCACACATGCACACATGCAGCTTGTGACGTTAAACTGTAACTGATTTAATTTAATGTTGGTTTTTACAAAATAAATCAGGTCTGTTTTTACTGATTGAAACCAAACACAAAACTATTTAAGTCCAATGTTTTTAAGGTCATTTTCCAGTTTCTTTACAACAAAAGGAAAAAGGAGCTGTGATGTTCTGTGTTTTGGTTTAAAACTGAAAAACAAAGGGTCAAAGTCTTTTGCAAATCTTACCCTAACCCTAGTCTGAAGAAACGCCGAGTGTTTGTCAGGACTCACCGGTATCACTGCGCTGATTGTGTCCTGTGTCGAAAAATATTTCATCCACAGCTGAGAAGAAACAGAATAAACACAACATGGACTTTATTGTCCACAGAGTTTACACTAAATACTGATCCTATAAAAGTCAGACTGTACAGTTGTGTAGTGTGTGATTTAACGCCGGTTTCATATTTAAACTGATGACGTCGCTGCTGCTTTAGGGACGTAAACATTTAAAGTGTTTGGTTGTGGATGTTTTTTTTATCTTCTTTGTGTTTTGCAGATGTTCGTCCTCACTGTGTTAAGTGTGTGATCGTGTTGTGATGTTTCAGATGATGATCTGTCTCTGTGTGGTTTGATGTGACGTATGTGGTGAAGGTCCGGTCATTAGTCAACAGAGTGAACAACATAGAGCAGTTCCACAATAAGACACAGGAAACACGCCTCAGTCTGAAGCTTTGTCCACACTAACACAGTTTAGTTTTAAAATACTTCTGCTGCGTTTACACCTATGTCCACATGACTCCAGTGATTTAACCTCCAGAAAACAGAGACTTTTTAAACTCTGAATTGTTTTATTTTGTGAACTGTGTGTTTTAATGTCGACACTTTTAGACACACATTCACTGTCTGGTTTTCATCAGTCACTACATGTCCTTTTCTGATTCACTGAGCCCCCATCTTGTGACCCTTTGGATAAAACCCGACATCTCCATGACAACCAGCTGTTAATTCAACATGATACTGAATAACAGCTGAGTCGGTCTTTGTTGTCTGTTAATTCTGCTTTTTATCCTGATACTGACGACATTCACAACAGGAAACATGTCATTACAGCAGGTTGTGATGACCCCGTGTCCAGCAGTGTCACCAGCCTCCTGGTCATGTCATATGTGCTTCAGACGTGTTAGAATGAACAGAGATTATAGAGATACTTCACTAAAACAATCGTGCTGATGGAGATTGTTTTAATTTCAAAACATGTCTTAAAACTGACTCTGCCCACTGACTCACCTGTGTGATGTCGTCTCCTGTTTTGTCCTGAATCATCTCCAGGTTTAAGATGGAGTCCAGAGTCTGAACAACAACAACAACAACAACAACATTTATTATCAGTGTTATTAGACGATGAGTGATGTCACCCTCTGCTGGAGGAAACACGTCACTTCATTAACTATAATTCAATTCAATTCAATTTTATTTATATAGCCCAATATCACAAATCAAGATTTGCCTCAAAGGTCTTTACAGTCCATACAAGGTACAA
>JAPQRN010000019.1:4865737-4877124 GCA_037367275.1 Coranthus polyacanthus | reverse complement strand
GTGGGGAACATTTTCTGAAATTTGGTGATTTTAGGTGTTTTGTCTTTCACAATGTTTTTGTCTTGCTACATCTCTTACGTCATGTCCGTCTCATTACACCATTTTCGTCTTGTTATGTCTTTTACAGCTGAGGCCTCACCTTTGCATTTCACAGAGTTTAAAATATTCCGGAAAACACTTTTCTTCTGTTTTGATTAGGAAAATAAATTCACAATATCATATTATTGCTGTGTTTTCCTCTGCAAATTGGCGACCCAATAAAAACAGCTCTGCAACCAAGTTTGGGAAACATAGCTTTAAAATATCGAATGTGCCTATTGTTAATAAATTAAATCAAAACACATATCACCTGATAAAATAACAGATTAGACCTTTAAACCTGCAATAACGCCAACAAGTCCTGCTTCATGTTGTTAAAAAGATAAAGCGTGAACACAAATAAATGAGCTGTAAGTGTAGAATGTGAAGAGAACTAAGTACAAACCTCATGCATGTTAAGAGATGAAACATTTAGACATAAGTTTTGTGACTCACCATCAGTCTACACTGAGCTCGTCCTGATATGCAGACACACAACCACAAACACAACGTTAAAGGACACATCCCTACTGTTGTCAATAAGATCAGCAGGTAAAGGTGAGGAGAAGGGGGTCAGAGGCCGTTCGGTGTTTGGACCAGCGTCCATCTGTTGCTGCAGCATCGAGGGGTAAAAGCTGCTTTAGATCTAAAGCCTCACAGCTCTGATGGTCTACCGGGCTCAGAGGTTAAAGCTGGAATTATGATTCTCCAAGATGCACGTCAACATCTCTCAGACACGCGTGTGGAATTAGAACCGGATGCAAAAAGAAAAACCCAGGTCACACGGATAAAAACCACGTACAAATGTCTGCTGCTGCGTGATGTGATGAGTGCAGGACAGAGAAGCATAATCCTAGTCTACGTCTCCACACATTCACAAACCAGTCGACAGAAGAAACCCTTTATACATTTCTGCAGATCACAGGAGATGGTGGATGGTGGACTGGAGGATCTAAAAAGATCTAGGACTTCCACCACAAACTGGAAGTGTGACTTCTATGAGATATGAAGTTTTAATCATAAAAAATAAAAGTACTTTGGTCAAAGTTAGGACAAGATGGTGGATTGGATTAAATATTAATTAACACATTTGAATAATTTCTTCCACATCTTTCCGAACTTTTTCTGAACTAAGTGAAAATTGATCATTTTTCTAGAAACTGAACCAATTAGAAGTATATCAAAACGGGCAAAAGTATAGGTATGGAATCCATACCTGGGAAAAAATCTTTTTCCGTGAAGGTCGTAGAGACACCGGACCAAGCTCTACCCCCCCATTTGTGGCCACTGGCTTTCCAACGGTACCAACCACGTGTCTCTACGACAACCAGAAGTGCCCGAACCTGACCTGGGCTCCACGACAACTGGAAGTACACCAAAACTGGCAAAAGTATGGGTTTGGAATCCGTACCTGGGGGAATTTCTTTTTCCTCGATGGGGGTGGTACCGTTTACTTCGGATGTTTTGGGATGATGTGTATCCGTGGGTAACAGAAACGTACAACAGCACCATTTGATTCTATCGACTGGTTTGCACATGAACCACGTACACCAGACCAGTTCACTTACCAAAGAGTTTAACCTAGGAAAGGCTGGAACAGGTGACAGGAAGCTGAGTTAGTAATGTTCGTTCTCCTGTCGAACCTCAATGAAATAGATCATTTTCGTTTTCATCAATCACCATTTCCATCCCATGAACATTTGCATGAACCGTGAATCCAAACTGCATCAAACTGGGCTACATTTGCTGTCATTGTCGTCTAGAGGCTACATTTTTTATTACAGCTCTAACACAAAAACATATCAAAACTGCAAAATAAATGATTACATTTAAGTGTTTGCAGATTTTCCGGTGTGGGAGATAATAGACCTGTAGCTACAGTCTTCAATATCCACTAACAAGCTGCTGAAGTGTTAACAACACTCTTTGTAAATTAAGTAATTTAAAGATTTCTTGTGTCTTATTGATACCATTTTTTAATAAATAAAGCATTGTATCAGACAAACGTCAGCAGAAAGTCTATCAGTGGATGTGAATCTGAGGATGAAACTTCAAACTCCGTTCAGAGACGTCAGACAGCAGCTGAAAGCAGACCTTGAAACATCAAACTGCTGCACGTCTATGCTCAACGTCTCTAAGAGGACGAGGTGTTAAAGCAGCAGCAGGATGTGGTTTCCTACAGGATTAAAGCACTGCTCGTGACGCTGCAGTCGTGTGGAAACCTGGCTCCAAAATGACCAAACGTTCAGACAGCGTTACACCTTTTTTCTGAGTAATTCTGTCAGTAAGTGCATTTTCTGTCTTCAATTCAACCGTTTAACTTCTAATAAATCCATCTGACAGCAGTGACCTGTGTTCATTTGTATTTCCTGCCACAGTTTTTCTGGAATTTTTCTGGAATTTACTTTTAGAAACAACTGCAACTAAGTTCAAGAAAGTAAAAAAACCTTGAGTCTGGGATTTTTTTTTCCAAAAAGAACAATAATCCTGTCAAGCATGTTTTTCATTAGAAATGTAATCTCATCTGCAGAAAAGCTTTCGAACTTTGAGATGTTGCAGCTGATACTGAGCCAGTAACAAGTTAAAACACAGGTCTGTGTAACATCCCAGCAGAGGAACAAGATGGTTTTCCTTATTTTAAGAGACACCACTGGTGCAACTTCTCACTTTAACAATATTAAGTCTTCATTACTTCTATAAAGCACAACTTGCTTATTAAACTATGGCAGTTTTTCTGTTTTTTTCCAGTGGCTAGACTTTTATTCTAGTTTAAAATGTTTGACAATCTTTGCTTAATACAAGAAAAGCCAGGCTGTTTGCAGTGGACTAGTTGAAAGCGTACTGGTCTAACTGGGGAAGCAGCTGCATTACGTACAGTTTTTTCTTCATCCAGTTTTGAAGGAGCTCTCGCTGAAGATGACGTTTCCCCTGATGTACTCGGTAAACTTTTAGCTTCAGCCTGCGGCGCCGGACTCACCAGAGCTTTGTTCTTCACCAGATTGGACAGGACTGACGTTAAAGAAAAACAGGAATCATTAACAACCACAGATGCTTGGTCCTGGTGTGTAACTAAGCTGTGCTGGTCTGACTGGTCCGTACCTTCTCTGGTGAGGTTCTCTGCGGCGCTCATGGCCTTCCCGCTGAGGTTGCTCACCATGTTGTCCACCGTGGCCTCGTGACGGAGGAAGACGGGTCGGACCACTTTGTTGTAGATGATCTGCGAGCCGTTCCACGACATGGGAGCCATGCACCACAACAGGAACAGACACTGGAACCACAGAGGATCAACAGGAGTTACTGCACAAATACTTTTACAATAACATACGTTCTACGATCGAGGAGCCGAGAGAGTCTGGTTTTAGTTTGAGTCTGTGAACTGAACCTCTGGTCTGGATCGTATGATGTTTCAAACTCTTCCACAGTTTGTCTTTGTCTGACATTTGTTTCTGCAGCTCTTCATACATGATGACATTTCATTGGTGTTTTCATCTACCGTGGTTTTTCTGTTTCTAATATTAATTGTTTCAGTTTCTTTGTTGCTTCTCACATGCAAACACAATTATTCACCAAATGTGTTCCTATCGTACTTATTATCTTTTATCAAAACACTGACTTTTTCACCTTTATCATTTGCAATATTTTGAGTTTTTTTTTAAATTTTAAGCCAGGTTGTGTTTTTCATGTGTAAATTGAAAATGTGAATAAAAACATGGAAACACAGCTGTTATCAAGGTGTTTAAATAGTTGTGGTTTTGTGACCCAACCCCCTCCTGTCGTCGCGTCATTTGTCTTCCAGCTACATGTGTCATGTGACTATGTTTACATTTAATTCCCATGTGTTGTTAATATTCCAAATTGTAGTTGATTTAATAAAAACCTGAATTTTCCCCCATTTCCATTCAAATTGTCTGAACTGAACCATGAATTTGGGAAATGATTACACCTGTATTCAGTTGAAAAGGGGTTGAACTAATTTTGTAGGTTTATTCATGATTTTATTGTTTATACAGACTGACAGGAGGTGATTTTCCACCTCAGTGATGTTCTGCAACTAAAAATAAAGGTTAAATGATGATGAAGGTTAAATCTAATCTCAGCAGAGACTGGAAGTAACGTCAGCTTTGCTCCTGCTCACACAGATCAAATCACAGCACTGATGTAGAGAATGAAAAACAAGTCCAAACAA
Organism: Coranthus polyacanthus; assembly: GCA_037367275.1. NCBI lineage: Eukaryota > Metazoa > Chordata > Actinopteri > Kurtiformes > Apogonidae > Coranthus > Coranthus polyacanthus. The sequence goes on along the minus strand of JAPQRN010000019.1, from coordinate 4,872,860 downwards.
ACGCAGAGGATGTTCTTTACGCAGCGTCTTTTTAAGACGAACGTCTGTCTCACCTTAAAAGCGTAATAAAAGGGGAACCAGTAGAGGAAAATGTCGGAGAAGAACTCTCCGAGGCTGAAGACGCCGTACACCACCCAGTACGTCAGCCATTTGGTGTCATCTTCTTTATTCGCACTTTCAATGGCTTTGATTCTGAAGACGAGAGGAAACAAACAAATGAATCTGTTAAAGAGCTTCAGCAAAGCCACCTTGTGTTAAAAGTTGAGTTTTGTAAGAAGGACTTCAACGTCCCATCCCTGACGTTGTAGCTCCATATTTGGTCCTATTGGTGCTTTATATCTGTTGTGTGGTCTTTAACACAACATCAACCAGGTTTAACAAACCAATCACCATTAAAATAAGCAACACTCACGAATAATAAGCTGGATAGACGAAACCAATCAGGTTGCAGAGGAGGGAGGCACCATATCCATAAACCAGATAAAGTCCAGTCACTGAGACGGCACCTGGACAGGAGACACGGGACACAACGGACACTGTGGTTACATGTTTATAGATGTCTTCACTTTGTGACGACGGCTGAACATCGGTATCAACGAAGACTTGAAAACACTTCAGGACCTTTTTTCTTTTAATCTGCCCAGGATTTGACGCCCCCAGTTCATCCCAGAGGTTCTGGATGGAAGAATAATCATAAAGCCAACATCTTGTAACAATGCATTATTAAAACCTCAACCAAACATGATACTTTTTATTGTAATAACGTCTGCGTTTTTTGGTGCAGACGGACTTCCGCACATTTAAGGAAAATGAGCCCAACCGGCTCCGAAGTCTTCTGGAAACCAAGGGAAAACCCTGATCTTGTGGTGGTTATTACAAAATGCAGGAGTTGCACTTTCAGCAGCTACATTTTGAATAAGCTGAAGCTTTTTGGGGATCCACAGCAGTAGTCAACCCTGCTCCAAATAAAAGTGTCCATGAGTTTTTACAGGTCGTGAAGGCCCTGAGTTTGGCTGCATTCGTTACATAAATGTGATAAAAACTGATGTTGTTTCCACTTGGATGTGGCTCTAAGATCAGAGTCAACTATAAGACTGGTCTAACTGAATATTTAGAACGTTTGGGTTCGTTATTACTTAATGAACTGTGTTACTACATTTGTGAACTCCCACATTTTGTAATAACCATCACGTAATAATTAGATTAGAAAATGTATTACATATTCAGTTCAAGCTGTGTTTTACTGAGTCTGATGAGCAGTTACACACTGGCTCCTGTCGAGGAACGTTCTCAAAGCTGCAGGAAAGTATTATCAAAGTATCATGAACGTAAGTGACGAGTCACCAACAGCATCACAGCGTCCATTTTCAACTATGAAGGAAACCAACCTGAAAAATGTAACGTCTAATTAAATGACCAGCGGGGATGGAAGCAGATCAGCAGCAAAACGATGGAGTTTATTAAACTGGACTAAACATTTGTCCATCTCACTCCGCAGACGTACGTTTAACCGTCATGTGACCACAGACAGACAGGAAGTGTTGTAAAAGTGTCCTACCTCTGATCAGATTATGTGGCGGTTCGCACATGGAGGCCGTTCTGCCGCTGTGTCTGATAATCTGCTTTAACTTGACTGAGAGAGACAGACAAGCAGGGACACTGTGCACCAGGCACTACTGATGTCATGTCCTGTGTGAGACGCTGTATGATCTCTGTGGTATGAATGGTCTGCTGTTCCTGCTGCTCGCTCGCTCAGTTAAAGTCCTCTGTTCATCACATCGGTGTTAATGGAACATGATTAATGGTGTCTTTATCATTTAACTGGTGGAATGTGGCTCAGTTTAACTCACTTTAAAGTAGAGAGTTTTTTTTGCCGTCATACTGAGAGGAAACACGAGTTCTACCAACTTCTGTGGAAAATCTACGTCTTGATGCAGACTTTGTCCAATCACAGGTGTTTTTTTCACAGCGGTCGGGGTTAAATCCATGACTGATCAGATGCTCTCCTCCGTGTCTTGTCTTTTCCACAGCGTCGTGAAATAGGTTCATCTGTCTTTATATTTAGTCTTTTGATTTGGACCGAGAGGAGAAGCTGCAGAAGGAAGGGGTGGGAGTCCGTTTAAAAGGAATGAGAAAATAACACTCCTGCTTCTACATTTTCACTGGAATCATATTTGAACTTAATTCGTCCTTGATCTCGTGCAGCTCTCTCTCCTCTCTGTCTTGTGTTTTTTCCTGTTTTCAGCTCTTGCATCTTTAAGTATATATTTGTAGTATTTCCATCTTATGCTACGTTGTACTATGTTATGTCTACTTGAGTACACCTGAGCAGATGCACATTACTGTCAACCTACCTGTGCTTGTAATGTAGAGCCTCCGTTCAGACCATGTGATCCTTTCGTTTGGGATCATGGGAGAATCTAAGACCTCTGGGAGTCAGTCACGTCTCTGTCCTGATCCAGAGGTCCGTGTGGTTCTGTGGTGTTTTTGTCTTGTTAAATGTTTTATGTCATTTTTGTCTTGTTACATATTTGATGTCGTTTCGTCCTGTTGCATCTTTTACTTTTTCGTGTCGTTACTTTGTGAATATCACCCACAACGAATGATGTAAAAAAAGGAAAAAAAAGAAGGAGAATTAATTCAAAGGTTTTGAAAATGTAAGGAGTAGATGTTAAACGTCTCTGTTAAAATGTAGGAAGTAAAAGTCAAAGGTTTTCTGAAAAATAAATACTCAAGTAAAGCACAGACACCTGAAAACTCTACTGAGGTGAACGCCTCCGACCTGCCCCACCCGATGCCCGACGGCAGGGTTCAGGTTTCAGACCTGCTGAGCCCCTCTGAACGTTTGTTGACAGTGAGAACGCTTGGATCCTGGTTTAGGAAGTTTAAATAAATAAGTAAATATAACCTCCTTAACAAACAGTCTTTGTCTGGGACTGAAGTCTACCAGTTGAGAACTAGCAATAACCCAACGCAGAGTTTTTATAGTTTGGAAATGTCCATTAGTTTTCATTTTTATTTAGTCTTTCAGTTTGTTTTTTTGGTTTGTTGGAGTGTTAACACTGAAGTCGTTTTAATTCGATTTTTGACTCGTTTTAGTCTTGGTTTTTCAGGGTTTACAGAAGCTGGCATCAAATATGATTTACAGAACCTCTGTTTATTAAAAAGTCAAACTAGTCCATCTCTGCGTCACCTTCATTCTTTTTTATTTAAGCTGTAAAGTGCAAATGGAGGAAGAAAAACAAAATGAAGCTGATTTCATCTGAAATTCTATTTCACTTGTGTTGATGTTGTTGTTCATTAAGGTTTTTACTTTGTTTTTGTTTTCATTCTAGTTTTAGTTTTAGTCTTTACATTTTCCACATCATTCACATCTTTAGTCACACATCACTTTTCATACTCTGTAACTACATTGTCCCTAATAAATCAATATATTAAAATGAAAAGTTTTAATAATGCAGATGCAGCATCAAAGCCGACCCAGAAGAACTGGAGAACCATTAGGAGGTGAACAGAAACCAGGTCTGGTGAGCGTCTGCAGCTGCCATGTGGCTTCATGTTCACTGGAGGATTAATTGAATCCTCTTCAGGTTTCCACTGACATGCAACAGGTACATAACAACCAGAACACGAACAGAACCAGGTAGAACATCAGGTATAATCAGTGTTGATGATCAGAGTTAAGAACAAACCTCACGTACCCACGGCCAGGATCTTCTTCTTAATCCCAGTTTTCTCCTCCACCCTTCCCAGAAAGTCCGTCACCATATTCTTCTCATTCAGAAACTTATCGGCTCGGTCTTTGATGGAGTTGAAGACGTCCAGCAGGCCCATGGTCCTCAACCAGGTCCTCAAATAAAGACAAAAGGAAGACGACCTGAGCAGGAGAAGGGAACACAGCTGAATGTAATCCTCGGACTAAAACAATCCGCTTTAATGAGGAGGAGGAGGAGGAGGAGGAGGAGGAGGAGGAGGAGGGTGATTATAGTAAATGAAAAGACTAAAACTAGCAGTGAAAAAATAACTCCATTAACTGAAATCAAATTAAATAACATGTAAACTAAATAAAAACTACAATAAACAATGCAACACAAAATAAAATGACACAGAAGGTGCAATAAAACTAGCTTCACATTAAAAGTTCATGGTGCACAAGAATAAAATGGCTTTGCACAATATGATACCTTTAATAAACAAAAAGTGAAATAAATGTTCAAGTGTCAAACCCTGCAGTTCCTTCAATGTCCACTTGAGGCGCCAAACCCCAGCCAATCCCCATTGACCCACATGTTAAAACTTTCCAAACATTCTGTCCATTCTCCAAACAGGAGGTTCCTCCATGACAAGAGATCCACGACACAACTGGCACGAGTCGTCCACCGGGACAACAGCTTGGTGCTGCTCCGTAAGATCATTTTCCGTGCATACAGCTCATACGTGGCTTTGGACATAATGAAGGAACAGATTTACATAACGGTTGAGCACAAAGTGTTTTATCTTTAACACTGAATATTAAACCCTGAGACATCTGGAGCAGAATCAGGGTCAGAATCATTTAAATGAAGAGTAAAATGTGTTTGTGTGACAATAAAATATGGGTTAAATTATGTGTGTGTATTATCACAGCTGTCTGAAAAAGACACATTCAAAGAGATAAATGTAGGTTGTGCACTTCAACTTTATTTAAAGTTATTCACCAGGGTTCAAACGATTCATACGTTTATGGGTTTAATAGTTTCAGACGTCAGCCTGAAAAAAACCTACACATTCCCCAAAAAAATACAAAAACCCAACTGTTTTTTTACATAATTTTTTTTTTTTTTACATCGAGTCTGTCTCTAAAAACAAAAAACAAGAAGCAGGAAAAGACTCAAACACATACAGTACGTATAAAACCGACACCGTGTGCTCTTTACCCAGCAGCCACTGCAGCAGACGAAGACGTCCAGAGGAAACGAGTCAAGGTTTAAACTGAAGCAGAGCAGCTGAACGGAGCGTCAGGAGCTCGTTATCTGGAAGAACTAAAGGTTAACCACCCAAAGCAACATTATTTAAATATGAATCTAGTAAATGTGGAAAATAATTCAGATTTTAACCACAATTAGGACAATTTACAAAAGGTAATGATCACATTTAAAGGCCGACTTATGCAGGTTTAGACTAAATTTACTTAAAGCTAAGTAAGTAAATATTGAATTTTAGCACTTGTAATATAATGCAAATATGCAAATATAAACACTTCCAGGTCCTTTTCCAGTTCTGCTTGTTCCAAAAGAAGATTAAATTCTGGTCTAAATCTGATTAAATATACAGTAATCAGGTGTGACAGCAGAGGGTTTCAGGTTTTTAACCCATACCGTGTTCAGAGTTCACGTTACAGCTACATTCACCTGATTCCGACCACCAGGGGGCAGAAAAACAAAAACATATCATATCAAAAGATGATGAGTTGTCCATGTCAATACTAACATTTTTTGGGCCGTGAAGTAAAATTTATCTCAACAGTACAAGAAAGAGGAATTTTGGACACGTGAAGACAATGTGTTGTGTCAGACAGATCCAGAACGTTAATAAACCGTGTTTTGAGAATAAACCGTTAAACCAGTGTTAACTACAGACGGTATGTAAAGATGGACGCCCCCAGCGGTGGATGCAGTACGTCATAAAACCTGGCCCTTACGTTTTCTGAACTAACGTCACAACCAATGGGTTTTTTTTACGTTGTATATATTTGGTCCAGTTAGTTTTGGGAACAAACTAAACTTTTCATTGATGTTGACATGTTGATCTGGCTCATCGTTTGGATTCATCTCTTCGTTTGTTGACTGGTGACGACAGCCTTGTGTGACTTCCTGTGATTGGTCTCAAAGTCTGAATGATCCAAAGAGTGGTTTCACAATGTACCGCACATGGACAATATAACTAAATCAGAATTAACACTGATACATAGGAGCCTCCACCATATTGGAAAGAGCGTGATTGCAGATTTTCTGGATAAAAAGCATTATTTTTATGTGTTCACAGACCAGTCTCAACCATCTCAATATGGCGGCGATGTTGGTGTACGACCCATAAGCCAATGCAGCGTCTACATATATATCTACGACGTCGTCCTTTACATACAGTCTTTAGCCATATCGTTATAAACAGTCACAGTTTCTCAGAGGAAAAAAGAAGGAAGTTAGTGTTAATACAACATGAGTTATCTCCAGATATCAAGCTGATGAAGCCCTGATCATGTGACCTGACGCCGTCAGGAGGTAACAGTCTAATAAACTCTAAAACAGAGATCAGTGTGAGGAGAAGCAGAGGAGCAGAAGAGGACATGAAGGCTCAGATGGACACAGAGACATGTTTCACATTTGCAGACAAACTGCATCTTCTGTGCATTAAAGGACCACGCTGCTGTTTTAACTCTTGGATCCTTTAATGCTGTGTGTTTATCATGTGGAGTTACACTCTAACCTCCACTCTGTGTGTGCGTTTATATGTGTTCGGTCGTCAAGGAGACGGCATCACGACTGACAAGTTGACCCCTCTCCCTGGCGTCTTGCTCAAAGGCAACAGGGAAACAACAGCGAGCGAACGGGAAGGCCTCAAACAGACAGAGACAGAGAGAGAGCAGTGGGCGGGAAGAGGGGCGGGGCTTGTCAATGTCCTCCCAGGGGCTGATGGGAAATCTTTGTGCATTTATTTCAGGTCCAGCACCATGCTGGCCGGGTTCTCTAGATACTCCCTCCACAGGTTCGAGAAGCGGCACATGGTGGCGCCGTCGATGATGCGATGATCCGCCGACCAGCTGACATTCATGATGTGAGCTCTGACCACCTGACCCGAGGCGTCGAACCGCGGCAGGATCTGAAGAAAAACAAAACAGGGTGTCAGGAGGGAGAACATTTTATTCATTCATCTTTTTCTAAATTCAGGTTATTTTAATATGCAGGGCTGCAACTAACGTTTCTTGTCAATTATTGTCTAAAATGTTTCCCATAGCTCAAGGTAACGTCCTCTAAGATCGACTGATAGTGGATCTGAAAAGCAGGAAAAAGTTGACACTGACCATGCATTATGCATGTCTCTCTTTCACTCTATTAATAAATGGATAACAGCTGAACAAATACTT
>JAPQRN010000019.1:4850629-4865637 GCA_037367275.1 Coranthus polyacanthus | reverse complement strand
AAGTTGACACTGACCATGCATTATGCATGTCTCTCTTTCACTCTATTAATAAATGGATAACAGCTGAACAAATACTTGTAATAAAACTGAAACATGACTTTGAGATTAGTTTGAGTGACAGAAATAGTAGGTTGTGTAACCTGATGGTTACAGGTATTTAATACTCAGTGTTTTATTATCAACACAACTGAATGTTCCATCAAAGAAAAGTTACAAAAATGTTAAATCTATTGGGATGTTTATAGGTACCGTCATGCCTCATAGTGGACTTTAATTTAACAGCTGAATATTGAATATTTTCTTTCAAGGTTTATGTTGAATGTTGTTTTCATTTATGCCATGAACATACAGTACGTTTATGAATCGTTTTAGTTTCTTGAAAGCAAATTTCATTTTTTTTTCTGATCTGAAAAGTGATCTGACTCAAAATGTACGATCCTATCCGAACCGTGAGTTTTATGATCCGTTGCGCCCCTACTCACCTGGATTTTTCCCAGCGCTCCGATGGCGACCTCAGGAGGCAGAATCACTGGCTTGGCGTACGTCCCTCCGATCTGAATCACAAACACAGCAGGTTACGTCAGCTCCACTCAGCAGCAGAGTCACCCTCAGTTCTGTCGGACTCACCGATCCGATGTTGGACAGCGTGAAGGTTCCTCCGGTGAGGTCGGCCGTGCCCAGCTGACCGGAGACGCCCAGCGCCTGCAGGCGGTTCAGCTCCAGAGCGATCTCGAAGACGCTGAGCAGCTGCACGTTCTTCACGTTGGGAACCAGCAGACCCTGACTGGTGTCCATGGCCAGGCCAATGTTATGAGACGCCTGCAGAAAAAAAAACAAGCATACATCAGCTCCAGGGCGGAGTTTTTAAAATGGTGAAACAGGAGCAAAGCACTGTGGGAGCTGAGTCCGTCCGTGTTACCTTATAGGTGATGTTCTGGCAGCCTTCGTCCACAGAGGCGTTGAGGATTGGAAAGTGAAGGAGGCCGAGAGACGCAGCCTGAGCGAATGAGAGCACAGAATTAACACCGGTAATACACGTTCAACCAATCAGCAGAGACTTTAAAACATGCAACGGTCAATACTGATGTTGAAACTATTCAGTTAAATACATGACAATGCTATTGACCTTATTCTTGGCCAAAACTAGCGTACTTCTGCAGCTCGTCATTTTGTAATCTTAAGATCACTTTAATGTTTATCGCTGTTAGCTTTATCATCCTTCACTTTCCTAAACATTAACCGTGGGCTGCTCAGCTTGCTCAGTGAAAGGATGCCCTAACGACTGGAGGAGGAGAAAATAGTGTTTAAATCACAAGTGTTTTGAACCTCTGACCTGACCAGAATTTTGCGGAGCGTTAAATTCAGCTATGAAGTGCTGGCTGTCATTCGCTATTTCTCATGGATTTCCTTAATGGAGAATAAACTGGAGGAGGCTGTATTTATTCATCCTGACAGAAACAAAACACTGTTCAAACAGAACATAATGTTCACTGTTTGACAGAAACAGTGGAAAACGCTAATAATCACAGTTACAGTGATCAACTAGTTTTATGAATCAAAAAGGCTGTCGGTGTAACTGAACGTTAGATTTACAGACGGATTATGGTTATAATAATAATAATAATATAACTATCTGCTTAGTGATTAATTTGACCCAGACAGACGTGATCAGGGTCAGCGGTTTCCACTGTAAATCAGCAGCGTGAGGTGTAGACTTAAACATACTGTGTCTATGAAGTGATCCTTTTATTTATTTCATTTAAATAGAGATTCTTAGTGTAACAGTGTCAGTGCAGGTGAACTGTCACTGAGGTGGTACCTTGATGAAGAAGGGCATGTAGCTCAGTTTGACCCCTCGACCCTCAGAGATGGATTTGAGTTCAGTTCTCAGCTTCACCAGGCGGCTCAGGTCGACCTCGTCACAGTAACCGAAGTGAGGGATCTTCAGCGCCGCCGTCATTGTCTTCACCATTGCTTTGTGGAAACCTGGAAACGAAAAAAGCCCGGAGTCAGCTTCACACGCAGACTGATGATCTGATCCGGTTACAGGGTGACCGTTGACCTTTGAGGGGCTCCGTGACATCCTTCCCGGTGAAAACGGGTTTGGGCATAGCGGGCGGAGGTTTGGCAGCCTTCGGCATGCCCACGGGTGTGGCAGCGGCGGAGGCAGCAGGAGGCGGGGCAGGGGGTGGAGTCCGGATCTCCTGGAAGGGGGCGGGAGGTAAAATAGCCCCTGTCTGTTTGGCCAGGAAGTTGAGGATGTCCTCCTTCAGGATGCGTCCGTCTTTACCGGTCCCCACCACCTCACTGAGCTTAATCTGAGAGGTCAGAGGTCACAGTGAGACAGATGAGACTGAGGACAGATGTCACCTAGTGGACAAAGACTAAAGACTGGCTGGAGACAGATTAGATGTAGATATAGGACTGGGTGATGGACCTGAAAGATGCATCACATTAAAATCTTTAATTCCAGTCAGTATCGATATTTATTGATTGACAGACATGTCTTTGTCTTGTTTCGTGTTTTGTGAATTATTTAGAACCAAAAGTAACCGCCTGATTTCTTCAATTCAAAAAGTTTTTTTTTATCATAATGCTGAACTCTACCTAACAGCCATGATTAGTTTCCGTTAAGTACAATAATCCCGGACACTGGACAGACTTGGGCAGACTGGGACAGACTGGGACAGACTTACGTTGTTCTCCATGGCGAGTCGTCTCACAGCGGGCGTGGCCTGGGTCTTGTGCCCTTTGATCTCCTGGTGGGTGTGTTCCTCTCGGGCCATGGCGGGCGTCTCCACCACATCCTCCTCCTGGATCACCTCTGAAGGATACCATCAGTGAGACGAGAACCACAGGAACCCACACAGACCTGGATCCACATTCAGACCAGGTGTGAATGCTGTCCTTACCTGTACTGGACTCTGTTTCGATGTCCACCAGCGGCTTTCCCACTAAAGCGGTGGCGTCCACATCGTAGTAGAGTTTCCGAATGACTCCGTCGTAGCGGCTGGTGATGGTGACCGACGCCTTGTCGCTCTGAACCTCACAGATGCTGTCGAACTGAGACACCTTATCCCCCTCCTTCACATACCTGTCACACAAACAGGTTTTCTTCATCAGAGACAAAGGACACATGGACAGACAAAGTGCACAAAGTCCAGTACTGCAGTAAAAGTACTCAGCTACATTACAGCTCGGGCTGGGTGACATAAAACTAGAATTATTGTTATCACGATATATTTTTGTTTCGTTTGGACTTTTGGCTTGTTTCATCTTTTATTTCATTCATGTAGTTTTTGTCTTGTTTTGTTGTCTTTTTGTTTTTTCTGATACACACAGTTAACCATCTGGTTTCTTAAACTTTGACTCGGGACCAAAAATCAGCTTGTAAACTTGTCATTTATTGTGATAATTACCAATATCAACCGATATGAACATTTTCGGCCATATTGCCGAGCTGTAGTCACAGCAGCGCGGTACGTACCACTCCTTCACCGTCACCTCCATGATTCCTTCTCCGATGTCGGACAGTTTGAACTGGACGATGGGTCCATGGTTCACTGTGAGATCAAACACACCAATGACATCATCAAAATCATCCAATCACTGAACAGTGTATGCTAACCCTGCCTAACAACTGCTCAGTCATTCAACACCTGAATACAACAGCACTAAATCACCAAAAACTAGGAGGAAAATGAAGACATTTGGTTGGTTGCCATGGTAACTGTATCAATGACAAGTCTAACATCAGTGAATACAGTGTGTGCTTTGTTTTTCAGGTGGAGGGTTTGACACCTGTGTGCTTCCTGAATCTGAAACTGGACCAACCAGACCTGAACTGACTGTGAGAACACATGACAGATGAAGATGTGAAAAGGTTTTGGTTGGAGAAGGGCTGCGCGATATCTCAAATGTACTTGATGTATCATAACTTGTTCTACGTGGGATGTAGAAAATGGCTTGTGAACTTCAAGTTAGAGTCACATAATTTTTTTCAGCTGCCAGCATAAGATATGATTTTTTTGTCAATATCGTCCAGCCCGAGGATGGAGATACCTGATCTGATCCTGGCCACTGTGGGTGGTGTGGACTTACCGACGGCGGTGTGCAGCATTCTGCAGCCAAACATCTGCATGTTTCTGCCACATGTGAAGGTGAGCGGCTGAACAGCTCGGTCAGATCTGAAACTCTGCGGCCGGAAGCATCGGCGGCGGTACTGCTGACTCAGCTGAAAGAACAGACACCAAAAACATCAGCCAATCAGGGCCCAGGGTTCACAGTGACTATTCTGTACAAGAAAGGTTGGCGCTTGCAAACTGTAGAGGATCACAAACCGAAAAACAAACCTCTATCTCTGTCTTTTACTGTGAACAACTGACTGAAACGTCCTCCAGCAGAGACTGGGTCTGAACATGTGCTCCATTGTCTCCACATTTAAACCATCTACGACTCAATCTCACATCTTCAAGGATCAGTCCACTGATTTTTTTTAAACTTTAGTTACCGTCACCAAATCACTCACTCTGTCCATAGAAAGAGCAGTAGTGAATTCATCCTATAAAGAGTATTGTCTGTTTACGTGTAACCTGATTTATCTCAGCTACAGAGAAACCGTGTTGACTGAAACTCTTAAAATCACATCACTGAGCCTTTATGAAACAGAAGGGACACTAGTTTTTAACTCCAAAGGCTGATAACATTCATCACTTTTCACAGTGGAGATGAGTTCTGTCCGACAAACTGCAGCTTCCAGAGATGGTCGATATTCTACACCCATTTATCAAGACATGCAACCATTAATGTTTTGTAATATTTAACAGAATCTCTAAAGCTTCTGAATTCAAATGTCAGGTGATAAACCCACCTGAAAATACACAGTTCTGCCGTACAAAACACTATTATTGTGCCACTCTGGAATTAGTATTAAGAGGATGAAACCTGAGCAGCACAAAAAGAAAACTGGACGACTTCTGAATCTTTTTCCTTTCCTTTTATTTATTTAGATATTTCCTGATCCTCATGCCTACAGTGTGCGTCATCATCATATCTCACTCTTATCATTAAAACATATTTTATGAACAAATCACAAACAGTCATACAATTTTATCTTTACCCATTGCTGCTTTCTCCAGAAAAAATGATGTGTTCAATTCTTTATTACCACGTGTTTGGACAAGTGAGTTTCTAGATTTACTAGCCTGATGTAGCATTTTACTGTCCCTGGGCAAGCAGCCAGTCCTTATGGTTAAACCCTGTTTTAACTATCTTCAGAATCTTAACTTTAGGTTTGGCTAGTGCAATCAAGTTGTAGATCTCCTGAAACACAATTGCTACCAGTAAGCAATTTATTGTGGATATCTTTTCCATTCTAACTAGTAGGAGTACATTCTGGAATAGGGGAATGCTGTTATCAGAGTTTCTCCTGGATCAAGATGAGGCAGAGGTCATACAGTCCTGATCCTGTGTACTGTGCCTTCAAATACTCAATACAGTACAAGTAACATATTTTAAGAGTTGTAATAAGTACATGACTGAATAACAGTTGTTACAAAGTATGGTAATACTTTAACTTTTCAAATAACAGGTCATTAAGTAAACAAAATCAGGCACTATATGACAAAGTTACTGTGGTCACTAATGATCTCGTTACCTCATTTAGTGTAAACAGACAACATCATTTATGAGTGTGGTAAAAGATTGGTTTGACAAAGTTTAACACCTGTAAACTAACATTTCTACTACACGGTGCCACCACATTGACATAATCTTGACATTGCAGTAACAAATGACAAAAATCCGTGTGAGTGCAAAGCGTGTTAGAAAATAGTGTTAACTACAGAGACACCAACGACTGTCGAGAGCTGGTGTCCACCATCACGAACATCTGGACAGGGAAATTTAAACAGCTGTAAACCAGACAGGTGAGGTGACACCAGCTGGCAGAGGACTGGACCGGTCAGTCTCGCCTGTTAACGGCCTGACATCTGTCACAAACTGCAGCTCATAAGAGCTAACAGACAAGTTAGCATGTGCGCTCGGTGTATGTTTTTATTTCAGCCACGGAGAGCTGCTGTTAGCTTTAGCATTAGCAGCCGGTTGAATTAGCATGATAGTTGAAGTTGCAGCCGATCCCGAGCAAAAGCTCACGAACCCGCGACGGAGTAATAAAGCCACCGCAGCGGTCGACACACCGACACGTTTCAAACGTTTAAAGTCGGTAAAGTTTAATTTAGTTTTTCCTCACCAGTCGTCTGATCACAGCGAAGGAGCCTCTGGTCACCGCCGCCATCTTTCCTCTCTGGAACGCCGCTGCCGTTTTGGCGTCACACTGCACGCCCCTCACAGCAGCCAATCAGGAGTTAGCGTCTGGTGCGGTTACGCTGCCACCTAGCGGTCAGCAGTGGAACAACGCGAGCTTTTATTTTTTATTGAATATTTTATTTGTAACTTTTTAACAATAAAACATACAGCACAGCACACATGAATGGAGGATTACCATGGTGCTAAATTATCAGCCAGATTCCCGGATCTCCTCCTTAGTGTCCCTCAATACAAGCTCATATAGGTTTGGAGTGTTCCTCTGTGTAGATCTTCCAATTCTCTCCTCATAAGTCTAATATCTCCTCCTTACAATAGTATGAATATTACATGCACAGCACACTGCATAAGAGACACAACACATATTTCTTATTATTATTACTATTACAAATATTAATATTGTTATTATCATTATTATTAGTGCTATTAGTACAGTAGTAGTAATCACCACGGCGCACAAACCTGTGTTTTATTTCGAAATCAAACGGAAGTGGCGGCAGCCATTAACTAGCTAACTTGACGCAGAGAAGTTGTACACGAATCCGGAGGCTGCAGCCTGACTGTGACAGAGAGTAAAAGTTAAAGTTTGATTCGGATGAAGATGGACTCTGCTGCGGTGGAGATAGATGGCAGCGTGATGGAGGGTGTAAGTACTCACCGGTTCACTTGCCGGACAAACCGGAGTAAAAGCTGCTGTGTTGTTCCGCGCTGTAACATGCTAACAGAATGCTAACAGTGGTGAGTGCGCCGGTTAGCTCTGAGCTCACTGACCGGCGTCTGACTCTTGTGTTTCCCGGTGCCGGTTCTCCACAGGGCGGGCAGATTCTGAGAGTCTCCGCGGCGCTCAGCTGCATCACCGGATCCGCCATCAAAATCACCAAAATCCGATCCGGCAGAAGTACACCGGGACTCAGGTGAGCGAGTTAGCTCCTCACCAGCTAACAGGCTAATGTTAGCCTATTCATTGAAGTCGCCTTGTTAGCTAAGTTACTCAGCAGATATTAAAGGAGAACCACAACATGAAAACACCTGCTGTGTTTATGATATTGTATTTCATGTCACACTGACTCCGGTCTGGTTCCTGTGGTCGCGAACCGCCTCCCGGTTCACGCTGGAGTTCCGCTGTGTTGAAACTAGCGGCCAGAGTGAAGCTTTTCTGGGGGAAGACGCAGACTACATTCAGGACTCCGACAAATAAAGACGAGTTATTAAAGCAGCATCACGGCTCACTGAAAACAACTCACCTTCAAAACTCTACAAACAAATGTGAGATTTGAAATGATTTAAACATTTGGCCTTTTATGCCGCAGCCTTTCTTCTAGAAACCTCCCTGAGCAGCGCCATCGAAAGACCAAGAATTATTTAAATGAAGTAGATTCATCAATAAGCATTACATCATCTCTGACCGAACCAAGCAGAACCCGTCCATCTCTTTACCTTCTGTTTCAGTACCGTCCGGGGCAGGGTTCATTAACATGGTTGAGACTGGTTTATAGACTTAGCCCAGTCTCGTTGTGACTTAGATTAGTCTCCGGTACCTGTAGTGAATGATACATTATTTAAGTGATAAATGATGTCAGGTATTTGTGATTTTAAACTCTTCTTTATGTTCAGAGCTTGACAGACACTTACAAACAGCAGAACATTTCACAAAACTAGAGGTAGAACTTTATTTTAATGATAAAAGTCGAAACATACATAAGTAAAATGAAGTAAAAACGGAAAATTAAAACATTTTCTAAGAGTTTTAACTGAGAATGTGACCAAATAAGCCCTACAGACAAAAGAAAAACGTATATCACGTAATACATGTAATTATGATATATAAATATATCACTAAAATTGAGTTTAGCTGTTACTCAAGAAATGAGTGAAATTTGAAATTCATTTAACAACACATTAAGCAACTGGTGACAATGAGCATATTTAATGAAATGAAAGATTTCACTGCATAACCTATAGTTTGTACAGCATGAACTCCTACTTGAGGGATAGAAGTTCTACAAGTAGAACTGACCAGATAAGAATATGATGATGATCATCGTTCTGTTTCTCCTACTGGAGATTTGGGTGGTTAATCCTTTCCTTCCACTCTCTTCTGTTCTTTGCCAAATTGGCTGCCTCCGTCCAGGGTTGAAATCTCAATATCCTCATCTCTGTCTCAGCAGTTCTCCTCCTGGCTCCCACACCCATGAAAAATCAATGCATGGGTCCTCATCAGTTTTCATTTGTAAAACATGTCCAATCCACTCCCACCTCCTCCTCCAAATTTGCTGGCTTACTGTTTCTACTCCTGTTTCCTCATTGCTCATTTCCATTGGCCAGTAAATCCTCAATATCCTCCATAAACGCTTATGTTGGAAGGCGTCTAACTTTGCTTCATCTTCCTTGGTCATGCGCCACGTATCGCTGGCGTTTGACTTGAACAGCTGTATTTTAGTTCTATTGCAAAGCAGACTGCACTTCCAAATCTGTTCAAGCTTGTTCTATACTGTTATTCTGTTATCTTGTTACCCAGCAAGATAACGATATGAAACAAGCTAAAAACTCAGCAAATTTTACAGAGAGAAGCTACAAACAAGATGAAGCTTTTACAGAGAAGACTCCTTGGTCAGATTTCACCTCACTCACCACGTCTTCACCTTGTCGAGGCGATGAATCATTTTTCTGTTGTTGTCTTTGTGTGTTCAGACCACAGCACCTGAGCGGCCTGCAGCTGGTCTCAGATCTGTGCTCTGGCAGTCTGCAGGGAGCCAGCATTGGCTCCACTGACATCAGTCTGACTCCAGGAAAGATCCTGTCTGGAAACCACACGGCTGACACGCAGACCGCAGGGTGAGTGTGTGTTGTTCTTCCACCTGCAGCAGGTTCTTGTGTCAGTCCATCTGTTGCTCATCACGTCATCACGTGTCTTGGACTGAACTAGGGTTGAGTGATGTGCTCAAAACCTTCTGTCGTCATATGTGTCATATTATATCACAATACACAATTTTTTCTGTACATTAAATTAAGAAATGTTTAAAACAACCACACTGTACGTAATCGCATTTGATAATTTTCTTCTTTTTTAGAACTTTCATAGAAACATTTACTGTTCATAATTTAGAGGTCGACCAATAGTGGATTTTTAAAGCCAGATGTAATAATGATAGCTTCTAACAGGAAAAACTGATATCACTGCTGGAAACGTACTGTTTTTTTACTTTATTAGAAACTTAAAAGACAGAAACTAAAAACTTATTTTAGTTTATTTGCACATTACATATAACAAGACAATAAGAAATGAAAAAGTTAGCACAGTGTGTAGGAGTGGTTGGATCTAAAAGTGGCCTGTGCAGATGCCACCCTCATAAAAAGGTACAGAACTAATCATCTATACTTGAATAAATGAACTGAACATCTAAAGCTGTGGTCAGACTACATGAAAACAGCCCAAGTCCAGTTAGATCCAGTTAACGTAGGATGGAGAACAAGGAAACGATGAAGGGGCGTCTCGAGCGACAATCGACAATTTTATCCCATGTAGTTTGACAATTAATACCACTTCTGAGACACCCCACAACGTCCTGACTGAAAGACTGGTATGTTTGAATATCCCACGACGGGTTTAGACTCTGCTATGATGCTGTCCAATAAGAGCACAGCTGTAGACATTGAGAACAGATCAGTATTTTTACCTCCAGTTCCCTCTGAAGGGTTAACAGCCCATGTTGCTCCACAGTATTGTTCTTTTGTAGGCTTTTCCCAACGCAGATCCAACAGTATCACAGAGTATCAGCAGCATCAGCGTAAGTCTTTGTCAGTATCACACACATCGCTTCAGACTCCAGGGTTTATGAGCTGTAGCCGAGGGTTAAAAACTGCATATACTTATAAAGTTATAACATGGAGGCTGCATCTGAACCAAGGCAGAACATTTTAATACTTCAAACAACGGCAGCTCATGTTACATCCACTACTTCCACTCTTACCTTTCACAATAAAAGCTGTAGACATATACATGTATTTACATACTTTTTTGTCGGTAGCACCTCCTTAATTATGTCAAGCACATCATGATTGGTGGCGACATTTGTCAAGTGACGTGACGTCTGACAAGACACTTGGAAAAGGCACGAGTTTATGACTCCACAGTCGTCTAATCCAACACACTGGGCATCATAACAGACAAAAATATTGTGTCGTCTGACCACAATGCAAGTCAAAGTAATAAATCTCTCTCTCGCTGAGCATCCAACTCAATAAATCTCATTCTAAACATTACTGTTTTATCGCCCTAACCTGCAGATAAGTTGTATGTTTAAAAATGAGACTTAATACTTACCGTTAATGTGTGTGTGTGTGTGTCAGGAGTGTGTGTCTGCTGCTGCAGGTCGCTTTGCCCTGCGCTCTGTTCGCCAACGCCTCCTCACAGCTGTGTCTGAAAGGAGGAACCAACGCAGAGATGGCTCCTCAGATCGACTACACCGTCAAGGTTAGTCTGTCGTCACAACTAATCCATTTTTAAAAAACAGCAGCCATTTTGATCATCAATCATTTCAGTTTAACTAACTGAACGTGAAATGTAAAGACTGAGTGAAGTGACGGCGCGTGGAGATGGTTGCTCTAAACAGTTTTTAGAAAATGTACATGTAGATACTTGTTTAATCACGTGTCATAAAGTGAAGGAAAACGCCAGATGTCAAAGCGTGGATTCAGTGTTTTTGAAGTTATCGGACCATGAGACGGTGCAGATGGAAGATAAACTGGTGTCTTTAAGCTCACCTGCAGTGTTCGTTCTTCTTCTTCAGGTGTTTAAACCAATCGTAGAGAAGTTTGGACTAAATTTCGACTGCGACATCAGAATGAGGTCAGTTTACTGTGAAAGATCCACATTTTTCTAACTGTTGAGCTGTTTCACTCATTGTGTGTGTGTTTCCATGTGCCAGAGGTTTCTACCCTAAAGGTGGAGGTGAGGTGATGGTGACGGTGAATCCAGTCAAAGAGCTGCAGCCCATCACCATGACAGAGAGAGGAAACATCACCAAGATCCACGGCCGAGCGTTCGTCGCCGGAGTCCTGCCTTTCAAAGTAAAGTTCACACTCGGCACAACTCACTCAGACAGGAAGTGATATCACAGG
This sequence comes from Coranthus polyacanthus, assembly GCA_037367275.1. Lineage (NCBI taxonomy): Eukaryota > Metazoa > Chordata > Actinopteri > Kurtiformes > Apogonidae > Coranthus > Coranthus polyacanthus. The sequence goes on along the minus strand of JAPQRN010000019.1, from coordinate 4,854,192 downwards.
GTTTCAGAGAGAAAAGGGAAGATTGTTAAATGTTCAGAGAAAAATCAGAAATGAATAAGTCACCACAACTGACATATCCCGTCATCTAATGGATAGATTATTATACATTGGGTTCAGACATCACTTCATGTCCAGCTCAGAGTTAACGCTAGATGTTTTCTCTGCTGGTCAACATGGCCGTTAATATTCCAGAAGCACAGTCTGTGCGTCTCAGCACAACATGAGGTGTGTGAAGCCCCTTTACTCATAAAAATGTCTTTTAAAATTTAAACTAGCACTTACACAAACTGAGTCGAGCTTATTGACAGACTCTGAAAACTGCAGCACATCCACTCAGCGAACAGCTCCTCATGTAACTAAGACATTATATCATAGGCTACATATTTAATTCTGATTAAACGCCAAACACCGTGAATCCCTCATTGTTGTAGACGTGGAGATAAAACTAAACTGTTGGTATAAAAAGCCTGTACGTTTATGTTAGGTTTGTCTTGGTGACATATTTTAGGTTATTATTCCGTATTCAGAATAAACCTCCTCAGCTGCAGCACTTGTTGACTGAAGCTGTTATCTTTCATAGAGTCACAAACTACACTAAACTACACTACTCTTTCCCAGAGTTTCAGTGTGATTCAGCTTCACAGTTTGTTTCTGATCTCATCGTGTCTTCTAGTTCTAATCTCTATAGAAAAACATTACAGTTACAGCAAAGTCTACAGTGCCCCCAGGTGGCTGAGGAGAGGAACAATCTATATTGAGAGGCCAGATTTTACTACACAGCAGTTGAAATTAGAAATGGGAATTAATAAGATTTTATTGAAACCAATGCATCATCGTCAGGTTCTTCTTCTTATCCATTAAAGTTTTGTGTGTCAGGAAAAAGTAGGCCTACACATGTTCTCAGTGTCTTGTTTCTGAGTCTGAACACTGTTCAATGAAGCCACACTTCTTTCCAAGTAGAGCAGTAGAGTCACGTCTGATGGAACCTGAACAGCGATCGGTAAATTTAACCCCTACCAGTCTGAAAACACCTGTGAGCGGCCAAAACCTACTGTCATGAGGTAGATTTTCTACAGCCTGAAAACAGCCATCAGTAGATGCAGAAGATTAGTTTCCTCTCAGACACTTAATTTACAATATGCTGAACGGTAATGATGCCCAATGACACTGCAGCTTTAAAAAGTGTGAAAACATCAGAACCTTCATTTTGAGGTGGCTGCGGCTTCAGCCTGATGAGTGTGTGTGTGTTTTCAGTTGGCTAAAGACATGTCGACTGCTGCCGTTCGAACCATCAGGAAGGAAATCAAAGAGCTCTACATCAACATCCAGGCGCTGCAGGAGAAGGAGAAGGCCTGCGGAAACGGAAACGGCATCATGTAAGCTCCTCCCACCTGACGCCAACACTGCGTTCACTGCCCGGGAGAAACATGGGAAAAGATAGGTTCAAGTCAGAAGTATTTAACGTGAAAGCTGCAGCTGATTCCTGTCCACAAACAGGAAACAGTTCGGTGATGATTCAAAAACAAACCGACAGCAAGGAGCTGGATGAGCAGCAGCACAGCGACGTTTCACCTGCAACTCAACATGTTCAGAAACATTTTTCATATACATACAAGAAAGAATCATTTCAACTGAGAACAGCCTCTGAGGAAAAACGTTTTTGACATTGGTAGTTCTGGAAAATGTGTGGAAATTAGGGTTTCTCTAGCAAATAATATTTCATTATATTCATAATATTTAGTTCAGTTTAGGTAGAACATTACTTTGGCTTGCTCTCGTTGAAGGTATTTGAAAAACAAGTTGTGCCTTATTTCAAATGACATAATAATTTTTTATCTACAGTTTTTTGTAAATTCAGACTAGTTTAGGCTCCAGAATGTGTTTGAAAAAACACTGTGAAATTCAGACATACATTCATAAAGGTGGGTTTAAAGGCGATGCAACAGTTGACTGTCAATCCGCATTTGAAAGCTGGTATTTGTAATTTCTTCGTTACAGGGATAAAGATTATTTATCACCCTTTTCAGCCCTGATGAGTTTAAATCCCTGAGGTTTTGTCTGTAAAATGTGTCGGACCCAGGATGTGCCATCGTTCTTTCTGTGTTTCAGAATCATCGCCGAGTCGTCCACAGGATGTCTGTTTGCAGGCTCGGCTCTGGGGAAGAAAGGTGAGTCTGAGCTGAACCAGCAGGGGGCGGCAACACGAGAAAAACCACTGAGTACAGTCTGAACGTCTCAGCTGACGTTCACCCACAGCGGTCGCCAGTTCATCACACGGCTGACGTATAGAGACAACTATTCACTCTCACATTCACACCTACAGACAATTTAGAGTCACCAGTTGACCTAAATTACAACCATATGGTCCCCAGGGAAAAAAAACATCTATAAACTATCAAACATTTTCAGCTCCAGAAAGTTCAACAGGAAAAGTCACTTATTTCAGAACAAAACTTAAAAAGTCAACTATGTTAGTGGAGTTTGATTTGCTGTGTCAGTAAAACATCTGCGTTTTCCAGGTGTTTATGCAGATAAAGTGGGTATTGAAGCTGCTGAGATGCTGCTGAGGAACATCAGACACAACGGCTGTGTGGACGAGTTCCTGCAGGACCAGGTGAGACACTGTGCTGACCCCTGACCTCTGGCCTCGCTCTAACCCCACCCTGACCTCTGACCTCGGTCTGCTCTCCTTCCTCAGCTTATAATCTTCATGGCGCTGGCGAAGGGAACGTCACGGATTCGAACTGGAGCCGTGACGCTGCACACGCAGACGGCCATTCACATCGCAGAGCAGCTCACTCAGGTGAGACGAGCAACGGCGAAACCGTGCCTGACATTTAGTATCTATGAAGTAAAACATGAACTTTTCTATTAGTTGTGAAATGACATCTGCTCGTTGAATATGCCACGAGTAATTAGTTTTAGTCTGACAATAGGCATCGAGGAGCTGAGGTCTGGTTTTAGTCCCTGAACTGAACCTCTGGTCTGGATCATATAAAGGTTTTAACAAGACACTAACAACCGTTTCTTATTTACAATGAAAAGAAAAGAGGACGTTGGAAAATAAACAACAACAAAAGATGAAACGAACAGAACAAGGCAGTTAAACAAGATTAAAATAATCTGGAAAAGTCATTACAGCTGCCATGCGTAGGCTTTTAGAACCAGTTAATCAGAAGTAAAACATGTACAAGTATCTTTAGAAATGTCTTTGAGTCCACACTTAAAAGCTGAAACTGAGATAAATGTATCGAGGTTAAAACTGAGCACATTTTAAAGAGATGATGAGGATCAGGAGGACAAAAGGTAATGCACAACTAAAACAAAATCTTTTCCTGATCTTGATATCAATTTATTGGCAGTTAATGAACTCAGTATCTTGAGTTAAATCCCTCGCTCTCCTCGTGCAGATGTCGACACAGTTGTGTGTTTTATAATAACACATCTATCAGACTATTTCCCACGTGGATCGTTTCTGTCCTGATTTAAATGTGTTTTTGAAGTTAGAAAAATCGACCTCGATGGCAAAAACAATAAATAAAAATTGAAGGTGCTTTTTCAGC
>JAPQRN010000019.1:4839525-4850529 GCA_037367275.1 Coranthus polyacanthus | reverse complement strand
AGCGTTTCTGATGCGAAAGGATTCATTAACAGGATATTAGTTCAAACAGTCAGTAAATTTTCCCGTGTGATGTGAAAAGAGCTTCTGTCTCCGACTGAACCGACTCGCAGCAGGTGTTTGAGTTTCACATGATGGTTTCTGTTTTCTTTTTTTCAGGCAAAGTTCACAATAACAAAGTCTGAGGACGAGCTGAGCAGTAACGTCACCTACATCATCGAATGTCAAGGATCGGGAGCGACCAACCCCAACCTGTAGCCACACACACACCAACACACACCAACACAAACACACACACCAACACACACACCAACACACACCAACACCAACACACACCAACACCAACACACACACCAACACACACCAACACACACCAACACCAACACACACCCCAACAAACACCCCAACACACACACCCCAACACACACACCAACACACACCAACACCAACACACACCAACACACACACACTGGACTCGGTAGCTGCTCCCATCATGGCCGACCCTCTTAGCTTCTGTCTCTCAGGGTGTTTCCTTATTACTGTAATAAATAAATAAACTGTTTGCAACATTGACACGCTTCTGTTTTTATTCCACTTTATTCACTTTCAGCTCAGTCAAACGTCAGTAAGAGTTTTCTTAATTGAAAAGGTCTTACATTTAAGTCTGATACACGTAGATGCAGGTCTGGGCGACGTGGACTGAAGTTTTCTCATGATGAACGTTTCGTATCAGTCGATATCGATAAATGTCAGGTCATTTATTCTTGATGGTTAAAGGGTCATGTCTTGGGTCCTGAGAGAAAATGAAAGAAACAAAACCGTTATTTGTGTTTTTAAATTATTCATAAAAGATGAAAAAGACACAAAGACGTGACGAGACACAAGACGAGAACGAAGACGTAGATGACAAAACACGCAACAAGAAAAACGGCATAAAAGATGCAACGATGACAGAACCGTGTATGAGACAATTATTTGTGGTTGGAACATTTTCCAAGTAGCAGAACAAGCAGAACGTTTCAGAAATTTGGAGGTAAAACATTCAAAACTATTAAAACTCACACTTTTGTTCAATATTAGAATATACATGAGTGATGTTTCAGCTGAAAATGTGAACAAAATAAACCCTAAAGAGAAAAGAAATATACATCACGTTAAATATAATTACTGCAATCCACTGTCTGCTCCGTTTAAAGGACCTGTTCACAGGTTTTACTCCTCAGCCTCATTTTCCCTTGTTTTGCGTCAGTTTCTAGTGTTTGAGATTTTCACAACAGTCTGCACAATCTCAAACCAACTTTCTTCTCTATTTTTTAACACAATCTACTGAAACGTCCATCAAAATAATCTGCAGCTGTTGTGATTGTGAAACGTGCTCTATTAATGTCTGAATGTATCCAGGATTTCTCACAAACATTAGTATTTATTTTGTTTATTAGTTTAAGGAGGAGGAGGATTTGAAACTCGACGCATAAATGAAACATTTAGACTCCGTTTAGAAGCAGATTCACCCACAGCAGCAGCAGAGATTGTGTGTCATGTTAGAACCTAAATCCAGGTACAAGACGGAAGGGTTTTATTACAAACAATGACTTCAGAAACCACAGAATCAAACATGGAAATATGTTGGACGTCAGTGTTAATTAACCACGTTACTACTCAAATTTTGCTTTTGAGCTTGAAAAGTTCTGTTTCACTAAATCCACGAAGGTGAACTTTTAATACGTGATACGGGACAGTATTAGAACCAATAAAAAGCATGAAACGTTGCGATTTTCTCCTGGGAATTAGATTGACCGGATTGTAAGAGTTTATTTAGATTCAGAAGGAGGAGGATTTGAAACTCAGCTCATAAAGCAAACACTTGATCCTTCAGTTGATCACAAACATTCAAAATCAACACATCTGGAGATTTTTGACTGGACACGAAAGAGATGAAAATCTGTAAAAGGAACTAAAGCTGTCAGACACATGGAGTGGAGAGAAAACTACAATATTTACTCTGAGACGTAGAGCAGTAGAAGGATAAAGCTGCAGAAAATACCAGACGTACTCAAAGTAAAGTACTCAGTTACATTCCACCTCCGTTGTCTTTTGTTTGTGTCTCCTGGTGTGTCTCTGGTTGTCCTCCTGAGACAGGTGACCCGTTATGTTTGGGACTTTCTCCGGTGGACTTCCTGCCGTCTCCGTCTTGTTTCCATGACGTTGCCAGGGTGGTGTCGTGTTGTTTGTCCCTCTAACCTCTTTAACTCACCTGCAGACACGCAGCAGGTGAGCCAATGTACAGTGTGTACAGCAGGAAGTCCAGCTCAGACCTGTATGTGTGTTGAAACCTGAGGAGGCTGTAAACTCACACCTCTGTCCCCTCTGGAACCAGGAGAAACCTGATCCGGATCACCTGACACCCCTCCAGCTCGGCTCGGCAGCTCCTCGCAGTCTGCCCGCTCGCCGCCCTGCAGCATGGCGGATGACAGCACCTGGAGGACGCACCAGGACAACCCCCGAATCCTCCAACCCCCGCCAGGACAAGGACAGGGATCAGGACAAGGACCAGGATCGGGCCCGGGATCAGGACCAGCTCCAAACCGTGTGTGGATCTCTCTGATCGCAGGTGAGTCTGGCGTAAACACGGGGTCTGCAGGTGACTTCACAGCACAGCAGCCTGTTTGTACAGCATCAGGTGAGGTTATTTCACTTGTTTCTGACACAAATCAACATTTTTCAGGTAAACTTTCAACAGCAGAGCATCATCAGCAAAGTAGTAGAAGTCCACACATCGTTTCCTCCAGTAGACGTTCAGATAGTGTTGGAAAAGCGGAATAACGGATTCTTTACTGCAGTAAAAGCGACAAAGTCCAGGCTCTGAAATGTCCTCAAAGTATAAAAGTCTAAAGTCGTCCTTTGAAGGACACTTCCATTGGACTGAACATCACGTCATATTAATCTGATGTAAAGACTATTAAACCATTCTAACGTAAAATCAAATCACAATCAATAGACTGAAAATAATGAACATTAACTTCACTCCAACGTGTAAATGAGTTTTCAATGTCAGCAACGGAGCTGAAACATTATGACGTCTTTTCTCCAACATCCAGTCTCCATTTACTGTCTGGTTCATCTGGTTACGTTTGGGATTGTCTTTTCTGTGCGTTTCGGTTGAAATCGCTCTTGATTTGTCACTTCCCACGTCTCATCTTCAGGCGCATTCAGCACAGGACGTTCACAGCAAAAGAAAAGCCTCCTGAATGTTTCATTTTCACTTCAGTGCAGTGGTCTGCTTCTGTCGGGACTAAAACACCTGTCGCGTGAATGAAAACACACCTGAGCTCAGATCCTTCTCGTCACTTTCTTTACTGACCGTATAAAAAGCTGGTGTTGATGCAGCTGCAACTGTGCGGCTTACTGTTATTGTGTAAATTAGTCCTTAACTATCTTCCCTAAAGCGTTTGTTTACAGATGTTTCATGGAGCTAATGTGACAGACAGTAACTTATTGTGGATTCAGAAAAAACACAGAGCTTCTGTGTCTTTCTTTTGGACTCGGCCCCGAAGATAAAGTTAAAGTCACAGATGATGGAAAGAAGCACCGAGAATAAATCCATCATAACTTCTGTTCTACATTCACACAGAAAATACCAAATAAATAGTAAATAACAGTAAACAGTAAATAAATAATTCCATCATTTTTACACCATAAATGCATCATCTGCACTTAGTCCTGACGTTCCTAGTTTTAAGTTACATTGAATTTGTGGAGAAAATTTCAGATATTTCCCTCCAAATAATTTTCCCTCCAATTAAAATTGTACATTTCCCTCACCAGGGAAATGTACAATTTTAGATCTTTTACTCAAGTAAAAATACAAAAGCATTTGCATTAAAGCACCAAAAGTAAAAGTGCAGAATGGCTCATTTCAAAATAACACATATTACAGGATTATAAGAACTGATGCATTAATGTGTTGATCTTTAATGTTGCAGCTGGTTATAGTGGGGCTGTTTAAGTTCATGTACATACTGTTAGGTTGCCCAATCCACTGTATAATTTAGTTATTATTTTATATGAAAAGTCTAATATGAATCTGCAAAATGACATAGAACTAGTTACTTGTAATAATTGCAGTGCAGTAAAAAGTAGAATATTTAACAACAAAATGTAGTGGTGTAGAAGTATAAAGCAGCATAAAATATTAGAAATACACAAGTAAAGTACAAGTACGTCACAGTACTGCAGTAAAAGTACCAAGGTCTTTATCGATCTCTTTTTACTTTAAATCACTTTATTCACCCATAACTTTTAACAATATAAATATATTATATATAAATAAATGTAAGTAAACTAACCCCTCACTAATATGAAACATTTGAACTTACTTTATTGAACGAAACCAAACTTGCTTTTGTAAATGTTGGTTGTCATGTAAAGTTACATTCCACCTGAGGCAAAGACACGGCTCCACGTCAAACCGAAGCCTCGCGTGTAAAACGTGCACTTTGATGATGAAGTTCAGTAAGTGTACATTGAAAGCCTCACCGCTAGCTGGTGTTAGTCTTTCGCAGCGGGCCGTGAAGGCAGCACGGTCTGTTCTGTTTGGTGATTGGCCGGCGTTGCTATGGGCGCCCCCCTGGTTGTTATGGTAACGTGTCTTAAGGAGGGATTTGTCAATCAGAGTTTCAGACTCTCGGAGCGTCGTCAAATAAATTGCGCCGCTAACATGCTAACCCGGGAAAATGTACCGGCGAAAAAACGGAGCAACTAGACTATGAAACGGTAGGAAGCATTAACTCGTGAGTGAAGAGTTGCTGCAGAGGCTGAAGAGAAACTATGGACAAACTTTTTAACTTTTGAAGTGTCCGTCCGTCCGTCCCTCCGTTAGCAGTTCTGTTAGCCTGCTAGCGGCTAACTGAGCTGCTCAGCCGTCGACAAAGTTTTACAACAAGCCGACGGAGGTGAGAGCGACCGGGATAAGACGGGTCCATGACCGGGGAGGGAGTGCGGCACTCCCCGATCCTGTCTGCCCTGTTTAGGATGGCGGAGGACACCGAGCTACTGGGAGCGGCAGAGTTTATTCGAGGTAACAGGAAAGAAGACTTTAAAAACCATTAAGTTTAAGTGAAGTACTTTAACAACACTGGTCAAATGTACTTTTACTGCAGTACAAGTTTGAGTATCTCCATTTCCTGCAGCTTTATACTCCACTCATCCATTACAAGTAGTAGTAACTTTAATTTTCTGGTACTTTGATGATGATAAGTAATTTAAAAATGTTAACATGTTAGTGAAGGTGTTCGTTTATTAAAATGTTTGTATTATTAATACTATGAGGGTAAAAAAGCTGAATAAAGTGGTTTCAGACTTAAAGGTACTTTTACTGCAGTACTACAGTCAAAACATTGTACTATTTACTCCATTCCATTTATTACAAGTAATATAGTACTAGTTACTTTCATATATCACAAATGCTAATATAATTTCATACATCAAAATAATATATTATGATTCATTATTCTAGATTAAGCTACTGTGTAAGTATGGACTGTTATTAAGACGAGCTCCACAAATATTAAATATAAAGATAACTAGGGCTGGGTATCGTTAAAACGTTTTCAATACCGTTAACTTGGCTTCGATACTGGTTCCTAAAACAGTACTTTTTTGGATTATAATTTATGATTTAACATTTTAACAAGAAAATTACCTTACAGTACAAATGTTTACTTTTGTTTATTAGCTCATTTGCATTTTTATACACACAAAGCAAAATTAAACATATTCACCACAACTTGAAATTGTCTCTTAACATAATATCATTAATAAATATGTATAGAAGCCATTTGCCTGAGCTGCATGGAGTGACTCTGAGATTTACTTCTGAGGGATTGAAATGTGATATCAAACAATACAAGGTTCAATTTTTCAATATTCAATAGTGTCTCAGCCCAATAGTGTCAATAGTGTCAAATTACCCAGCCCTAAAAAAGACACATCTATGATTTTGATCCAGTAATATAGATCATTCCAAAATGGACCATTCTGCACATGTACTTTTGGTTCATTAAGTATTATTGATCTTAGTATGTTTGTACTTTAAGGTTAGTAAGGGTTTTACACTGAGGTATTGATACAAGTAAAAGATCAGAGTACTCCCTCTGCCTCTGCTTAAAAGTAGAAACATGAAGACTTAGTAAAGGTGATGCGTTTATGGTTAGGGACGCACCGATCGGTCCGATACTGACCCGAACGTCGGAATCGGTGTCTGTAACAACCTGATCCATTGGTCGATCTATTCAAACAATCTACTCACAGAAAACGATAACGTTCTAACTCATAAATATGGGTCAGTATCACTATCATAAATGAATTTGTGTTCATTGTTAAAGTTTTAAAGGTAACAAAAGGTGAATGAAGTGTTTTCAAAGGTAAAAAGACTTTGTTAGGGTCAAAAGTTTTCTAAAAGGTAGGATGAGAGATATTTAAACACAGGAGACAGCCCTGATTTTAAAAAGTAATATTAATGGTATAAAAACAACAAACTGATGATAAACACATTTAAAATGAATAAGAAAAATGTTTTTATTTATGTTTATTAAATTAGTTAAGTTGTCTTGTACCAGAATGATTTCAAGACAAGATGTTTTTGTTGAGTTTAGAAGGAAATCTTTTAAAGGGAACGGGGAGCTTTAAATTCTTATAGTTATATTGTCCTATTTATTGTCTATCTATTGTTCAATAAAAGCATGTTCTAAACTGTTAATTCCATGTCTTCATTCAGTCTGTCTGTTTTTCTGTCTTGTCTTGTAGAACGTCTGTATTTCGCAACATTACGCAGTAAACCCAAAAGCACAGCCAACACTCACTACTTCTGCACCGACGACGAGTTCATCTATGAGAAGTAAGTCCATCACACGCTGCTCACCGCCCTCCTCCGTAAAAACAAATCTAAACTGACAGAAATGAACCATCTCTGACTTTATTAGAAACTGGATAACTGTTGATCTGAACATCAAGCTCAAAGCAGATTATTCACTCTATCTCTAGTCTGAATACATATTTTGAGAAGTGATTACAACAAGCCAGGGTTTTCACTACCCTTTAATGCTTAGACTGTGCCCAAACCAAATGAATGTAACATCAATGTGGAGAACATCAAAACTACATCTCATGGTTGCAGTTGGTCCCCAGTGGACTTCTTAGCAAGTTTAGTTTTTAAGCTTTTGGGTCTGTTTTTTCTATTATCTGTTATAGCTTTTCCAAATTTTAGATGTGGCAGTAATAATCGTCTAAAATGATATGAAATTATAGACATCTTTTAATTAAAAAACATAACACTTTCTTGTGAGGACCCCCAAACCTATCCCCTTAAGACCCTGTCCACAGTAATACTTTGTTTTAAAACATGTAACTTTTGCTGCGTTTACACCCAGCCTTCACACTATTCCCACATATTAACCTCAGAAAACTGAGACTTTTGGAAACAGCTGATCCTGTTGGGTTGTAGTGTGGACGGCCAAAAACACGGAAGTTTAGAACCAGATGCATAGACACCCACGTTCGCTGCCTGATTGGCCGTCAGTCACTATGTATCCTTCCCTGATTCATCGCGCCTCTTTCTCGTCGCCTGTGACGACATGGATGTATTATGATACCAGCTCTAAATTCATGATGCTGAATTACAGCTGATCCTTGTCTTTGCACCAGCTTTTGTCCAGTTAAATTCTGCATTTTAGCATCATACGATCAACTACATTCACAGCAGGCGAGCTGTGGTGTTATCAGCCCCCCCCCCTCCATCGTCAAAACTCTAAATGAGTCAGTATGTTGTGTTAAAATGGCGTTCATCCTTCCAGTAGAGTTCAGACTGTTGAACATGTCCTCTATATGGGAGAAGGCTTAGAGCTAGATCTTCTTTGTCATCAAGCAAATGCACAGATTACTCATTTAGAAATGTCAAACATATGAACTTAAAAAATGCATGAGTGTTTTACACAGCACTTCTCTCTGCTCAGGGACAACAGAGGCTGTGTTTATTTTTTTCCATTTCTGCACTTAGTTCACCCTTAATCCTCCTAAATCTACAGCCTTTTGCAATTATACAATTGCACAGACTGATATTCTGATTGCGATCCTAGTTCACACCTGTGTCTGTCCGCACCTCCAAGGTGTTCAGCTTACTACTTGTGTTCAGATTTCATTACTGCCTGTACCTACGTCACTTCCTCTAGAAGGTCAAAGGGCACTGTGAACAGTTACTACGTCAGTCTGTCGCCACAGAAGTGGTAGATTTGTTCCATAAGGCTGAACTAAGACAACAAAAATGCTGCCCTTTTTCACAGAAATAGAGCACAGTGTCCTATACATTTAAAAAATTGACTGTAGACTCTGTCTGCATTTATTTTGCCGATACCAGCTGGCAGTTGCCAAACCACTTCTTCCCTCACGTAGCCCCCGGTCGTCTGTAGATGTACTCATCTTTTTGCAACAAAAGTTCGCTTCAAATTCGCTTGACATTGAATGGAAACACAGCTACTGTGTTCAGTGTAACCAGAGCACAACACTGGTTTAGACTTGTATTTAAAACCAAGTGGAAACAGTGTGTCTGTTTCTTGTTGATCATTTTAAAACTCATTGTCACCAAAGTGTCATTGTGACCCAGTTTGTTATGATGGTATGGTATCTGTGTGTCAGTTTCACAGCTTAGCTTAACAAGACTCTAATTTTAGTTCTGGCTCCAGGTGAAGTTATTCCGTTAGGCTGGTTTTGGCAGCTCACAGGTTAGGTTAGTTCACAGCCGTTAGAGCACATATTTGTGGTTTTTACACTGTCACTTTGCAGCATCACTTTCTGACTAAATGTAACCAGATGAGCAGAACCGCTGATGCTGAGTTGAACTGTGTGTCTCCAGTTTCTATGCAGACTTCGGACCTCTGAACCTGGCCATGTTGTACCGATACTGCTGCAAACTCAACAAGAAGCTAAAGGTGAGTTTCTGCTGTGACTCTCCCTGAACAGGAATGTCCAGAATGCAACAGGACAGATTAGCGTTATGTAACATCTACAAGACTGTCTCGCATCACAGGAGCACGGCTCGGACACTGAAGAATAAAGCAGCTGAATCTGAAGCCTCCCCCTCTTTAGTTTACACTCATCAGTAAAGTCGTCACTGACAGTCACGTGACTGAGTTAAATATCTACAAAATGTGATGTGGAGAGGGTGAAGTCGTTGGTTTGGTTGAAGCCTCAGTCTGATAAGGAACTGATTCAAACGGCTGAATTATTGATCATTTATCTATAAAGGCTGTTTTTTTTTAGCTTCACCCTACAGTTTAATGGCAAGAGTCTGACAAACAAGAATCTGAAGCTTTGTTAATTTTTATAGATTTCAGAGAAATAATTTGATTTCAAATGTCCGGTACCTCTAGGAGCAGGTGTCGGTAAGTCAGATTAACGTCAGGTTTAAGAGCAGCACTCTACTCTTTCAAATCACAGATCACATGCTCAGACATGTGCTTCCACTGCACATGAACATCTAAATGAAACCGTGTTTCGTAACAGCCTTTATGTTTATATAAAGACCCATCTCCAGCACCATCCACTATCGTTCTGAAATGGGGCAGAACGTATTTTGGTGGAACATCTATAGTCAAAGACAGTCACGGTATTAAAATGATTACATCCCCACAAAAGAAAACTCCACATAAAAAGACTTGTATTTTTGTAAAAACTTGCCGGTTGCAGCTCAGAGGTTGGTGTTGTTTCACATAGTCAGGAGGACTTTAAAAACAGTGACACAGATAAAAGAAGGTGGAGAATGAAGACCCAAGTTGTCGCCCAGTGGCAGGATTATTCCAACAGAGGACATCCTCTGAGACACACTACTTCTGTATGACTTTGTGCTGTGTGTGACGTCTTTGTTATTGTTCTTGTCCTCGTGTGGGTCAGTTCACCGGGAACAGTTTGAACTGGAATCTGATATTCACCATTGTGAACAGCCAAACAAAAAATCACATCTGAGCCATGAATCCACACAGAGCAGGAAGGCTTACAGTGTGAACCTGCGTAACTTAAGACAGACAGAGTCTGTGATGAACACTAATTATCACTCCGACTGCTGGTGACATAAACACCTGTCAGACACATGATGACTGGTTAGGCATCTTCATCACATGTTTAACTCTAGTTCACCCAGTTGTACTGTAGAAGGTGTATAGTGTGAGGTTTATTTTGCTCCTCCTTCAGACTATAAAACCTGCATCTTCTGTGTTTCGTGTTGTGTGATTAATGTTGCCACAGTGATGACATTCCTTCGGTCGAGCTGTTGTCACTCGTCATGACGACCGGCAGACTAGATGGTCTGTATTCAGCCTCTGTGTTCAGTCACACGTTTGTTTATCTGCAACCTGTGGCTGCATTCACTTTAGCTCTGTTTCTTTACACTGAAACTATGTCGAGTTTATTTGTAGAGCACCTAAAACTGTTCCTGTATTTTAAACAGGATAAAGTAGTACGGTATGTGCGTGTGTTACAGCCTAAATCTGATCTGACCCATCATTCACAGTGCGATGTGTAAAGAACCTGCGTCATTGTTTTCACTCTGAAGGAGTCTTTACATAAATCAGGTGTTTGCTTTCAGCCTGGCAGGCTTTTTGAAATTGATGCTCTTTTCATTTGTGTAAATTGGGGCGTTTCAATTGTCTGGATGAATCCGGTTATTTTGTCTGGTCTAGCACGGTGTTCTGTTGATGGCTGATGGTTTTAAGTGTGACCTGCCAGGGGACTGCAGATGAAAATTAGTCTCAGGGAAGATGATTCAGGGTGAACTAATCGCAAAAATGGAAAAAAAAAACAAACAAGACCTTTGGCGTCTGATATTTCAGATTTAGTGACACTGATAACCAAGTTTGTTGTAGGTCTGGTCCATGTGGTCTAGAGATCATATGAGGATCCTTTGAGGTAGAATCACGATCCATGATCAGAGTCAGTTTTCTCTCCTCTTCTAAAATGTAG
>JAPQRN010000019.1:4822453-4833352 GCA_037367275.1 Coranthus polyacanthus | reverse complement strand
TGTGGCGTTCAGATTGGATGCTGTGGCGTTCAGATTGGATGCTGTGGCGTTCAGATTGGATGCTGTGGCGTTCCTATTTCCCATTTCTTCTTAAAAAAAAAAAAAAAAAGTGCTGGCTCAGTGCTGTTACCTGCTGCAGTATGAACTCAGGTGTGGGTTCAGTGAAGGACTTGCTGACCTACATTGTGTCTCAGTGTTTCTATATGATGCTGACTCAGTGCACAGGTTCACACTGAGCTGACAGTGTTTTATCTGCATCCTCAGCTCTGCTCAGTGTTTCTGTCAGAGAGGTTTACTCTGAGATACTGCTCTGCTGACTCACCATCTCTCTCCTCTCTGATGTAGCGGGGCTCGGTCGGACGGGCACTCTGATTGGCTGTTACCTGATGAAGCATTACCGCTTCACGGCGGGCGAGGCCATCGCCTGGATCCGGATCTGCCGACCGGGCTCTGTGATTGGACCACAGCAAAACTTCCTGGAAGAGTGAGTTACTGATGTGTTCTCTGATTGGTTAAAGGTCTAAAAACATGTGAAGTGCACAAACATTCACTTGGACTCGAGGATGAATTGAAAAGATTTTGGTGGCCAAAGGTCAAGGAAGTTAGGAAGTATAGAAGGACATCTGGGTCATTGAGCTGTCAGTCAAAAACTCATCCAAAGGGGATGTATCCCCGGTAAAAACCCGCCACGCAAGAGGTTAGTGTCAGAACTGGAGACAAAAACTCCAGCAGTGATATTCAAGAAGTTTTAGTGTGATTCTTTTAAAATCCATCCCTTGTCCATTAGAGACAAATAGGACCGTTTGTCTTTGAGCTGCAGACGTTTCCTCGGCGTGTTCAGCTCTGAGGAATTTTCCCTGAAACAAAAGAAAAATATGTTGCTGCAGCAGAATCCTTTTGGTCTGAGTTGACCTTTGAGCTGAGCCGGTTCACAGAGGTCAGACTATCAGACCAACACTTCAGTGTGCTGACAGGAGCAGAGCTGGACGTGTTACCCTGTTTATCTCTGAACAGTTTCCATGTTGCTGCTGCTGCTGCTCTGTTTGTGTTGGCCTCGAGACCCTGACCAGAGGCTGGCTTCGCAAAGATGTTTCAGGCCGGTCTGGGGTGTTAGACCAGACTCAGCCTGGTGATTGTTACCATGGATACAAAAAGCAAAACTAACGGAGAACAAACCTTTGTTTCCATGTTAACAGTCAGTTACATTAACCAGCAGCTCCAACTGACACAAAGATGGATGGATGGTCTTTATATCTGTTGGGACAAAACATACAGATAATCACACCACAACATATAACATCATGTCCCCAACGCCTACATGAATACAAATGTATCGCAAAGAACACAGGACCTTAGAGTCCAAGGCAGGGTGTCCCTCGGTTTGTGGAGGACTCGGGTTCTGTGATGGCTTTTTTTGCTATTATTTGACTAAAAGTATGTAATGTAGTGTTTTTTTTGCATAATTTTGGACCTATATTATTACAATATTTAGAAAATAGCTCAAATAAATGTGAAACAAATCTGCTCTTTGAAAGAAATTCCAATTTTGCAAATAATAGATGACCTCCACATTTCAAAAGATTAATTGCAGAAAACAAACACTGTCTATTTGGGCTAAATAGATGTGTCTTTTGTCTCTAAAGCGGTAGAACAGTGTATTTCTGTTGCCTCAGCTCAGGGGCTGCTCCAGAGTCTCATAATGGAAGGAGAACCCTGTACCATATCCAAGGAGGGAAAAGAGTTTATGCGCATAAGGGGAAATGAAAACACTTTTTTCTGATCAGCTGACACTAAAACCTGTCTGGTTGTACGACTGGATAATGTGGACCGATGAGGAGAATAAATTATTCCTTTGTCTCATCCATGGGAAAAAAACAGCCATTTTATTTGGAAAACTGTGTCAGAATACTCTCTAGGCGTTTAAGAAAATGTCCGTACACTTAGATATTGTGATACTACGTTTTGAAGTACTGTATTGATATGAAAAACCTCTATTGTTATTTGTAGCCTACAGTTAATTGTGTGTTGTGTTTAAACTCCCGACCGCGAAATCAGCTTCGCAATGTGTGCAGAGTCAACGTTATACTACTTCCTGTCTGAGCTTGGACCTGCTGTTGCATGTTTTTCTGTTGTAACTGTCGACCTCCTGCTGTTGGAAAACATCTAAGAATCAAATCAAACTAGTATTAATTATACAGTAAATTTTCACAACACATAATCTGAGCTCAAGTTCACATTTTTATTTCTGTACATAATTGTCTAAATCCAGTTCTTTTACAAGGTGCACTGAATGCATCCCTGTTCCAGACAGAAGTAGTTCATCTGTAAAGGAGACACATTACTACATTACTACTTTAGTACAAACATTTACCTGCCAGTGTAAAAAAATCCTTCTGAGATTTATTCACCAGGCAGGAAATATGTGGCGCTTTATGGATGTTGTATTTATTTCTTCTGAGTGACAAGCTGTTAAATATGTCCGTGTTGAGAAAAATGTCTAAAGATATTGATCCCATTTTGAGATTTTCATATTGTCCAGACCGTGGTTAGATGAAACTTTTGAAGACCTCACTAGAATATAAATACTGTAAATGTGACTGCGGTGTGTTTACAGGAAGCAGGCATCCCTGTGGTTACAAGGAGATGGGCAGCGTTCCCAGAAGAGCAAGATAGAAGAGCGTGTGGTGCCGCACCTCATCACCAGTATGGATGAACTCACCCTAAACCCCACCCACAACTCCACCAACACGGGGCCGATGTCCGACCGCCTGCAGGAGGCGAGACACACACACAGACACACACTCCGTTTCGTCTCTGTAACGCCAGACGTCTGTCTCATGGTGCATTTGTTTTATCCTGCAGAGTGAGATGGACAGCGGTCCGGGTCTGACTCAGGGAGACAAACTGAGAGCCTTAAAGAGTCGACGGCCTCCGCGACCGGCCACCACCGGCGCTTTGAGGTACCACAGCAGAACCACGCAGAACACGCACACTCTATTTCTGATTCAGATGAACAACTTCTAAACAAACTTCTAAACTTGTTTTTCTCTCCGTTTCTAGTAGAGATAATTGGCGCTGATGTGATGTTTTACAATCTGTCGGTATCGGCAGGTGTTGACGTCAATAACTAATAATAGGCTTCTGAACCAGAAATACTGACCTTGAGGGAAAATAATAGCTCAGAAGATAAAACTCGCTCCTACCGAGATTTCTTATGTTCAGTTCCACATTTATTGACGAATTACTTTGAGCTTTATGTGATTGAGATTTATTTATTTAATAAAGTGAAAGATTTTATTTCAGTTAATATCGTCTGTACAGACTTAATGCCAGAAATGAATACATCCTACAAAACGTACTGTCTGTCTTTGTGTAAACTGGTTCATGTTTTTTCTGTGCCTTAGAGTTCCACCGTCATCTGAAAATGATGAAAAACACATCACTCAGCCTTGTCATTGATCAGAGTCATATGTTTATTCTTTAGGATACGGGAGGGAACAACAAACAAACAAACAAACAAAACAAAATCTATTAACACACATCACTTTTTACAGTGTGGATGAGTTCAGCTTATATACAGACTAAAACTGCAAAACTACAAACTGACTGGTGTTTTGGTTTTTTTTGTCTCTCAGGGTGGAGGAGATGAAGATGCACAGCAGATCTGCCTCCCAGCCACTCAGGTACACCTGACCTCTGACCTCTCATTTCACACCTGTTTAGATGATTCAGACAGAGGCTGTTAAATACAAGTATAGAATAACAGAGCAAAGTTGTGATGACAAATGATCACTAACGATAATAATCAATATATGTACTAATATTGATCTGTCTCTGTGTTCAGACTGTCGATGGGTGTCGGTCTGGGACCCGCATCCCCACTCAAGGCCTCCAAATTCCCAGCATCCTCTGCTTCTGCTGCAGCCAAGAGGATCGGGAGAAGTCCGTCCTCAACAGCATCGAACCTGCGGAGGTCAGCGTCACCACGACTTCCTGTTTACCTGCTCCTCTTAGTGTCTGACCTCTGACCTCACAGTCTCCTCCTCCTCCTCCTCCTCTGTCTCTGTCTTGTTTTCAGTTTAATCTGTCACCTGTCTGTAGTACTCAGTCTGTAGTACCTGTCAGTACTACTACTCAGTCTGTAGTATCTGTCAGTACTGTAGTGTTCAGAAGTCACCAGGGCCCTGTTTCAGAAAGCAGGTTCAACAAACTGAGTTTAAAGCTGAACTCTGAGTTTGACAGATCAGAGCTATTCAGCCTAGTTTTTGGTTTCAGAAGAACTGATCTGAATTAGTTCAATCACCTCTGCATCAGCTCAGCCTGAGTTCAGCGCTTGATGAATGAGAAAAGTGATCCTCATGGAGCTGAGATTCACCATGGCAACAGGTGGATAAAAAATTAAATGAGTATACTGACACTGACAACCTAATTGACACCGACTATAGACTGTACAAAACGTTGTGACACGGTTTCCTCCCAATGTGCAAAAATAAAGCCAAAATCTGGCATCGTATGACAAAGGGACGTCATGTGCACCAGCTGCCTGACTGGTTCCCGGCTGCGCTTTCAGGACCATAATCAGTCATTACAGCTGTCGATCACCTGAACATCCAGTGACTTACTGATCAGAAAGATTTTGAAAACCCAGTGTCAACTGTGAGTTAGTTAACATTTAGTTTTCACTAAACCTGCTTTATTCATCTGGTCCCGATCTTCAGTATTTGTCTTTAAACTGAAGAGAAGTTCAGCTGAGTCACATCCAGGATAGAATTGAATAGAATAGAAGAACTTTATTGTCCAGCTAAGGCAGGAAAACTGGATCAGCTGTAGTGAGTATGTTCTATGTTTTTGTTTTGTGTTTGTTGCGTCTGTCGTGACTCCGCCTCTCCTCGTCTTAGCTCCGCCCTCAGCTCGCGGCTCGCCAGCTCCCTCAGCGACCTGTACGCTGCCGACATCGAGGAGGACAGGAAGTCGCCGTACGCCTCTCTTCCTCCCCCCTCCTCCACCTCCTCCTCTTCAGTGTCTGTTAGCTCCTCCCCCTCCTCCATGGCTCCGCCCTCTCTGTCTCGCTACACTAACGCCCCTCGCAGCGGTCAGCATGAGGTCAACAACAACAGCGGTTTGTTTATCGGGTCTTCGGCGAACCCGGCAGGGAAAAGCTCTGCCTTCATCCACAGCAGTCGGCCGGGGCCTCAGGACTTTGGTGGGTACCGGGGCCCGGGGCCCTACAGCGCCCTGAAGGGTCCGTCAGGACGCTACCTGAGCCGCTCCATACCTGTAAGTCCTCTGACACAGCAGCAGCTCCTCCTTCCTCTCTGATTGGTTCACTCTGCGCTGACATCACTAACACACCGGACGCAGCTGTCATTTTTAATCTCAAACTGAAAACACATTAAATCTGTTTGACGCTGGTGGTGTTTTTGTGATCTCAGTCTGTTTACACCTGAATTTAAGAAGTGTCACATGATTCAGAGAAGCTCCGCCCTCTTAATCATGGAGACACTGATTCCTTATTAATGAGGACATGTTTTTACCACAGACTGTAAATAAGGATGGACGACAGAACTAAGAACTGCAGCGATTAGTCGATTACTTGACAACTAGTAAATGAATCCACAGCTGTCCTGATAATCAGTTAATCCTTGTGGGTCTTTTTTTTTCTAAATCTAAATTCTCTGATTTCAGCTTCTTAAGTATGAATTTTGTTTCTTTCCTCCTTTATGACAGTAAACTGAATATCTTTTGGTTATGGACAAAACAAGACATTTGAGAACATAGTTTTGCGCTTTAGGAGACACTGATCAATATTTTTCACTTTTGTTTGACATTTTATACCGAACAAGTAATTCATTAATCAAGAAACTAATCACCAGATCTATCAACAGTTACAGTAATCTGCAGCCCTAGACAGGACAGACAGGATGAGGAAGTAAAGTTTCATTAAGCATAAGAAACACCTTAGTGGTAATAATGTCTTTGTGCATGTAAACAAATCAGTGTTTGAACTGAAGCTGCAGCCATTAAGAAGAAGTGAACTTTATATCTTGATACTGGCATATAACAGCTTTAATGTCATTGCAATCCTCATGTCGTTAACATTATTAATGGATGGGACGTGGTGATCTGTCAGTTTCTCTGCTGTCTGACTGTTAACGTCATTAACTCACACTAACATCCTGCTGCTGCAGAGTCGAGGAACCAGCTGACAGTAAACACACAAAGTGTTTATATTTGGACGAAAAACTCACCACGACTGATGAACTTTCCTCGTGACGTTAAACCGCGCAAAGCTGCAGTTTTCAGTCTCCAAGCTGCACCAACACCAATATAATCCAGAAACATGGTACCGTGTTTTTATCTGCGTGTTCAGGTTGGGGTTGTATCATACGTGACCACTTGACGGCAGTGGCATAATAATGAAACCACAATGTAAAGGAAAAACAGAAAAGGTTGCTGTGATTTTACAGCCTGATTGAAAGCACAGATGGATTCAGCGGAAACGGTTTGCAGTATCCAGACACGCTGGATCATATCAGGCTGCTCAACTGGAAATACTGACCGAACGTAATGGATCAAAACATAAACGTAGACTTTTTACAGTTTGATGTTCAGTGAAGATTTATTTATTTAGGTGTTGAAGCTGAAATCAGGGGTAAAAAGCTTCAGTGTCAGGATTGTCATTCTTCTTCCTTCCTCTCTGTGAGTCATGTCCTCCTTACAACGCAAAAGAACCACAACCTCTGAACTGCAGCAACACACTGAAAATGACAAGTTTCTTTTGTGTGGATTTAGTCCTTTTTATACCACGGCGATTCCTTATGTGCACATGTTCCACCAAAACAACTCCTCTTCTGACAGTGTCTCAGCGACGCTCACACTCATCTTGTGTGACTCGGTTAAAGAACTAGACAAACAACCTGATCCAGAACGGACTGAGTCCAGTCTGGAGACGGGTCAGGATGTGTGAGACTACTTCATCTTAAACTTAAGTAATTCATGATGATGATCAGTAGGTTACTGCCACTGTTCCTCACATTTAAACATTATATTTGCATCATGTTCTTAACCTGCAGTCTCTATGTTTCACATACTGTAGGTCTGTAAGTTATTTATGAGACTATATATATATTCGTCATGTACCTCAACCCTTATTTTGATAAATGGTTTAATAGGTTTATGGTTTTGGTCATTCTGCTGATAGAATGTTGTCCGTATCACCCGTATCCAATGGCAACACCCTCCAGTAAATCCTCAGAATCTGAGGGAAAACCAGGTCCAGGGTTTGCTTTGCATGGGGGAAACTCGAAGCTCACGTCTGACGTCAGCGTGTTTGTCTTTCAGTCTCTTCAGTCTGAGTACATCCAGTACTAAAACCACACACCTGCCCTGAGGACTCCTAGGATTACCCAGAATCCCTCCTGTGGGTGCTGGTCAAAGGGAACCTGAGGAGCGCTGAACAACGTGTCTGGACTGAAGGAACGCTGCGAGGCGGTAACGGCTGCTCACTGTTCATACTGTATGTAAATGAGCTGTGTGTAAATACTGACGTCGTCTACACGTGTGGCTGAAGAAGAAGAAGAAAAAGATATATTTAGATAAAAAGGAAAAGATTTTATATTGCTTATTCGTGAAAGAAGAACATGTATTTTTGTTTTAATGGAGATGATTTTGTTTTGTTTTGTTGTTTTTTTAAAACTGAAGGATCAGCAGATGGCGTCTCACTCTGTCGCCATAGTTACAGTATTTACTTCTGATGAGCTGACTGGTCAGTGTTGTCCATCCTGATTGGTCCTTGGACTGATACGAAGACTGCTGATGGATTTTACTCTTTTACTCTTTAATCATCAATAACACAAGAAGAAGAGGGAACCCAAAAGCAGAACCAGCATCGAACTCAGGGTGTGCGTGTCTGTGTGCGTGTCTGTGTGTGTGTCTGTGTCTGTGTGTGTCTGTGTGGGTGAATGAGAGAGGGGGCGGAGCCAGCAGCAGGTCACACCCCCTCTGCCTTACTTACAGACGCGTGTCCTCGTTCAGTTTAAAACGTCAGAAAGTTTAATGAAATGATGCCCACAGGATTTCGTTGAGATCAGGAGAGTTTGTTTTTTGTCAGTTTGTTATCTCCCTCAGTTGTCGTCACGTCAGACATGAACACCTGATGAGATCCCGCGTCGGCCTGTCGCACGCTGACGGCAGCTCAGTCTTTTCAGCTGCTGTTTATTTAAAGGACTCATTCAAGCCTTAAAGCATCAGTCAGGCCGTAGTGTCCATATGACACTGATGACCCTTCTGTTCGTTCTGGACATTTAAACGTTCCTCCGTATACACATGTTCTTCAAAATTCACAGATTTCAGAAGTTTACCTCTCTTACCCCTCTTAATCTTTCTCAAAGCCTTGGTTCAGGTTCTTTGTGTTTCTGACTCATGACGTGCTGTATGAATAAAGTTGAAGATCATTCATTAATCCGGTTTGGTTTCCGAGACGACAGCGGCTGTAAACCATGTTTTTTACCTGCAGCCGAAAGCACAAGATTTTAATTTTTTTTGTTTTGTCATCAACTTGTCACCGATTGGAAAATGTTTTATTATTCAAATCTTCTACCTCTTGTATGAATTAAAAATGTGCCTGAGAATTAAACCGCTTCCTCAGAATCAGTCGATGCGTTTGTGAACTTAAGCTTTTTCAAAGCCATGGTTTGGTTTCTTTTAAAAAGAGAAAAATCTAAGCGACGCGTCTCCTGCATTTGATGCACGACTACTGCTAGTTAATGAAAGTTTGACAGATATTAATGAGGAAACAGACGTTTCCACTGATCGCTGAAGGAACTTGAAATGACCAGAGAGAACAGAAGGAGAGGCTGCTGCTCGAGTGTTAATATGAACGCCTGAGTGGGTTAAAAATGATGAACAGGTCCTTTAATTAACAGAAGTTCTACACGAACACGACCGGGTTTATTGGACCTGCAGCTGAAAACACAACGCATCCATCACCGATTGATCAGAAAATATTTATTGCTCAAATCTTCTACCTCTTGTGGATGACGTCTTTTTAAAAAGCTTTTCGTATTCATGTAAGAAATGAGAAAAAGGGTTTTTGTGTCACAGCCTTAAAGAGGAAACGGCACAACTACTTTCAGAATAAAAGCTCCAGGGACCAAAACAGATGGTTGGTTTTTTTTGTTTGTTTTTTTAATTTTTGCAGATTTAAAAAACACACCTGACAGTGTTTTTTAGTGAAATGGCTGAATCAAACTTTGAGTAATCGGGTGCAACACTTCCTTTAGAGACGGTAATAAACAAATCAAAAGGCTTCTCGGTTTCTAAAGTCACTGAAGTGCCTTCAGCCGTTTCCTCTGAATGTCTCCTGTTTTCATTTCTGAAGGATTTTGGGACCTTTTGTTAGTTTTTAATCCCGTTGGGACCTTAAGTATCACATGAACACACAGCGGAGCGCTTTTATTTTGGAGTTAACCACGTTTTTAAGATTCAAAAGAAGTTTAAGTGACGTTTGCTTGACTCATGAATGTCCTGATCCTGTTAATAACGTCTTATTAAAGTCTTAACGAAGGGAAAAGTTAGAAAATAACTCGTAGGTTTATTGTTGTAACCGACAGCAGAGTTTCTGTCTGAGCAATAATGAATTAAAATATCTTCCTTCTCACACTTTCCACCGTGTCTGTTTTGATTTTATTTGTTACTGTCAGTCTAATTATTAATTAATAAGTCATCCACACATTTATAGATATGAAGATTAGACACAGAAGAGAAGAAACAAACATGAGATACAGACTCAACATAGGACAAGAATACACACAAGTACATAAAAGTACCGTAACAAGTGACTGGAACTGGTTAAAACTGAACCAAATGAACTAAGATCATGACTCGTTTGACGTCTGTGTGCGTCACGGTCACAGTGTTGATTATAATTTAACAGCAGTAATAAGTCTGGGTTCGTAACACGTTCAGGATGGTTATCTTCTCGTGTCGTCCACATCCATCTGTCACAACCTTTGACCCTTCAGCTCAGATCTGAACCACGTGAACCCACGTCACCCGACTGATCCGTCCAATCACATCAACATCAGATCAGAGACTTTGAGTCACGGAGGTAATCAATAGGTCAGAGGTCACGGATTCAAACATGTCAACTCAGTCATGATGAACTGAAAAGTAAAAGATGGATTCAACAGGACGTACGTTGAAGGGCCGTACGTGAGGCACCACCTTTCAAACATAACATTTGAAAAGCTTTTGCATCTCATCTCGGGCTCAGTCGTTGACGAGTTCGACTCCATCTTCTTTTTTACACTGATTATTAATTAATTAATGTTCTGCTTTTGCTAAAACTAGGCACAAAAAAGTGTCGACTATTGACGACAAGTTTAAGTTCAGAATAAAGTGTAAGATGCAGAAACTGTCATCAGATCCAAACAGAGTCTAAGGAGGTTAAATGTACAAATACACATTAAAACTGGTTAGAATCCCCTTGACTCGTATGAACACAACATATTTCAACTTCATTTCATTTGTAAATATTCATCCTCAGTCAGAGGACGCTTTAATGAGGCTGGTTTCTGTTTTAATTTGCATTTTTCACAGTGTTCCAACTTGTTATTTGGGTTTGTAATTTAACTCTGACATTTACCTGCATCATCTTTTAATAAACATCAGAACAAAAGAGAAAGTGACGTTTCCAGTGTGACCTGCAGTGCTGTGTGTGTCCTGCAGAGGGCGCTGTGCTCCGGAGCTTTAAACGGAGACAAACGGAGCAGAGGGCGTTTTGTGTCTGAGCTGAGGGGCTCCAGACCTGCTCCAGACCCGGTCCAGACCCGGTCCAGACCCGGTCCAGACCTGATCCAGACGGACTGGGATTTAAACGGTGCGACGTCGACACAAAGA
>JAPQRN010000019.1:4801180-4820359 GCA_037367275.1 Coranthus polyacanthus | reverse complement strand
TCATCATCATCATCATCATCATCATCATCATCATCATCATTATGTTAAACATGGTGTCGTGTTCAGTTCATCTCGACGCCGCGTTACACATAAAAATACAGACTCAACGAACCCAACGTTTCCAGAAAAGACGAGACGTTTCCTAAAATGCCCTAAAAACTCAAATCTGTGATTTCAATGTTTTCACCGACGAAGTACGTTTTGATGCTTTGAAACATAGTTTGTTTGTTTTTTTATCTCTGGAGCTGTTGTTGTTGTAGTTGTTGTTATTTCCTCAGGTGTAGCTGTTGTTATATATTACAGTTGTTGATGTTTATTACAGTTCTGTTGTTGTTTTGTTGCTGTTTACTCTGGTTTTGCTGTATTTATTGTTGTTTATTACACTCCTCTTGTTGTTGATGTCATTTACTCTGATCTTGTTGTATTTATTGTTGTTTATTACAGTTCTGTTGTTGTTGTTGTCATTGTTTATTACAGTCTTGTTGTCATTTATCTTCCTCTGTTCTTGTTTATCAGTTCTTATTGTAGTTTACGTCCTAGTCCTTTAATTGTTGTTGTTGTTTATCTTTCAGCCCTGGTGATGTCACCGTGGTGCGTTCGGGCGCTCCAAGTTGACATGTTTCCCAGAATGCCTCTGTTCAGACTCGGCGAGCGCCGGCAGCTCGTCTGCTCAGTTCAGGACTGTCCCACCACGCCGAGCATCTCCTGGGCGCTGCTGGAGGACCGACCGCTGACCGGCATCGTCAGACCCAACGGGACGCAGTCTGTGATGACCTTTGACCCCGTGATGATGGAGCACGAAGGCGCTCTGCTGTGTAAAGTCAGCTGTGGACGAGAAGCCAGACAGGCCAAGAGAACGGTCCACGTTTACTGTGAGTCAGTGACGTCACCACGAAGACAAACAAAGAGGAACTGACTGAGTTTTTCTTTAGTTTCAGTCTTAGTTTGAGTTTTTCAGGTTCTATGAGTTAAAGCCTTGATTAATAGAAGCTGAAAAAGGTCGGATGAAAGAATGAATGACATCAAATATGTTTTCCTTAACTTTGACCTAAACCTGATTCCTCACAGGGCAGAAGGGTTTTTAGTGTCTGAGCCGTAACACTTAGGTCCGTCTCCCTCTTGTTCCAGCTTTCCCATCAGCCCCTCTGATCCGAGGTCACGACGCTCTGAGTCTGGGGGCGGAGACGACCCTGAGCTGCGAGGTGTCCGACCTTTACCCCCCCGAGATGCTGACCCTCGACTGGCTCAGAGGAGACCGCGTCCTGCAGAGCACTGTGGGAGATACTGGATCCACATCGGTCCGGTCTACGTACAGATTCACCCCAGAGAGACTGGACTCAGGAGCCAACATCAGCTGCAGGGCCACGCTGGACCTGCAGGACCTGCCTCCTGAGGACCGGACTAAAGAGACCACGGTCCGACTAAACCTGCTCTGTGAGTCCAGGTTCCTCTCATCCTGTTCAACTAATCAGGAGTCACGGCCAAAAATGTTCTCATGATAGACATGTTCATGTCAGTCGATATCGATAATTATCACGATGAATGTCAAATCATTATTTGTTTATAGTTTAAAGGCTGATGTTTGGTCCCGAGTGAAAGAAACCAGACGGTTGTTTATAGTTTGTATTTAAATTATTCATAAAAAGATGAACAGACGAAAATAATGTAAAAGACATAAGAAGATGAAAACGATATAAAAGCTCGGAGGTCGGATGAAAGAATGTATGACATCGAATATGATTTATAAAACCATTGTTTATTAAAGCTCTCATATTATGTAAAGACATTTTACTGTTGCTCAACATGACTTGCAGTTCTAATTTGTTTTAGTTCATGTTACGTTGTTCAGCGTCATTTTTATTTTATTTTCATATTTTTGAAACCTTTTATTTTTATTTCAGTTAAAATCATTTTTTCACTTCTAGTTTTACTTTTAGTTTGTTTGACTCTAATAACCCTGGTTTGTGATGATTAACCTCCTCGTTTCCTTTACCTGCAGATGCTCCTGTTATTATGGCGATATCCGACTCGGTTCTGGTTTTGTCCGACTCTCCTCTGAATCTCAGCTGCTCAGTGGAGGGAAACCCGGAGCCGCTCATCACCTGGAGCTTCAGGACGGCAGACGGACGCTATCTCCTGCTCAGTGAAGGCCAGCAGCTGGTCTTGACGGCGGTGAGTCTGGCCCAGTCCGGTCGGTACGTCTGCTGGGCCGGGAACACGGAGGGAAACCAGACGGCTGCGGTGCAGGTCACAGTCTACGGTGAGAGTGAAGCTCCTGTTGCATTAATAATCTCTGAACCATGGGTAGAATCTGACTCCTCCCATTTTTCCTGCCCACAGCTCCGCCCACCAACACCTCTGTCTCCGTGAGTCCAGGTGAGGAGGTGGTGGAAGGTCAGGAGGTCACGCTGTCCTGTCGCTCAGAAGGAGCTCCGCCCCCGACGCTGGTGCTGAGGAGGGAGGGGGTGGAGTTTCAGAGGACAAACTCCTCCTACCTGTCCTTCAACATATCCTCCGCCCAGCTGGAAGACTCCGCCCACTACCAGTGTGAAGCCTCCAACCAGTACGGATCCCAACTGGACTCCAGCTCCGTCACTGTCAGAGGTCAGAGGTCAGACAGAGACAGACCGTTAACCAGGGCCGATTAGTGCCATTATTATTATGAATGAACTGCGTTTCTGAGACACATTTTATCGCACTTACTTTATGAAGCAGGACATCGTGAAATCACAGACACCGGGTGTGTTTTTGTTACGTCTTGATGTCTTCTATGACGTTTTCATGTGAGCAGGATGATGGGATGTGTTGATTGGTCAAAACAAATATTGAAGACGTTTCTTCGAGTGTTTTTTTCATGTTTTTATAGACTAAAGTCAGTTATGTTATTCCAATTGATTGCTCTGAAGTCTAGATCTTACTTCAGAATACATGAAATATATGGATTTTAAATTTCTGTACAGAGGTCCCTCGTAGCTAATGTGATGGTTTTCAACATTGGTGGAAGACGTCTTCAGATCCTTGTCTTCAGTAAAAGTACTAATATCACATGGTGAAAACAGTCCACTACAGTAAACGTTGTGTATTTAAAGCTTTCCTTCAGTATAAAAGTGTGTACGTTGTGTAACTGAACCCGTTTCCTGTGTGTCTGTGGTTCAGTTCATCCTCTGCAGGTGGAGGTGATGCAGCAGGTGGCGGCAGCAGATCGGGGTTCAGGTCTGGTCCTCACCTGTCAGGCGTCCGGGTGCCTCCACCCCCCGACCCTCACCTGGAGGAGGACGGACCGGGTCGGGCCGGTCCTGCAGAGGACGCGGGAGCGAAGCAGACTGTCCCGGCTCCACCTGCAGAACCTGGACCTGCAGGACGGAGGAGGATACAGCTGTGAGGCCGAGTGTGACTCTGTGATCAGAGCAGGACACACCCACGTCCACGTCTACTGTGAGTCTCTCTGAGGAATACGGAACCGGTCAATGGCCACAAAGGTTTTTTATTTCCAGTGAGGTTATTTTACTGTCATTACAGCATTTTTAATCATTTGAAGCTAAAATCATAACAATATCCCATCACTTGAACGTATTTTAAAAATCCTATAAAAAGGAAAGACAGGGACCATTTTACTGCACAGTCACTACTTTAACTTTTCACACTTTAACTACATTTTCCCGTTTCACCTGCAACAAAGGCTCACAAATCAATACCCAGAATGCAGCACTGTCAGACCAAAAATAAACTCAGAAAAATCTAAGAGAAATAAAATATAATACAAAATTAATGAATTAATTGAAACGTAAGATGTTTTAGATTAAATTTGATTCAGTATCTTACATTTTTAAAATGTCAGACTTAAATCTAATAATCCTTCTCATAATTCTGTTTAAAAATTGTGACTTTAGGTTTTAAATACAGACGTTTTACTAGTAGTGGAGTATTTTCACAGTGTGTATTAGTATTTTTACTGCTGTAAATAAACTGAAACAGCTCTTGAGAAACGTTTAAAAGACGATGGGAAACATTCCTTTAATAATCTGTTTCAAATCACAGAATCAGTGCAGTTTTAATCATCTCCGTCTGCACAGAGTTCAGAGGAAAAGCAGAAATGACTCATCAGATCTGGTTTCATTTAGACATTCCTCGTCTCTGTGGGTCTCAGTCGGGGTTCAGGTCTCTGAGTGGGTCGTGGACCGGAGCCAGCGCTGCGTTTGTTTGGACAGAGAAAGTCCTGCTGGTCGGAGGTCGGAGGTCAACGTGTTATTTTAGTGTTATTCCAGTAAGAAGGAACACTTCCTCCCAGTGATCTGTCTTTAATCTGAACGGAGGAGTAATGCAACACTCCTGACAGACAGGAAGTGAGTCTGCAGGGGGGAAACAAGTCTGACACCACCCCCTCGACTCTCCAGTGAAGTGAGGATCCTGAACCAGCTCCACCGAGACGGGAGGCGCGCACTCTCCTCCACATTAAGACACATTTAATAACGAAGTGACACATAGATGATGTTACCAGAAGCTGTTCTTTAGACCTGGTGCTATTGTTATGAAACAGCCAGGATTAGAGCCTCTCCAGATCACGCCCACATCTGTCCAGAACACATGTAGTGAAGGAGTTTAATACGGTTTTCAGCGTGTTTTATGTCAAAATGGGAGTTGTCTTGTTATGGACATGTTTGATTTGAGTAAAAAAACATGCTCGTACAGAGGAGTACGGGGCAGCGCAGTGGACAGAAAAGGGTTTTTACACAACATGGTGTCGAGGTGAAGCTGATATTTGACCTTTTTGGATTTCAAATCATCACTTGATCATTTTATCCTGTTACATGTTTGTGTAGCTTATGAATTCTTGAGTTCTGGCCAAAAACGTTAATCCAAAATTCCAAGAGTCCAAGAGAACGTTGGAGGGGAATAAGTGAGAGGAATAATTTGATGTGGTGAATACAGGATGGTTTAGGTCTAGTCCTTCAACCCTCAGCCCTGTTCTCCTGGTGAAATCCTGTCTCAGGAGTTTTCTCTGCTCACGTGGTTATGACGACGGAAAAGTTCCAGGAAGAGACGAGAGAAATTCTCAACCTTCTCTTTTTTTTAAGTTTTTGTTGTTTCATCAACACCAGAAATGCATCTGTATTAAATAACTCACCATCACTGTCCTCATACGTAAGAGTGTTGTTGCTATGGAAACAAAACACATTGTGAAATGGCAGGTTTTCAGAACGATGCAGAACAAGCTGATTAGCAACATGAAAAGCCAAGTCAAGATAGAACTAAGATTAAAGTTCATGATATTCATGTATTTACATATCTCTGTCATGTTCTTCTCTGCAGCATTCCCGTCTGATCCGGTTCTGGAGGATCCTGGAGCCATCCTCCTGGGTCAGGAGGTGGTGTTTCGCTGTTTCATCAGTAACGTGTTTCCCGCCGATCAGCTGAGGGTCCAGTGGCTGTCGGGGAACGCGTCTCTGATGTCAGACTCGTTCTCGTCCTCCGGTTCGTCGCAGAACGTCTCGTCGCAGAACGTCTCGTCTGTCCTGAGGTGGCAGGTGGACGAGGACCAGCAGGGCGGAGTCCTGACCTGCAGAGTCGAGCTGCTGACGGAGGACGGCGTGGTGTGGAGGTCCAGGAGCAGTGGCGTCCACCTGCAGCTCCACTGTGAGTATCCTCGTGTGACCTGTCCACCGGTGAGATCAGGCAACCCTGGTTCAAGTTCAGGTTCATCTCAGTCCTGGTCTGTCTGTTGCAGATCCTCCGAGGAGAACCTCCGTCTCCGTGAGTCCAGGTGAGGAGGTGGTGGAGGGTCAGGAGGTCACGCTGTCCTGTCGCTCAGAAGGAGCTCCGCCCCCGACGCTGGTGCTGAGGAGGGAGGGGGTGGAGTTTCAGAGGACAAACTCCTCCTACCTGTCCTTCAACATATCCTCCGCCCAGCTGGAAGACTCCGCCCACTACCAGTGTGAAGCCTCCAACCAGTACGGATCCCAACTGGACTCCAGCTCCGTCACTGTCAGAGGTCAGAGGTCAGACAGAGACAGACCGTTAAAATAGATCTTATTTTTACTTGCAGTTGTATCTATGGTTTCCAAAGACAAACAGGGCTTTGTTTTAGTCTGAAACTGTAGTGATTTCTTGAGTCTAAATCAAGAATGAACCGTTTTCTTGGCTCCGGAGCAGGTTACGTGTTTAACATCAGTTCTCATGGTGATTTACTCCTTTAAAAAGTGAACCCAGGGTTAAACCTCGCTAACCTCTTGGCCCCTGGTCTGTTAACGCCGTCACAAACTCCTCACGATGCCACAGTTCATTAAAAGAAGAAGTACGTCCAAAAATACACGTCCTGCTCAGTCTCATGACAGACTGTTCAGAGGACGATGTGTTTAATATATTCTAACTGTGAGTCAGATGAGCAACATTATAGGCACATTTAAAAACAGAATTATGACTTTTTACAGATAGATTTTACTTTTTTAGAAAATAAGCACCATTCTCTGAGTTGTGACTTTGGTTTCAGTTCTTTTCTGAGACGCAGGTTTTTTCTGTCATGTGTTTATTACTTTCTACTTTCACTCCCTTTAAGTGTAGTGTTACTAAATGTACCTCCCTCACACATCCATCCCGTAAAAGACCAGAGTTCATTCAGACTCCCTGTAAACATTTTGACTGGAAGAGCAAACGATCATTGAAACTAATGGTTTCACAGAAGTGAGAAGCATTTGGTTCACGCTAGTGTTTCTCTGAAAGTCCTTCTTAACTGAATGAGAACAAAACATTTCCAAAAGACCTTTGTTGATTTTTAGACTTTCTCTATAGACTTGAAAAGAAACAAGAGAACTCAACTCACACGACCGCCTGCATTTATTCACCAGGGAGTGAACGGTTAATAAGCTCCGGTCACTCACGGTTTCTTTTTTATTTCCCCGTCGTTCAGTCTCATCAGGACAGGACATGGTAAATTATAATCCAGTCTCAAACGGCCCATAAGTTGGAGTCATTTCCTGTGTGATGTTTATGACCCACTTGTGTGTAAAAGGGCCATGCAAACCTCATGAAAAATATAAATAGGAGACTGGCCTATTTTTGCATTTGCAGATCATGTCACTGTGACTCATATGAACCACTTCCAAAAGGCCTGGTGCAGTCAGACTCATCGATTCTAGAGGACGTAGAGTCTCGTAGGTGTTACCTGTCCTTCAATGTTCAGCGTTTGGTGGTCAGACTTTTTCTTTCTTTAATAAATAAGACGTAACGTAGAGGTCACATACGGAATCATGAATCTGATCATTATGGAGAGAAATGGACCTCACTGGAAAATGAAAAGTCACCAATGTGGCAGCCGGGATTTTAAATCCAAAGTTCAGAAAAACCCCAGACTGATCCTTTAAGGTTCGCGTCAGATTTCAGGACTGACCTCCTGCTGCCATTTACTGTCAGTCTAAACTGATCATGTGACCTCTGCCTGAACCTCTCGCTCTTTCTGCTTCAGCTCCTCCAAGGAACACCACGGTCCTCATCCTGCCGTCTCCGGTGGTCCAGGAGGGACAGAACGTCACCGTCTGCTGTCGAGCCATCAGCTACCCCCCGTCAGCCGTTTACCTGAAGAAACTGGCCAACGGGACGGAGCTGCACTCGTCGGACGGCACCTTCCTGTTGGTTAACGTCACGGCCAGAGACTCTGGATTATACCAGGTCAACGTGACCAACGACCTCGGATATCAGATCAAAGTGTTCAGCATCAGCGTCACAGGTGAGTGAGACGAGAAAACAACTAAAACCATCACCTGCAGACCTCTTAACTCTCCTGTTGGGCTGTTGTGGTTTGAAAAAATGTTCAAAAAGCGTTAAACTTCTTCTGCGAGCCTTAATAAATGTAATCAGCTGCATGTTTGTGTCATCGTTAGGTCAATTAGACACAACAGTAGGTGGGTTTCCATCCAAATGTATTACAAGTTTAAACCAAATTGAAAACGTGAATAAAAGCAGCTGTATGGAAACACACTTGCTGAACATGGAGTATAAAATGGCTCAGACCACATAAGGTACTTCCTACTCCCTCCCACCATGTTTCATCACACAAACACAACCGAGTTGCCTTAATAAAATATCGTTCCTCGGCCCAGCCTTTGCAGGAGGGTTAATAAAACTCTTCGTCTGCTTGTGTTGTTGCAGAGAGAAGCAGCAGCCTTCCTCCCAGTGTCGGCATCATCATCATCCCCGTGGTCTGCGTCGCCGCCGGACTCGCGGCCACCGCTCTGCTGCTCGACTACCTGAGGAGGTCCAGGAAGAAAGGCTTCTACCAGCTGCCCCAGTCTGCTCCTCCCTCAGCCTGAGCCAACACTGGATGAACAAGGTCCAACATGACTCTGATATAGTGGCGCCATGTCCCAAAATGTGACGATCACCTGTCAGTATGTGGCTAAAAATCACATGGCTTTGATATTTTAACATGTGGCTACTGGGTTCCAGTCATGTCGTCTCTGTGGCTTTGATATTCTCCATCCTGTCGTGTAGTTCTAGGATGCAGGATTTGCTAACATCTGGCTGCCAGCTTTGGGCAACCTTGTCCTACTAAACTCATCATGTGGCTCAGACCTTCTACTATCAGCTACCACGTCCTGACATGTAGCTTTAGTTCAGCCACTACCTGTCGATATTTGGCCACTGAGGAAACCTGCAGCTTCAGGGTCATAAAATGTGAAAATCATCGTCAGTATGTAACTGGAAATCACATGGCTTTCATATTTTAACATGTGGCTACTGGGATTAGCATTTGGCTGTATGTACGGCTGGGTATCGCTCAAAAAGTACCAATAACTTAGCTTCAGTACCAGTTCCTAAACAATACTGTTTTTGATACCAAATATGGTATCAGTCGTTAGTTTTATTTGTCCGGTCTTTGCATTTTATACACTGAAAGCAGTTGTACAACATAAACTAGACAATCAGAGATTGCGCACGTCGCCCCCTTAGATCAAATCCACCAAATGAATAACTGACTATATTGTGAAGACACTGAAAGAAACATATGTTATGAATGGGATCAGATGATGTGGATTCATGTTTCTATCATCAGTAGCTCCTCGTGCTGCAGTGGGTCTGGTTTCAGTGTCACTTCTCTAGACGGTGAACAGGTCTGATATGAAAAAGGAACCAACGATGAGTGTAAAAACCAAATCTGAAGTTCAAAACTGAAATCAGGAACAAACGTCAAATATGGAGGATTTAGAAATAAAATGAAAACCTGCTTCAGTTCTGGATCGGAGAGAACTGGACCATGTTGATAGATGTTGTTAAGCAGCATGTGTGGGGTTTTATTCAGAGCAATAAATGCCTCTATTTCAGAGAAAATCATAAAAATGTCCATCTTCTATGAGGACGACATGGGACAGACCTGCCTTGGGTAAAGTTTCAAGTTGAAATGTGTTGTAGTTTGTGATTTACAGACAAACAGACCTGATGTTCAACACAGAGAGTAAAAACCTGCCAAGTTCTCTGTTGACATAACGTCATTTCTAAAATGTCTCAAAGCTGAGGCTGTTTGCTGCTGCACCGACGCTGATGGGATTCACTCCTTTGGGATTGAAATTACGAGTCAAACCATAGCAGGTATTTTTGGCTTCTCGATGGTATCCTCAGCCCAGCTTCACGTGGCTTTGACGTGGCTTCCAGTCCTGCCTGTGCCTTTGACATCCTAACCCGTGTCTGTCTGGTTTTGACCGTGTCCATATCGTCTACTGCATCCTAACATGGCTGTGACGTCGTGTCATGTCCAGTGTGTGACCATCAACACATACAGCAGCGATGACTGAAGTCACCTGGTCTCACGTTGTTCACTTTCATCCCTCGTCCCGACTTCGTCCACATGTTGAGACAATGAAGTTTTAGAAAATGAAATGAAAAGGAATTTATTGAGTAAATTGTAAATGAATAACTCTGATCGACCAAAACATTCAGATCAGGAGATTATTTTGTTGCTTATTTTGTTTATTATTTTATTCATTCTCATTCATTTTTTTGTTCATTTTGTTGTTTTTTTGTTCATTTTATTAATTATTTTGGTCATTTTTTCATTTCTGTTTATTTTGTTGATTACTTTGTCATTTTTTTCTTCATTTAGTGATTACATTTTAATTTAATCAAAATCAGTTCAAGCTTCATCTTATTGAACTTTCTGATTCTTTTTAGAAAATCGATCTGAAGAGACAGAATGTAAAAGTTGTGTTTTTGGTCACTGATGGACGTTATACGTAAATGTCTCGAGGTCTGCGTCTCATCGTTGGTGACACGTCCCACACAAACACACTGTTTGTCCACATGTGGTTTTGTTGGGACCTGGTCTCTACATTAGCTTGTGGCTACTCTTTAAACCTGAACCCCAGCATGTGGATCATGTCTGTGATGCAGATGTTCATCTGTAGTTTTAATGTCCCACATATGAGACACACATGGTTACCTCATCATCATCATCATCATCATCATCATCATCACCATCATGTGACTACGACCTCTTTAGCGCCACATGCTAATGTAAATGTTTAGCTTCCATTTCTTATCCTGTGGCAACAGCATCAACCTGAGCAATACTGATCATCTGCACTGATTGAAATGTTTCAATATTCCACTAATAATGTGAATAATAGAACAGTTGCCTCATATAAACCTCTCATAATCTATTCAACAGGAAAATATTAGCACCTAATAACCACGTAAACGCTTAATCTGCTTGTTTGTCTCCGGTTGTAATAAATCTCTTCGTGTTTAGAGGTAACATTAGACGACATCGAGGTAGAAAAAAATAAACTGCTCTGTGGAGAATACGACCTTACAGACGTGAGAAGATTTTAGCCGAAATCTACTGGATCACTGGTCCGTGTGAATCTCTAATCAGAAGGATTTCAGTGGGTTTGAAGATATATTGTTGGTGTAATTGCAGCTAGTGTGACGTAAACACCTTCATAATGAACTGTGAGTCTGTGGCAGCTTCGTGGTGCATTTAATGTTTACTTTGTGTTTAGGGAAGTGTCTCTTTAACAGCTCAGCCTAGAACTGAGGGTTTCTTGCCAAAACAATCAATTTTAGTGGAAATAAAAGGGGTGGAATACATCCACACAAATGTTTTGCATCATGTGAGACCTGATTGAATTTGATCCACATCCAAGCATCTTTAAAGCAGTGAACCAGAGGAATTATTGAACAAAAGCCTGTTAAAGTGTTTCTCTTTGTTCCTCTCTGTTTAAACCAGCTTTTTTTTACCAGTTTCCTGTAAAGCTTTCAAAGCAGGGTGGGTTTGTCTGGAGTTTGTTCATACCTGTTTGTTGATGTATCAGCTGGAGTCGGTTGTAGATATGAACAGTTTCTCACTGTGTGCTTTTATTAAAGATATTTATTTCCTACTTTCTGCTGCAGCAACGTGATTTCACTTCCAGGGAATATCCTGTGATTCAGCAGCCAATAAGCTTCCCCTTTTTACTTCAGGTCAGGAGGACCAGTGTTTACTCCAAGTCCTCGGGATGGCTCAGCCCGTCGTCACGGTAACGCAGGGCGCCGTTCAAACCCTCCGTCCTGAAGAAAGTCACTTTAAAGACTGTTTGTTTTACTGATGAGGAGGAGAAATCCTCATTGTATTTTTAAACAGAACAGCTTCACTGTTGAGCTTGAAGAGACGAGTCTGAAGAGATTCCTGAGATGAAAACATTTTAAAGTTTCTTTAAGGTTAAACTGAAATGTCCCTCATTCCAAACTTCAAACTGAAGGTGTTTTTTTTTACCCATACAGCTGTGACAAACCCCAAAATATTCATTATAATTAGGGCCGTTGTCACGATAAACATTTTCATGTAAGTTAATATCGAAAATTATCACGATAAATGTCAAATCATTATTTCTTTATGGTTTAAAAAACTGATTTTTGGTCCTAAGTGAAAGTTAAAGAAACCAGACGGTTGTTTGTGGTTTTAAATTAAGACGCCTGGCGAGAAGAAAACCACGTAAAAGACGCAACAGGATGAAAACGGTATAAAAGATGCAAAAAGAGAAAAACAGGTTCTGATTTTAGTTCTTATTTTGTTCATATTTAACAAGATGAAAACAACGTAAACGCTTCTACGTAAGAGGTTATTTGTGGCTTTAAAGTCGTCTTTATGGTCAGAACGTAGAAGTAGAACATTCAAAACTATTATAATGACATTTATTCAACATCAATGCAGGAGTAAAATTAAATAAAAATCTATTGAAACAT
Organism: Coranthus polyacanthus; assembly: GCA_037367275.1. Classification (NCBI taxonomy): domain Eukaryota; kingdom Metazoa; phylum Chordata; class Actinopteri; order Kurtiformes; family Apogonidae; genus Coranthus; species Coranthus polyacanthus. The sequence goes on along the minus strand of JAPQRN010000019.1, from coordinate 4,808,149 downwards.
TATTTAGTATTTTAACTGAGGATGTGAACTAAATAAACCCGGAAAAATGTACATCGCAATCACAATAATTATCATGTTATTAAATGATATCGGGATAATCGTAGCCACTGATCTCGAAGGAATATTATCATGACATAATAAAACATATACATCATGATAATTCTCATTATTGTTTCATGTCCCTGCCTTGTTTGTAGTGACATAAAACAGATGAAAACAGAACACATTTAGATTTTAGAAGCTACGACAAGATACGTTTGACACATTTGCTTTGAAATGACTAAAACTAATCAGCGTATGAAGCCTTGAGTCCTGAACTTCATGAAAAGTGCAGACGATGAGGTTCAGATACGAACACAAACTGTTCACAAAAAAGGCAGGTTTAGAGGAATATCAAACAGGACGCGTCTAATTCCTGGAGCCTCGAAAGCTGCCAACGAGCTGAAGCAGTGAATTAAATGTTCCTGTTGTTTCTTGTCTTTAACACAAAGATCACTGGCTCTTCATCCCGTCGTCATGGAAACCAGGCTGCTAATGGGAGGTGTGAAGAGAGGAGAGAACGACGGTTTGGATGAGTTTCATGTCGAACACACTCACGCTCTCGTAACTACGGTTCATATTCAGCCTCTTCTCTGTTCTGTGAATTCAAATCTATCTTTATTTTTGACCTTTGAACTCACACGTCCGTCCTCTCGTCTCCTGTTCCTGAGACCTGCATCTCCTCAACTTGTTGAGCAGAAGGTGTTTGTTCAGGTCTGAAGGAGAATCGTTCTCAGGTTTTTATTTTGTTCATTCATTCGTTTGTTCTTTTTTCTTTAAGTTCTGTCTTTGTTTTCTTTCTTCGTTCTTTTGCTCTAAAGGTCATTTGTTGGTTCTTTCTTTCTTTCCTTCGCGTTTCGTCCATTTTGTGCCTGTATTCATACATTGACAGTTGTACATAACTGAGGTCAACACAGATGGCGCCTGAGCCTCTGTTTGAACAGCTTCACTGTTTTTTTTCTGTCTGAATTCATAGAATTAAAGTCGATCTGAACATTTCATCTTTCCTTCGAGCTCACAATATGATGAACAGTTTAACCACCAGGATGTTTTTCAGATCCATCTCTTTTGCCATAAACGCTGAGATCTTCCAGGGGGATGTCAGGACTGTAAAGGTCAAAGGTCACATGTACTACTCTGTGTTACTGTGGTTCTTTTGGCCTGAAGTTCAGGCTGCAGAGCTTTGTGCACATTCAGCTGAAGGAAACGTGTGATAAATGTGAATGTCTCTGGCTGATGTTTTTCATTCTGGCGTCGCTCTCGGTCCTGCGGGGCCTCCGTGACCTTTGACCCCTGTGTGCTGTTGTGTAGGCCTCCTTCTGCTGCATTTTGTCGTTTCTGCTTTTTAAATCGCCGCCCTCATGGCATTTCCTGCCGAAAGAGAAGAAGAAGAAACACTAAGCACTTCACGGGGTTGATGAGCTGCATGAATCAGCGTTAGAGATGAACTGTGGACTGAGTCATCCTTCAAACTGACAGAACTTTATTTAAACTCCACCGATACCAGCGTGTCAGACTCAACCACGCAGCTGACAGAAAAGACGCTGAATTAAAAATAGAGTCTGTGCTTATGGCTTTGTTTTTATTATGCAACAGTGATTTATATCTTTTATGTTATGTGATGAATGTTTTAATTTATGTCTAATAATGAAGCACAGTTTGTCGTTTTTCATTCCTTTATGTATCTTGCATCGCAGTGGATTTAAAAATGTGGAATTGCAGGTTTTCGTGGTGTTAAAATACAACAGGAGACAACATGACAAAATATATCTGAGGCTAAAATGTACGACAGATGAGGCATCATTAATATGTAAAACACACACATATCTAAGCCTCCTCCTCAGTCAGAGCTGCAGTTCCTCTGATGTCCACTAGGAGCTGCTGTGATTCAACTTCACATGAATGTTAGATTCAAAGTACAAATACAAGAGTTTGATCAGCGATGTGCGATAACATTTTTCTCTATTGTGATGTGATTAATTAACAAACTAACCTTGAAGCTGCTCCAAATTGACAACGATTATTCTGAGGTCAGCTGACCACTGGCTGTGGCCTCATCTGATTGGCTGAATGGTTTAAGTGCATAGTCGTTGCAGTGTTTCATCGTATTCGTGTCCTCTGTCTAAAGGTGGACCGGTCGTGTCCTCTGTCTAAAGGTGGACCGGTCGTGTCCTCTGTCTAAAGGTGGACCGGTCGTGTCCTCTGTCTAAAGGTGGACCGGTCTCTCGTCTACCTGTCTACAGGTTTTTTTATATAGCCCAATATCACAAGTCAAGATTTTCCTCAGAGGGCTTTACAGTCCGTACAAGGTCTGGCAGAGATTCGAGCCGTGGTTGATGTGTGGAGGAGGACAGAGCTGCTGCAGCTTCTGACGAGGTCACCGAGGTCTGCGGTCTCCATGGAAACAGATGACTCTCATCACTGAACACTGACTGATGTTTTACACACGTTTTTCACTGAGGGTCATCAACCAGTGAAACATGATCCAGCTGTAGCAGAACAGAATGACCCCAGAGTCAACAAACCTGAACCTGAGAGGCTCCACACAGACGCTGACTGCAGGTCACTGACTGAAGGTCCACTGTGGATCCATCTGCACAGCTCTGACGCCCCCTGCTGCTCACAAGGAAGTACAACAAACAGAACATACACAACACTGTCGGTCATTCTTGTTCCACTGTGACAAAAAAGAGAAAAGTCAACATTTGTCATAAATGTCCAATTTCAATAACAAGAAAGATATAAATTGAGAACAGGTGATGTTGAAAAACAATCTAGAGACAATAAATATTCAAGAACAGAATATCAAAAGGCCACGATGAAGGGTTGTTTATTGAAGTTATATTGGAAATCACAGATGGTTTAGACTTAATATATCACCTCCTGAAACGGACAACATGAGAAATCTTAAACTGACATATAACTAGAGTTAAACTCTCATTTACCTCTTTGAACAGAACTTCAGTAAACGTGCTTAGATTCATTCCACCGCTGTTTTTACTCTATATACAGCTGTGAACATCTGTGAACCTTTTAATATCGGCGCTTCTGCTGAATAGCATTTCAACCCTTTTATTGTGAAATTTAAGGATACCGGAAGTGTTGGTGTTAGCTTACCGTAGCTAAGTCTACCTTCTGAGTGAGTGAGTGTATGTGAGTGTGTGTGTGTGTCCAGCTGTTCAAAAATGTTACCTTTATCAATTAAAGACGACGAGTACAAACCTGCCAAGTTTAACCTTCTGGTGAAGCTTTCGGGATGGTTCAGGTAAGCGGCTCCGCTGCTAGCTGCTAACAGCGGCTAACAGTGCTAATTCCGCCAGCTGTGTTAACGATGAGCTGTTAGCCGCTGCTAACCGGCTAGTCTCGGCAAATGTGTCCAAATACTGACTGAAACCGTGATTTAACTGCTTCTCATCACACTGTCATCAGTTAATGTGTGTTAGTGTCAAGGCGCCGTGAGTACGGAGGTGGCCAGGGGCTAATAAGCGGGGTTTTGGTCGGTTTCGGGCTGCTGATGTGGAGGTTTATGACTGTTTGGTTTGTGTTAAAGGTCCATCCTCGCCGATAAAACCTCCAGGAATCTGTTTTTCTTCCTCTGCCTGAACCTGTCCTTCGCTTTTGTGGAGTTAATGTACGGCATCTGGAGTAACAGGTAGGCTAACAGACAGCTAGCATCCAGTCCTGTCCAGGATGTGCCACGTATGTGTTACTGTCTGACCGTGTGTGTGTGTGTGAGATGTTTCACTCACCAAACAGAACCAATCAGAACTCCATTATATCACTGATACCTGGTCAGAATAATACGACCAGATACACCTCAGCGTCGAGTCGTGAACTAACACGTCTTAATTAAACTACATTCATATTTACACAGTGATTCAACTGACATTTTGTTGTGCATTTAACTAAAACTTAAATAAACTGAAAGCAGTGACTTGTAAAACTGTTATCACTGCTTCTCTGAAATATCTGATCATTTCTGTGATTTAATCTGTTTTCATTGTGATTTATTATATTTGTTGTTTTTGATCTTTGGACATTCATATTCTTTTTTCTTTTTTCACTACCATGTCCGTGTATAAGTCCAGTAACAACCATACGATCTGTGAAAAGTCTTTTAGTTAGTTTTGATGATTTCTACATACATTTCACATTCATTTGGCCTTAAGCCTCAGTACTACTACTGATTGGATTAGCACATCACGTGACTCGTGTCACATGACAACTTGAATAGTTTTATACAGGCTTTTCCTTCAGTTTTCAGGGGGCTTTGGTTCAGGGTCGTGGGGTTTGGAGGAGATTTGATGCTATTTGATTAAACAATGCTTTTTCACGTAATATTAGACATTTATCATTATGATTATAAAACAGACAGATAATGATAACCTCCAGATGAATGTGTGAATGTGTTGCTGATTGTGATGTGGTTTGTGTCTCCAGTTTAGGTCTCATCTCAGACTCTTTCCACATGTTCTTTGACTGCACCGCTCTGCTGGCAGGTCTGGCAGCCTCCGTCATCTCCAGGTGGAGGTCCAACGACAGCTTCTCCTACGGGTTCGTTTAATACATGACACGAAAAACACGTGCGGTTTGCATTTGAGTCTGTTTTGTGTGTTAAGTGCCGAGCCTGCCTTTGTGTCCGTCAGATATGTGAGAGCTGAGGTTCTGGCCGGCTTTGTCAACGGACTCTTCCTCATCTTCACAGCCTTCTTCATCTTCTCTGAAGGAGTGGAGGTAACACATGCACCCGAGTTTAGACTCTTTATTTTGACCGTTGGTTTGGCTGTTAATATCCCCAAATTTTCTGGCCATATAGAACAACTACCAGCCACATGTTAAGAAAATATCAACCTTCTGGTTTTTTATGTTTCATCAGTATTAGAACTGTCACTGTCCTCATTCATATAGTACAGAGCCTTGTTCCTATCTCTCTTCTCATTTTGTCGCATTGGTCTAAACTTTCCAGAACGTTGCAGACCGGAGCTCTGCAAGTAGTTGCACATTTTCAGCTGGTGTCGTTGTGAATCTTTGGTCTGAACTGGGCTTTATGAATCACTATAAAATATCCTACATTTAAACAGCAATAAAACACAAGAAGCAAACACTATGTGTTCAAATTGACCGACCCTTTGGCAAAGCATTTATTCTACCTGCCGCAGATGATGCTAAACATTCTTCCCCTTCCATTAGCATAAACATTGCTTACTCTTTTTTTAGTTGTTGCATCTTCCACTTCTCTAGGAGTGGGTAGTCCTGAGAGCCTCAGCTGCAGTATTTGCTCTGTTGCTTCTGATGTCTGCTTTGACATTTGGGAGTTGTGCTGATGTGTGGAGTCAAACCAAAGTGCAGGCCTGTTACTGTGGAGTGTGAGCAGCCTGTGAACTATAGACCTTTGATATCGTGCCAGTTCTAAGAGCAACGTCGTGTAACCCAACGCTCAGTGAATCTGTCGTTGACCTGGCTGTGGAGAAAAAGCCACGTTCTCTTTAAGTTGACTTGGCAACATATTTTATAGGAGACACAATATTGGACTATTTCTGGTCCTATTAACTCTTACATACCGTTGACTTGGTCACAGACTATTACAGCTGAAGTTCTGTCTGTGTTAAACTGTGTCTCCTCTCAGAGAGCTCTGGAACCTCCTGACGTCCACCACGAGCGACTGCTTCCGGTCTCTGTCGCCGGTCTGCTCGTTAATCTGGTCGGGATCTTTGTTTTTCAACACGGAGGACACGGACACTCGCACGGAGAAGGAGGTGAGTCCTGCAGAACCTGAACATAGAGGCACGTGATGCAGAACGTCTCAGCAGTTGTGTAGAACCCTGCCATAGATCTGCACAACCATCCTGGAGTCCAGCAGAACCTCGGCGCAGACCAGCCCTTTTTTTATTCGTAAACAGCGCTGACATTTTTTGTGGGCGGAGCCTAACACCTGGCAGAAAGTGACGGTTGTGAAGGTGTAATTGTATGAAACCCAGACAGATGGTGTTAGTCACATACTTATGTTTCCAGATTAATTCTGATTTCATGGTCAACAAAATGCCTCCCTTCTCCTTCAGAAACACTGTAAGAGCTGCAAAGTTGAAAAAAAAATCCATAAACACTAATCAAAATGTTCAGTGAGCCTTCACCTTCCATATATGTGAAAAACGAGAAGACAAACATCACTGTACTGTTAGTGACCGACAAATACAGGCATCAGTGTTCAACCACACGGTGCCTTGTTCTCATTGAGGCCGATGGGTTTGTCACATCACAAAAGAGCAACGTATCCGCTTTCCACCGGAGTTTTCCTGACACCACCTGACACCAACTCCTGACAAGTTACTTCAGGACGTCCAGAAGTAAAATGTCTGTTCAGCCAGAAAGGCGTCAAAACAATGTAACATCAGGTTTTCAGGACTTTTCACCTGAACTGAAACATAAAGTGAATATATAGTGATATCAAATAAAATAAAATAATAAAAATAAAATATGATCAAATAAAATAACACAACAGCACTTTAGACTCCGTAGACGATAAATGAAAGAACATCTCTGTCATGTGCAGAGTCAGTGTAGATCTTTATACAAGATCAGAAATGTGGCACCAGGTCTTAAAGGTAAACACGTTGCATCTGGTCTTAATGGGTTCATGGTTTTGCTAAATGTCTGTGTTTAGCTTCAAAGGCCAGTATCCTCTAGTATTCTGTAAAAATACAGGTCATCTTTGTTTTCATTCCTAGTGTTATATTTTTTCCTTATTCTCTGACTCTCCATCTCCTCAGGTCACGGTCACAGTCACTCTCTGTTTAACGGCAGCGCAAACCACGGACACAGTCACGGAGGACACGAGCACCACAGCAAACACGGACATGGAGGACACGGAGGACACGGACACAGTCACGACGGACACGGACACAGTCACGACGGACACGGACACAGTCACGG
>JAPQRN010000019.1:4785535-4797703 GCA_037367275.1 Coranthus polyacanthus | reverse complement strand
ACACACACACACACACACAGACACACACACACACACACACACAGACACACACACACACAGACACACACACAGACACACACACACACAGACACGCACACACACACACACACACACGAAGCCCGTCATCTTAACACATCTGTATCATTTCTGTGTCTGTTAATGAAAAGGTTTTTCTGCCACATGTAGCAACTACTTCGTCTCTCATATCCAGATCTATCTCCACACTTGTTTCGCTCTGTGCCAGTGCTGCAGATAAGTCTGACACCCTCCGCTGTCGTTCTGGAAAAGGAGTTGAAGTTCTCTGGGTTGTTTGTCTAGTTCTTGGGCATCGATGAACGCAGGACGCAGAGACAGTGCATTTGCAACTTAGTGTCAGTAGAGAAGTTGTGGAACATGTGCACATGAGGAAGCATCATGGACTAAAACGGCAAAGAAAAAGACATGTCTCTTTGTCAAAACTTGTCATTTTCAGTGTGTAGTTGTAGCTCAGAGGTTGTTGTTGTTATTTCACGTAGCGACAATGACTTTGAAAATGATAACACGCAGATAGAGGAATGAAGGTCATTGATCACTGGATCATTGATTGTTTCGTCATTATTTATCTGAATGCTGCTCCAGTGTTTTTGAATGTTCTACCTCTAGATTTGTGAAATGTTCTGACCATAAAGAAGAGTTTAAAAGTCACAAATAACAACATCTATGTTGTTTTCATCTTGTTAAATAAGAACTAAATCACAATCAGAGACGACAGGTGTGTTTTTGTCTTGTTGCGTCTTTTATGAATAATTTAAAACCACAAATAACCGAGTGAATTTGCTCTGGAACAAAAATCAGCCTTTAACTTGTAAAAGGTGTGTAGTCTACGTCCTGTAACCAGTGTTTTTCATGATGTGGGACCTTTATGGCTTTATTTTATTCAGACACAGGACGATGAAAAACTCTGGACACACGTGTAAATAAACCTTCTGCACTTACACGCACACACCTCTGTTGAGTGTGTGTCCTGTCCCCACCCTGTTGATTGACATCTGTAATTATAGCCTATGATAGACCAGAGTGGGCGGGGCTTTAACCAGGAGCCACCACATGAGATGGCGCTGACGGACAGCTGTGTGCGTGTGAAGGGGGCGGGGCATGCAGGCTCTTTGTTGTGGGCGTTCTTTTCTCCGTGGTCGTCCACTGGGCTCGTCTGTGTGTAATGACAGACTGCAGGTCGCAGCGGCCACAGCTGTGTGTGTCTGTAGATGAAGCAGGAAGGTGAACAATAGAGTGAGGTGTGAGGTCGCTTCCCGTCGGCCTCCTGCTGCTCTGACAGAAAGTGAACGTTCAAACTGCCGCTTCGTGTTCTCATCTCAGCCGATCATCTGTCAGTTTAGGTATTGATCTGCTAATCAATCGCAGTCAGTGTTCAGGTGCAGACGGAGGTTCTGGACAGTCTGCCCACAGACAAAGAGCACCCGTCGTTTATCCTCTAACACAATGGATGTTGGATAAATGTTTAAATGTGAGCAGCTTCACACTGATATTTACATTTGGCAGATGTTCAGTTTGGATGAATTATGATTTTTCCTGCAGACATTAAAGGTGTCAGGGGAGGAGTCGTCATCAGAATCGACTGGTTGTAGTTACATACACAATGTTTCTTGATTGAAATCATTCTGATCAGAGTGTCTTTCCTTTTTGAAGAGTTTATCAGCAGTTTACACCACCCCTCTGACCCTGATTGGAAAATTCCCGATCGGAGGAGGAGGTGGTGACACAAAGCATTTTTATTCTGATTGGACAGTTATTAAAGGTCCATGAAACACAGCTGCCGTTTGTAGACGTAGATACAGCCGCAGTGGGATGAAGTGTAGGTGTTCGTACTTCCACAGTCTGATACGTTTCCTCTCTTTGACCAAACGCTAACTGTGATGGATGATCGATCAGGTTTCAGGTCTCAGGCTGATTTACACACAATGATTTAAAACCAGCATCTGGAATAAAAATTCATCTAAAACCTGATGCATTCTTTGGAAAATATTCTGCACTAATGTAAAGACTGTGCAATTAGAAGTAATGGGCTCCAGCACGCCAAACCACCAGTATGGAACTGGAAATAGTTTTGGAGTCCGGCTTCAGCTCTGCTGGTTCTCTGGATGTAAACGTAGTGGTCAGATTTCCCAGAAGCCCCCCTGATAAATGGAGCTGATGTGAGCTGATGTGGTTTGATAGGCTGGAAGTGAAGGCAGCTGCAGATTTTAACAGTCAGCAGAGCGGAGCTGTGGTCAGCTGAGAGGCCTTCATACAACCACAGGCATCATGTTACTGCAGCAGTTTCCAGCTGCAGCAACAGTCACCATGGAGCTGAACTCTGAGAGGACAAGTCAGACCGAACGCAGCCAGAAAACTCCACATTCTTCTAACAGAGCTCAACTGAACCCTCAGAGAACAAATCAGACCAAACTCCAGAAAAAAGATGAAGACCTGAACTTTCTTCTAATAGAGCTGAACTGAGACAAGTCAGACCAAACTCCAACCAAATCAAATCTCCAGCTGGGAACTCGGAAATTTCGACTTCCCAGTTCAAATGCAACATGCCTTAAATGACCCACTGGTGAATTTTGAAGCTTTTACATTTCTTAAAAATGTGGTTGTGAGAAGGTTTCAAACAGACGTCTACATGAGACCTACAGAGGTTGTCGTGGACATTAAATGTCATCACACTGAACACAAACTCCTCGACTTCTACAGCCTCGTGTTCGACTCAAACTGTTCGATTCGTAGCTACGTCAGGTCCCAAGAGGAAAGGTTTATATAGAAGAGAAATGAATCGTCATCCCTGTAACACTCTGTAACTCTGAGGTGAACTGAGACGACGAGTCAAACTGTAGCTGCCAAGTATAATTATCAAACCAGACACAGTAGAAGAAACTCCACATTGTTCAAACAGACTGCAGCTGCACTTCAGAATAGTTTTTCAGGTTTTCGAAGAAAGTCTTGATTTATAGAAGCTGAAAAAGAATGAATGACTAGTGACAAAGTGACTATTTAATAAAGGTCCATTGTGCAATTTTATTCTTGTTCATTGGGGAAAACAAGGCTGATTTTATCTGCAGTTGTATTTCATTTTAGTTTTATTTTGGGTATAAGCTAGTTTTATTTTCATTAACTATAATAACCCTGGTTCACACATGCCCTCTGACCCCTGACCTTTGACCTTCAGCGTGGTGCCGTTACTGCGAGAGTCCATCGGGATCCTGATGCAGAGGACTCCGCCCTCGCTGGACCACGCCCTCCCAGAGTGCTACCAGAGGGTGAGTCCTGACGCTGCAGCTGCTCAGGTGGACGTCATGGTCCTTTATACGAGGGACGAGTCTAAGTCCTGGTGTTTGTGTCTTCAGGTGCAGCAGCTGCAGGGGGTTTACAACCTGCAGGATCCTCACTTCTGGACTCTGTGCACCGACGTTTACATCGGAACCCTCAAACTGCTGGTCGCTCCCGACGCCGACACCCGCTGGATCCTCAGCCAGACGCACCACATCTTCACCCAGGTACCTGAACGCACCACTTCAACGCTTAGCGAAGACGGTTAAGAACAAGATGGGTCACTGGAGAGGGACTTCCTGGTTCAGTGTCACATGGTTTCTCCAAAAACGAGCAGGAAAATAAAGCGAATGATAATTATAATAACATAATGAAAACGTGATATTACAGCGTTTTTCTTACTATTATAAGGCATTAAGCACCTAATCCAACTGAATGTAAAGTCAGTGAGAACATCAAAATGAACTAAACCACTTCCCTCACGTCGAATAGTTGGTCTTCACTGAACTTCTTTGAGCTTTTTATTATTATCTGCTCTAGCTTTTTCAAATTTGTACATAGGTCTGGTAATAATAATGGCTGAAAATTCTAAAAAACTTTTAGCAGACTGAAGGGCCTCCACCCTGGAAATTCAGAAGAACACCAGTCCCAATTATTAGTTACTTGAGATAATCATGATTATTTTACACAATCGTGGTAAGCGTCTCCAGTCACCTACACCAACAGTTGGTGAAGGAACAGCGTGGGTAATATAATAATATTCAGGTTCTTTGCTGTTGTTTGTATGAGTTAATCGTCAGTTCAACTGAGCTGCTGTGTCTCCACAGGCAGGAATACGACAGCTGTACGTCCAGATCGAAATGGCCGCCATGTAGAAGCCCCGCCCCCCCCCCTCCTCCTGAGACCAAAGCCCTGACCTTTGACCCCGAGGTCACTGCAGGACAGACTGAGGTCAGGTGCAGGGGGGAGGGGCAGAGAACTGTGACCTGATGAACTCAAACAGCCCCTCCCCCCATTTCCTGTTTTTGTTTTGTTTTGTTTTTTAACTAACCTGTCCGTGTCAGCGAGAGGCGTGGCCTCAGCGGGACTCTGCCCCTCCCCCACATCCAGCAGCGCTTTGCAGACTCATGCAAAGCATTCTGGGTAAGTGCCTTCATCATTAATCAGAGACAATCGGAGCCCGCTGCTGACATCACTGCTGGACCAGACAGCTGATTGGTCCGTGGTGTTTGTTTTTATGTGCCAAACCATGTGACCAAACCATGTGACCAGGGTTTTTCCAACTGTAATAAACACTTCTGGAATATTGGTGGAATGTTCATCTCCATGTTTATTGAAGACAGTTTCCCAGAATTCCACAGGTGGTTTTATTCTCATCTGCTGCCTCTAATCAGTCCTGATGTATGAGACGAACCGAACGGAGTCAATAATCTATAACCTGTAATTAGGGCTGAGCAATTAAAAGAAAAAGAAAAGAAAATGAGCCTGTTATCATTTTATATCATATTGTGACACTGATCGTCAGAATCACATGGAGTTAAAGTAACATGAAAAACATTTCCAGACATGTTTCACTGATGTTTAATGGACATAAAACAGTTTAATATTCAGTCGTCTGATTCAGGTGATTCATGGATAAATGGTGCTTAATCAGTTGAATATTTTCTATATAAACCTTGTGTCTTTGCTTCAGTCTTTGTCACCGATTCAGACAAAAGGTCGTACGTTCACACTGGACAGTTTAAAGACCTGCTACTAATTATCTTCACTCACTTTCATTTCACCGTTGATTTCAATGTTTTAAAAACAAAACATTGCTAAAAGTAATTTCCCAAAGCACAAACTCACGTCTTTTTTAGATTATTTTTTAACCTTTATTTAACGAGGAAAGACTGGAAATCATCATCTGATCACATTCAAACTCAGACGCTGATCCAACGACATTTAATCAGAACTTTTTTTACATGCGCAAAGTAATGTAAGAACAGTTTTTATTGAGGCTGAGATGGACTCCTTTTTGTTTTTAATCAAACTGAAAGATGTTCGTTTGGGCTGTGGGGAAAAAAAGATTTCACTGGTTCACCTTTTTATACAAGGATCTATTGATCCTGATCAGAATCCGTTCATTAACTCCACAATGAAAACAGTCCTTATTTGCAGCTGTTTTTTAGACATAAACCTGGGTGCGTTTTACGAGCTGTACGTGGAGCTGTCGATCGTACGCAGGTGTTGAAGTGCGTTTGGTTCCGCGCTCAGTCGCAGCATGTCCACCTCCAGCGGGTGGAGTCGACCCGTGACGACCAGCGAATGGAGCGGAGCGCCCAGGTCACATGACGCCAGCTGAAGCAGCGTCCCCGTGCGGACGGTCTGGTCGTCGGAGCCGAGCCGGGCCACGCCAACACACACCGTGTCCTCCGTCAGACCTGGACAGAGAGAGACAGGGAGTCTGTAAACCTGGACGAAAAGAAAGTCTGGTCGTGTTCCAGTAATCTGACTTATGAAAAAAAAAAAGCTTAAATTTACTGATTTCTCTGATTTAATGGACAGAAATGACTTCGATGCAGCTTTAAAACCAACCGTGAACGAATGTAAGTTGTTAAAGTGTTAAGAGGTGAAAATCACGGCAGTCTGGTCATGTTGAAGCTGCAGAGACGTCTTCAGGCTCTGAACATCATGTGTAACTGATGGCAGGATTCATACCGGATCAAACAATTATTTGTCTCTCGCCATTGACCGCTGTACGCGTTTTTCCCACAGTTAGGTCCCGCCGGTCTCAGCCAATCAGAGCCGAGCTGATCGGCTGTCACTCACCGAGCTCCTCCCCCTCGTCCCTCCTCCTGTGGATGATCTGGATGAGCTGATCTGCAGCCTGACACACCGTCATGAAGCGAGGCGGCTCGTAGATCTTCTTCCCTCTGGAAACAAAAGAAAACACTTGAACAGGAACTTTAAAAGATGAGCAATTTAGATTTTATTTTAATTTAGAGGCGTAACATCCACCGTAGGGGACAGTGAGGGGGATTCAATCTGTAACTTCATAAACGACACTGAACCTTTAAATTCCACATTAAATACTGAATATGAGCTGTTAAAATATTGTAAATTCTCTGTCAACCCTGTAGGAGGAAAAATAATCCAAATGAGAGTTGGTTTTCGAGCCTGACGTGTCTCAGACCGAGCCTGTCAGACTGAGTTCAGGGCCCAGGGCGTTTGTGGCTTCACGAAACGAGGCTGTTTGGACCTGAACTCGGTCTGACAGGCTCGGTCTGAAGTCGTTACATGAATCCACAGACTCAGCTGATGTTTAAACACGTCTGTGGGCGGGGCCATCTAAAGGTCAAAGGTCACCACTCTGCTCTTTCCGCGGCTCAGGATGAAACTCGATTCCGTTTCTTTTTCCGTGAGCTCATCCTGCAGCGACGCCACCGCACGCGCTCACTGAGGTTCACCTCAGACCACCGCACGCGCTCAGAAATAACTCGGACCAGACGGCATGACATCAGCATGACATCATCAGCCCCAACTGGGACCCGGTGCTGCAGCTCTGGATCTGGATCTGGATCTCACCTCATCATGTTCTCGATGGACTGTTCTTTGACTTTAATATCTGTCAAACAAATAAAACATCAGGAAGTCACACGTGTTGATCATCTGCATCTTAATCAACTGTCGATTAATGACATTATCATCTATTGTGTCGACTTCATGTCACCACCGTATCAGTCTGACAATAGTTTAAACACCTCATGAAGAAGAAGAGACTTTTATTGACAGAGAAGTTTGAAACTGAATTAGTTTCTTTTTGCCTTTTGTTAATAGAAATTCCACAACACTAGTTCTACATTAAACTTGCAGTAGAAGAAGAATTTGACGTCATTAAAAGACACCAGTTAATGTGGAAATAATGATAAAACATGTTACTTCTGTTCGTTTCACAAATAGTTTTTATACAGATGACGATTATCACCATTAAGTAAAATAATCACGATTTGACTGTGACTAAAAAACATGAACCTATTTACCACAAAGTAGAGGAACGTAGGTTTTCTGCTTCAACATCCTGGCATTTTCAATCCAACATAAACCTATTTTAACACGATGTACAAAGAGCCGTGGCTGCTCCACTGCTTCTCATTCACTGAGGAAATAAAGTCAAGGCAGACGTTTTCAAAAGAAGATATAATAGTTTGGAAAACGCTGATAGTTGAATAATCGGCCGATATCAGCCCTGAAAAATAATTCACACTGTTGGACTGAAGTAATAAATGAATCTGGAGCTGAACGTCAATCTGTGAAATCTAGGTGATTACAGATAGTTTATTGTTTTTGTCATTACTTTCCCTCAGAGTTAGTGTTAACCATCAGCCACTGGATGGCCATCGGATCAAAGATATCGATAGTTTGTAAAATGTCTTTTTAAATGACTAAAAACATCAACTGTGCAAAACACAACATTATAGATCTTTCATATTATTATGAGAAGTGTGAAAGGGTTTGCGTCTGGGTAAAGGACTAGTCTGATCAACCTGCTGCTGATGGACTCACCGAGGCTGAAGAGGTCCACTGTGAACCACCAGGTCCTTGTCAGACCTCCGTGTCTCTACCAGGGTCGTGAAGGTATCGGCCTCTGGGCCCAGGTTCACGGTGTCAGTCCTCAGATGATGGACGAGCGTCTGACTAAGACTCCCTTTGTGTTTTTAATTCTTTTATTTCCTCTGATGAATATTAAGGAGAGACCAGCTGAGACCCAGACCCTCGGAGCCACCGGCAGACCTGATCCCACAGGACAGATCCAGGGAGGGGTGGGGGTCCCTCGGGTCCCTCGGGGTCTGTGTGTGTGATGGATGGAGGTCTGGTCTTGGATAAACAGACACCTGGTAACACTGCAGGCTAAAACCCCAACTCGACCCTGAACGCACCACCAGAACGAAGGATGTGGAAACACGTTACGCGTTACTCTTCTCTGTAGTGAATAGGTTAATATTTGGTACATTATCTAATTGAGTTTTATTCCTGTTACTATTATTACATAATCACCATTATTTTACATAGTGGTGATAATCGTCTCCATGCATCTCGATTAAAAACAACACAAACAACATATTTTATCGTTCTTTCTGCATCGTTTACATCGTTTGGTGTCTTTTAATGATGTTATCTCAGAAACAGGAATTAAAACCAAAAGGGAAGGTGTTCATTCATTTGTGTTTTAACTGGATCAGAATATTAATAATATTAATGCACACATTCACACATTTGTCGTCTCTTTGCCTCCTGTGTTTCCTTCAGCCTGTTTTATATTTTTAAATTCCTCGTATCTGTTTAAAATGATAGTTTGTTCTTTTTTATCAGAAACCTGCAGCTGATCTCGACTGGTCTCCTGGTTCTGGACCAGAGTCAGGAAGCCTGGGTTGAGCCCATTGAAACTGTCCTGCAGCACAATAAGTTAATGTTGAGGCTGAAGTGTATGTTACTCAAATATTTGAATTGAAGTTTTTTCTCGACTGGTGTCCTTGACGTTGGTGTGTTTCCAGTGTTTCTCACCCAGCAGACACAGTGTGTGCAGTCCCAACGCTCGGTTTTTACAGATTTTGTCGTAGAAGCTCTCAGGTCTCCACGTCTCCGTCCAAAACACCAGAGACACCGTCTCCCCGAAGTTGTACAGCTGACACGCAAACACAGAGGTCAGAGGTCAGAGGGACGGCAGCGTTTCAGTTTATCAGCTGAAGTCACAGTGTTTGACTTCATTCAGCTCATCAGTGTGTTCATAGTTTGATTAATACATGATTCATGAGATTCCTGATACTGATAATAATCTGATCTGAACCAATAAATACATGAGAAATTACTCAAATAAACCGTTTTCTTCTTATTAATAACTTCACTAAGCAGGAGATGCCACAGTGTGAAATATTAGAGTTAACAAAATGCAAAACATGATTTCACTAATGAAAATTAAAAAAAAATAACACTTTTCAAAGAAATAAAAAGTACAATGAAAATGAACAGATAAAATCAGCTTCATTTTCCTCCAGTGTTAATGTTCATGATGAACAAGAAAGAAAAACTCAAACTGAAAAAGTGATCATTTCTAAACTCTAAACAAACGGGACGTTACCTCGTAAATAAAAGTGTAAAACACTAGAAATAAAAGCGGCGCGTTTTCCCCTCAGCTCGTCTGACAGGCAGACTGAGCCCTGTGGGGGAGGGGCGGGTCCCAGACCAGCAGCAGGGCCTGATGGGACCGAGTCCCAGCGGAGGGACCAGAGAGCGGCTCATCTGCATGCCCCGCCCCCTCATTAGCATATTAACGACGTCCCAGCGGAGACCTGAATCTGAGAGGCAAGTCCTGCGCTCCGATTGGCTGCTCTGACAGGTCGGTTATTGATGAGGCCACATGACCGCGGTGCGTTCACTGTCCTACAGCAGCAGGTTAATGAGAGGCAGCAGATGGACCCACGTTAGACCCTGAGCCCCGGGTCCTGACTCCCAGGAGGCGTCATTAGCCTGAACAAACACTGGGTTTCTGCTTATTTTAGACATTTACATTTATAAAACACATCCCAACACTGAATCTGTCAACTTCTATGTTTTTATGACTTTATTTTGTTCTCATTTACTTTATGTGGTTTTGCTTCCCTCCATTATTCTCCTGTGAGGTTTATTTTTAACCAATAGTGGATTTTTAAACCCTGATATGAATTTGTATGTATATATATTGAGAAACGTTATTTTAATCAACTCATCATTTAGTTGAAAATACTCATGTTTCTCTTTTGACCCTGAGGTAAATATCGTATGACTTTAAATGACATTTCTGGATTGGATTGATTTCCTGTGTTCTGTTGAACTCTGTCTAACGTTGCGTCGTCAGCTGGTTTTGTTTTCCTGTCAGACTGTGCTCAGGGCTACAGTCCCAGACCTCGTACCTGCAGGCCGCAGCAGCCCACTGCGTTCATGATGGAGGCGTTGTGGATGACCCGGTACGGTATCCCAGCATTCACTGCTCTCAGGACCAGGTCGCTGTGAGTGGTGGCTCTGCAGAGAAGAAAACACGAAATGGGTCAATAAACACATTGACGTTTCTAAACCTTCCAACATGACGCAGGTCACTTCTGCCTAAATGGATGTATTTGTTCTCATAAAGTATTTAAAATGTGTGTTTGTTTTCAGTAACATGTGCATAAAAACAAACAGTTTGTCTCTGAAATGACAGGTTTAACGGATCCACTTAAAATAAAATGTGATGTGGAACTGGCAGAAAAATGATGAGGAACTTCACTCCTCTTGTAATTTATAGGTAAGTGTGAAATGGGTCATTTTTAATGTGGGTCCAGAGGAAAAAACATTTGGGAAACCCTGGTCTACATCTATCTGAAATAAAAAAGAAGAGGTGAAGACAAAGGATTGAACCTAAACGTGAAACGTCACATCTTCAGATTGTTCTGGGACAAAGAGAGGCTGTGCTGCTCCTTCATGTAAACTGTAAAACCAACATTCATATGAAGTAAAGTCAGACACTGGACCGTTTCAGACCACGACGCGCAGCCTGTTATTAACTCTGAGAGAAATCTGCCTCAATGAAAGCCAGGCTGCTCTCAAAGAACATCTGTGGTCACATCAAACTCAGACCGTTTCCAGAAGAATCCGCGAGCTGACACAGCAGCCGATCTGCTAACGTCCTACAGAAACCAGGCCTGACGTGGACTCACCCGAACGGGTCGCCCACCACCAGGAACGCCACATCAGTCACATCGGCGTCCTTCAGGATCTCGTCAGCTCCCTGTTCCACCAGGTCCCTGTCGGCCAGGATCAGCTGCTTCCCGTAGTAGTCCTCCTGAAGTTTTGTGAAATGTTGAAAAGGAGACTTTGATAAATGTCTTTTTCATTGTTTTCATCTTGTTGACGAAGAACTCAGATTCTGCTCATTTTATTTATTTTCGTTGCGTCTTTTACAAATAATTTAAAACCACCAATAATCATCTGGTTTCTTCAGCTTTCACCAAAGAAATTGAAAATGATGTGACATTTATCCTGATACTTATCAATATCAACCGATATGAAACTTTTCTTCACGTTACATGTTTTGGCCGTATCGTCCTCATGAGGGTCTTCAAACCTGCTCTGAAATCTAGACCTGGCTTCACCAGACTGAGGGACAGGTGGAGGTACTTCATGGTGCGTTCAGGTGTGTCTGGTGAACTCAGAAATCTATACTTGAATTTGTGTAAAACAGGACAGATTGTATTTTTCTTATTTCCCTTTGTTTTAAGACCTTCATGTGTTAATTTCTTGTTCTTTCAATATGGTATTTTTAATAATTAGGAGCTAAAATCATGACCATCTCTTTCATTTCCACATTTCATAAAAATTCTATAAAAACCTGAAAGTCTACTGCATCAGTATCTCATCATCATAATAATAATAATTCATGGTTTGTAGTTTATGAATGAATGTTATGGAAGACTTTATGCTTCACATAAAGAAACATTTCCACCATAAACTGATCCAGAAAAGGCACAAACTGATGCCTAAGAATTCCCCAGAAAACAGGACATTCAAGAGTCAGATGATTCCCGGGGGAGGACTATGGAGGACTATGGAGGACCACGGAGGACCACGGAGGATTATGGAGGACCACGGAGGACTATGGAGGACCACGGAGGACCACGGAGGACTATGGAGGACCATGGAGGACCACGGAGGACTATGGACGACTATGGAGGACCACGGAGGACCACGGAGGACTATGGAGGACCATGGAGGACCACGGAGGACTATGGACGACTATGGAGGACCACGGAGGACCACGGAGGACTATGGAGGACCATGGAGGACCACGGAGGACTATGGACGACTATG
>JAPQRN010000019.1:4740678-4763183 GCA_037367275.1 Coranthus polyacanthus | reverse complement strand
GACTGAATCTGGTGTGAAAGGTTAGTGCACGTTGTGGTTATTTACTAATGAGAGGAAAAAAACAACAGCCTGATAAACTCTGCCTAAATGCATTTATTTTTATCTCATTTTCATATGTTTTCAATACATAAAACAAAGTTGTGATTTATCAAACATGTTTCTCTTCAAACAGATATCTGTTAAAAATAATATTATAAAGTGATGGCAGTAAAAATGTGTTTCATGCATGAATTTTAAAGCGAGTCATCAGAAAAAAGTCTGGGAAACAACGATATAAAGTATACACTTAAAAAAACCCAAACTAACACTTTGAAGTTCCTTCAGTTTCTAAGTGAACTTCACGACAGACTCGATCTGAACAGATCGACAGTTTTTTGGACAGTTTTTTTTTATCAGTTTAGAAAAATATCTGTATTAGAGCAGACGGAATAAAATATGGGTTAAATGAAAGGAGTTAAAGTGGACCAACCTCACCAACAAATGATCACAAATGATCTGAGTCTACACTAGTGTTTTGGCAGAAATAATCTCAGTCCATTCTAACGCACATATGAAATGCATATCACATAAGTTTAGTCTTTTTACGTCTTTTACGTCGTAGCTGGAAAACTAACTCAACAGGCTCTTTATTTATATGATTAAAGTAGTTTTCATTTTGTTGCATTACTTACGATGGTTTTGTCTTGTTACGTCTCAGTCATGATATTTTTATCATACACTCAGTGTCCAAGAGACATTATCAAATGTTTGTTTCCTGTTGGTTGTCATGTTCACACTAATATGGATATTTTTTAAAGGGTATTTTCCCCCTCTGTCTTGAATAAAACTTTGTCCATGCAAGCTTTGTTTTACAAAAAGTTTGTGTCCACCCTAGATCCGGGATTCAAACCGACAACCCACCTACTCCTTAACCCACTGAGCCACAGGTGACGCTGCTGTGATCCACCTGTTCAGGTAAAACATGAATCATGAAGTAGAAGATAAAGGTAGTCACATAACAAAACCATGGAAAAACAAAGCCGTGTGGATTTGAACCTGTGACCTTTGAGTCATTAAACAGTTCCTCATCCACGTGAACCATCAGAGGACGAAGAAAACCCTCACACACATCAGTGATGACACCTTCTTCTTCTGTGGTGTCAGGTTTTTACCACGCAGTCTTTATTTGTCATTTTTCAGCAGAGTTTGAATCTGTCTCAATCCAACAGACAATGGTCACATGTTTGAGTCTCAGCTGAACATTGAACTGATTCCTCGTCTGTTCTTTAATCAGTGCTGAAGATGGTCGGGTGAAGGACAACGCCTTTGGACCAGGAGGACGAGGGTTCAATTCTGACAACAAGAGGCCAGTTCTGTGTCTGTGTGTGGAAATAAAAACCTAAACAAACCCAAAACCTCAAGTTGTAAGTTGTAAAACTTTCACGTGAACTTCTGATTCTCCACTGAGGATCAAAGGAACAAAGTAAAGGTAAGGGTGAACCCGTGGGTTGAACTAGCAAGTTCAATAGGCAACTTCTTTTTAAATGTCAATTTTTGTCTTTATTTATAACCAAAATCATTTTCATCATGTTGCATCATGTTGTGACAGTTTTTTGCCTTGTCACATCATTTACATCATCTTATTTCATTTGAAGGTAACACTGTAGAAATTATGTTTAATACTTAGACTTGTTTCCTGAAAACAGTCTTTCTGTGTAAAATGTATTAATCAAGGCTGTAAAATGCAAAACAGGCAGAAACCACATGTAATTGACTTCATTCTTGGTCATTTTTAGGATCAGTTTGTGTGACTTTCATGTGTGAATCAAAGCTCTGACCAGAAGGATGAATAAATGAATATTTATTTTTTAAACTGTCGGCGCTGAATGTGACACTAATAATCAACCAATCACTCATTTCAAAACAATGTGTTATAAATGTGTCTATAATATCTATAATATGTCTTCATATAAGTCTATGGCTAAGTCATTTCTTATCTAAAACTGATAAATGAAAGCTTATTGCTCCAGTGTGTACCAGCTGACCTACACGTCCGCCATGTTGGACTGGAAGCTGTTGTCAAAAAAGCACCAAAGTTCCGCCTCTTTGCTCTTTGGTGCCACGCTATTGGTCAATGTGGCTGAGACGGCGCTCCCTATTGGCTGATTTTGTTGCCCCGCCAGTGGAATCTAGAAACAGCGCCATAATCAAACTAACTGTGGCCAGCGTGCTTGTTTCTGCCGGTGTTTTCTTGCGGTCTTCTGCTGCGGCACTAAATTTAATTTGGTAAATCAAACTTTCACACACTTTCGTTTGTTATTATTTATTATAACGGGGAGAGTCGAGCTGCTTATGTTAAGCTAACGAGGCTAACCGCCGGTGCTGATGTGTGTGGAGGAAGCTAACGTGGCTAACGTTAGCACGACTGACCGCGGTGTTTCCAGTTACAGTTAGCCGCTAACGGCTCACCCCTATCGGCCACAGGGAGGATGAGCTGCCCGGTGAACCTCCGGACCCTGCCGTCTGGAGTTTTCGAAGCGGTTTTTACACCGGAGAATGTGCGGGGAAGGTGAGTTACAGCTAAATCAGACGTGTCTTGGTTGTTATTGTTAGCATTTCTTCATAAATATTGTCCGTAAAGTTTATTTATTTCTGGGTTTGGGTTTTCCCTAGGTTTGTGGTGGGTTTAGGCGCTGTGATGGCTTTTTTGTTATTTCAAGCTTGGCATTTTTGCATAGTTATCAATGTATATTATTACAACATTTGGGAAATGGTTCAAAGAAGGGCGAAACAAATCTGATGAAGTCAACCCATAATTCTAATTTTCCCTCTAATAGACAACTCAACCTCTTAAAAAGTTTATAAAAAACACTTTACTATTCAGGTTAATCTGCTGTCTTTTCCCTCCAGAGTGGTAGAGAAATCTCAGCACAGTTTTTCTGTTATTTCAGCTGTGTAAAAATGCTTGTAGTTTTAACTACAAGAAAAGTATTTTTGCCAGGAGATAACAACACACAAAGTCAAAAATGACAATAGTATTGAGTGTTCCACACAGGAAATTAGTGTTTATAGTCTGGTAATTCATGTCTTTCTGTGCATACAGGAACAAGGTGCTCTTCCATGTGCACACACACATTTACATGCCAATTTAAACATTAGCCAGTTGCGCTAATTGAACCAGAAGAAGAGGACCGTTTAACCAGAAGACTGGTTTCTTTTAGAGGTAGACGGCACCGATAGGATGTTTTACAAACTACTGGTATCAGCAGAACTTGGCTCAGATTGGTTGATGGATAATATTATGCTTTTGAACTGCAATTACTGACTTTAAGGGAAAATAATCTTTTCTCTTGTTTACATGATTGTAAATTGAATGCCTCTTTTGTTTTGTTCTTCCTGGATGGATAAAACAAACCATTGAAATATTTATAGCTTTCTGAAAGTTACAGTGTAATCACATAAATATTTAAAAGGAAAGAAGGAAGAACCAGTTTGCAGTCTGTGTTAGTAACATCATCCTGCCTGTTGTTTCTGTGCAGGAGCTTCACAAACTCTCTCACTCCGCTGACTTTCCCCAAATCCAGATCGGCTCTGTGGGACGGCTGCCCTGCAGGAGAGAAGCTCCGCCTCCACCTCTGTACTCACAGGTAAACGCACACCTGCATCATACACACTATGAAAGAGCTGTACAGTATGACGATGCATATCATGTGACGATTGTTTCATATTGTGCTTTATCGGTTATTTGGTCAAATTTGCCGCTTTGTGTTAATGTTTTTCATCATTTGGATGATGCTTTGTGTTCTTCCACACAGTACAGATGCAGCTGTGTCTTGTTCACTTGTTATATTTTATATATTTATATTTTGAGCCTTATTTTGTGGCTATAGTTTAACATTGAAAGTGCTCCATGTTTACATTTGGTGTACCAGTATTCATGTTAGGATTGTATTAGGTGCGGGCAGTATGTCCAATTAATTTAAGTCTTAAGTGAAGTCTTTGCTTTTGAATTAATGCCTAAACAGTAATAGTACTAGGTCAGAAGGTGACGCTGTAGGCTACGATACACATGGCTCTAATTCATATAACATAGTAGAAGAAGTAGAGCATCCTGTTACTGTTTTTCCTTCAAATTTTTTTTTCTTTCACCACACTCTTGAGTTTATAGAAGATTTGGGTTCAGAGGTGGGTTTGGGGATCATGATATGTATTGTTCACAAAGCAATACTCATAACACGGCACTAAACTGGTCCATGGTGGAAAGTGGGGTTAAAGCCTTCTGTTGTCAGCAGCTGATGTTGTGTCTGTCTGTCTGTCAGGAAGCCTCGGCTGGTGCTGCTGGAGAAAGCCCTGCGTCTGGCTCAGCGACACGCCCGTCATAGCAACAAGACCCACCTCCACTGCTTCTTCCTGGGCTCTCTGTCTGTGGATGCAGGTCAGAGATCACTGTAATCATCTTCTCCTTTATACCTGAAAGTATATCTCTGCTGGCAAAGTATTTGAGGGATCTGTGATTGTGGTAGGTCTATGAGCATACATCCACAGATGCACAGAAAATGTGTAAACTTAAAAAAAAAAAAATTTTGCAAATCTGAAATTGACAAATAAAAAAATATCTGAGCTTTTGCAAATGCCTTTCCACATTTACAGCTTTCAAACTGGGATTCCATTTTGTATTTGTGAATTGAGACATCCTTTCCACCGTTCTGAACAGAAATCCTCGAACATCACTCAGTCATTTTTGGAAAATAACGTCAGCAGCCAGCGATTATTTATTTATTTTTTAACTATTTCTGCATTTCAAAGTAAGAGCACATGAGCTTTTTTCCCCTCTTCAGTTCATGGTCTGACTCAGTGCTAGATAATCCTGCAGGGAACGTCCAAAATCAAACATCATCCTGACCTGTTATTGATTGTCTGTGTGAGGTCAGAAATGTGGGTGGAGCCTCCTCCATCTGAGATTAAACCTGTTTCTCTGGTCCAGATGAGGAGGGCGTGACGCTGACTCTGGACCGGTTCGACCCAGGTCGGGATCAGGGTGAAGTCTCGGGGAGGGTTCCCTCCACCGTGGTCCCTGGAGATGTTTTGGTTCCCTGTCTGATTTCCACAGATGCACCATCAGACCCTGTTGTCCAAGTAGAAGCTGATCTCCATCAAACATTTAAGGTAAGGTTTAACACCTGCAGGTCAGAGTTTTCTTCTTTGATGTACTTGACTGTTTTTAAATGAACTGTAGAACCATAAAGGTTCACTGCTTGACAGCTCAGTATAAGGTCATAGCTGATACATCAGGGTGTATTTGTGGCTTTATTCCAAGCGGACAGTAGAGAGCCAGGCTACCTGAAAATGTTACCTCGTGGAAGAATTCAGAGGAATTATCCACATCTCATCATTAAATAAATAACAGCGCTGCCAAAACTTTCGAGCAAAATGATCACTGAGATTAAATGTTAAATGTCCTTGTCTGAGAATAACTAATAGTAATGTTGGATGCCTATTTCTTGGACTACTTTGGTCAAGCCCTTGCTCATAGTTCTATTGAAAATATGTGCATTTAATTTATGTGTGAGGCCCAAGCCTCTTTGTTGTCATGGTAACATGTAACGCATGTCACCACCAGCTGCCTTTTTAACCGTCCTGCTTTTTTTTGTCCTTAACACTTGTTCACACACACGGACCTGTCTCTCTGTCTCTCAGGTGTTGCAGCAGTTCGTGAGCAGCAGACAGGCACTGGACCTGTCTCAGCTCTTAAAGGTCAAAGGTCGTGTGTTCTGCTCACAGCGGTCCGATGCCACAGCATTCAGTCTCAGCTGGTTGGCCGTCTGTCCGGCCGTCAGCGTGGATGTTCAGCCGGTCCGAGCCGTTCCCATCATCCCCACGGCGCTGCTGCGGAGCCTCACCAGCGTCGCCCGACCGCCATCAGTCACCGGAACCCGGCAGAGAGGGTGAGACAGCTGGACGATGTGAGGCTTCTTCCGACGCAGACTGAGCACTTTTAATGGCTGTGTTTGTGTTGTTTCCAGGTTTCTGACCATGGATCAGACCAGAAAACTGCTGCTGCTGCTGGAGTCCGACCCCAAAGCCTGCAGCCTGCCACTGATCGGACTGTAAGTCAGAAAAATTACCACAGTATTCAGCTTCAGGGTTTCTGTGGGTCCTTTAAGCACTAATGTAAACTGTGGAGCCGTTCAAAATGTATCAGACATCCAGCTAGTGTTGTCAAGCTGTGGTGTGTGAGCTTCTCTCAGAATAAGAATACCTACATCTGTAAGGAATAAGTTAAAATATGGGGAAGTACAAGTTCAACGAGATCTGTCCTGAGAACACACAGAAATTAAATTCATTCAAAAGTAATTCTGGGACTCCAATTTCCTTTCATATCTTGGCCAGGATGGATGTGAAATATGTCTTTAATTTGCTTTCATAAGTCTTAAAAAGTCTTAAATGTAACTTGTATTTGTTAACCCTTGTGCTTCCTGTCATGTGACAGCTGGCTCAGTGGAGTCACACATGTCTACAGCCCTCAGGTTTGGGCCTGGTGTCTGAGGTTCCTGTTCAGCAATGCTCTCCAGGACAGGTGAGTGACTGACAGAGGTTGGAAGGCCAAGATGATTTAAAAATCATTAGGAATAATTAGAAAGATTTTCCTCATCCACTAGTAGTCGTTAGTTCCAGCAATTAGTCAACTAGTCGTCACAATGGACTTGAGTTTGAGTTCCAGGGCTGAGAAAGAATGATACAATAGCAATAATAATACAGTACAATAAGCGTCAAGAGGCCGTTTTTTGCAGCTTGTTGTGAATCTTTGGTCTGAACAGGGTTTTAGATTCTGTGTCTGAGTTGGATGTATTCATGTCATTTCAGAGTTCTGTCAGAGAGCGGCTGTTTCCTCCTAGTTCTGTTCGGCGCGACCCACAGAGCTCCTCAGTTCTTCCAATGTCGAGGATCTGGACCTGCACAGCTGGACTGGCAGCTGCTGACAGCCTCCCAGTCCACCACTCTGTACCAGGTAACACACCATCACCGGAAAAGACAGGAACATCAGACGTCTGCAGAGTCACCTGCCTCCATTTACATATTACGACGTGTTTCAGAGTTTCTTAAAAAACCCATTGATGAGAAAATCCCCACACTTCTCCTTTAATAGATGACTGAAGTATTTATTTATTTTTTGAACATCTTGTGTGCTGATGCCGTGTTTGGTCAACAGGTGGCGACGGTGGACGGTCAGACTCTGCAGTGTGAGTTCAGCTCAGAGGGTCACAGTCGACAGATGGAGATCTTCAGAGAAGCTCAGAGTTCCTTCAACAGGTACAAATGTTTAAAGAACCATAGACTAGACTTTAATAATATACTGGAATAAAAAACAATAATTCATATTTTCAGAGTTTATTAATTATAGGTGGCGCTAGTGATTCCTGTTAATACTTGAACGCGAGCCAAGCAAACATATTCTCTGCACAAACACATCCTGTTGCCTGGAATCGTGAATAGTACTACTTTTGCCATGTTGGTGTAGATTACTTTGCTATATTTCTTTAGGGGCTAGGTATTTTTAATGATATCTTAAGAGTTTGTCATCTTCTGCAAAATGTTCTAAAATGATGAGTGCTCATGTTGCACACAGGGGCCTTAACAAATCTTATGTCCAGTAACATGGTTTGTCTAATTTTGTGTTCTGTGATCTAGTTGTTATGTTGTTAGGGTTGTTACGGGTCGTGGCTCCAGTCAAAGGAGACTAGACTTTTATGATCCTGAACTAATGACATTCCCATCAGAAGCAGCTGTACTTGTGTTGATTGATGATTGGTTAATAAAACACGACCTCTCCACCTTCTATAATAATCTTCGTCTGTCTGTTTGTATTTTTTTAATACTTGTACAAGTTTGTATGTTTTGAGTTGAAGAAAATGCACATTTCAAAAATGACCCAAAGTAATCAGTGCATTTTCCAAATAGACTCAAATCACACTATTGTCTGTCAAAATCTCAATATGACTTTTTCACCAAATTGTGCCGCCCTAATCCGGACTGTGGTCTCTGCCCTCAGTGCTCCCCCTCCGGCTGCCGGTCTGTCTGTCAGCGATCAGGACTCTGGAGTTGAAGACGAAGACCTTTCTCCACGTCCGTCTCCGAGTCCCCATCCACCAGCTCAGCAGGTCAGTGCTGGGTGATACAATGGATAAACTGTTTTTTATATAGTGTCACACCTGAATCAATAGGCAGCAAATGGTATATTGTTTGATGCCAGGAGCTGTGCAGACTGTATTTAGAATGGAGATGCCTATTAATAGTTTGTGCCATTCTTACTAATGGATATAACTTTATAAAACAACAGTTAATTACCTCAGATTACTCTCTTTGTGACATTATGAATATAGGAAGAAACCACCTCTGGACTGCAGTCCTGTGCAATAACTTACAAGAGTACCCAGAGTTCAGGTTTAAGCTGTTCAACCTTTTGCCTAAAACAGCCCCTGGGGTTGATTTTAATTTTTTAATTTTTTTCTTTCCCTCTCCAGGCTCGGAGAGTTCAGCCGTCTGTTCCTGAACTCTCTCTGCTGATTGACAGTAGCTTCACCTCCACCCAGGACCCTGGCCCTACCCTCAGACCTCCTCTTCCACGTCCTGCTGACAGAAAATCTTCTCCACCACCTGCAAGCACCTCCTCCTCTTCTTCAGCTCCCAAACTGGCTCCTCTTCCACACCTCCACAGCACCCCCAACTCCAACCTGCAGCAGCCCTGCTCCTGCTGCTCCACCCATGACTGCACCTCCATCTTCTCTTCCCCAGGCCTCCACAATCCTGCTCCTCCTCTTCCATCTAACCTCCATCCTGCTCCCTCACATCACCAAACCCCTCCTCCTCCTCCATCTGTCCTTCATCCTGCTCCCTCACATCACCAAACTCCTCCTCCTCCATCTGTCCTTCATCCTGCTCCCTCACATCACCAAACTCCTCCTCCATCTAACATCCATCCTTCTACTTCTGTACCTTCTCTCTCCACTTGTAGCGTTCCTTCTTCCTCCCACCCCTCTGCCTCTCCTCTTTCCACCCATCACACTCCTGCTCCTCCCACCAGCTTCTTCCCTCATCCTTCATGTCCATGCAGTCATCCTCCTCCTCCTCCTTCTCTTCCCCTTGTCCCGTGGTATGGTGACTCCACCCCTCCTTACCCCTCCCATCCAGCGGCAGACCCTGCATCTCCCCCCTGGCTCCCCCGTCCCTCCTGTCTGAAGCCGTGCTGTGAGCAGCAGGTGGCCGTTGTCCCATCTGACGCCTACCAGCTCCTCCTCCATCAGGACCGCCAGCTCCGCCTCCTGCAGGCTCAGGTAAGAACAACATTTTTTAAT
Source organism: Coranthus polyacanthus (assembly GCA_037367275.1). Taxonomy (NCBI): domain Eukaryota; kingdom Metazoa; phylum Chordata; class Actinopteri; order Kurtiformes; family Apogonidae; genus Coranthus; species Coranthus polyacanthus. The sequence goes on along the minus strand of JAPQRN010000019.1, from coordinate 4,753,851 downwards.
TTAACCTTTATTTAACCAGCCAACACAATAGGAACATTCTTTTTTATTTGAAATGTCGGCCTGGATCATCTAACATTAGTGGAAGTTGTGAGGTTGTCATAGTTACAGCTTGAATCAATGAGCTCAAAATCCAGAAATGAATTTAATGTTTGTAAGTTGGCCATCTTTGTTTCTAAAGGTCAGAAAAATCATGGTCAGTCAAGGAGGGAATTTATGTTACTAGTCTGGCTCTGGTTTCTTTTTTTTAAATAATAAAAGTACATTATTTGTTCATGACCCTGATAAAACATTGTTTTCTCACCGTGTGCAGGTTCAGATGCTGCTGGAGGCTCAGGGGAAGCTTCAGTCCTCCAGCCGACAGGTGGACACTCAGATGCCCACGAGCACAGCCAGCATCGCCGTGGGAACAGGTGAGTCCGTTCACCATCAGGGCAGGTGTGACTCTTCTTTCTCTTAGCGTCTCGTAGCTCAGTTTGTGTTTGTATGGTTGGCAGGTACCAGTCTTTTCTGGGCTCATCCGTTACCGCCCCTTCCTCATCAGGAGGCTCAGGCTCCTCTCCCCTCTTCACCCAGACCTCCCCCCTCCTCATCCTCTTCAACCCCCAGCCCCCCTTCCTCCTCCAAACACTTGTCACATGACCTGCCCGTGGTCAGGGCTCAGGAGAAGGACGTCCCAGCGCAAGAGGCTCCACACTCTCCTCCGAATCAGCACAGGTGAGACTGGCTTACTGACGTTGCAGTTTATCACAGATTTGGCCCAGAAGCTATAAATCAATGTGTTAAACAAAAGATGTGTCATTGTTTTCCTTAATACAGCTGTGGTGCTTTGGAAAATAATTCTAATTTAGTCTCATATCTGTTGCTGTTTGCTTCTTAGTTATGTTGAAAGTTTAGCTTATATTGTTCAAATGATGATATAATGACTGCTTCTAAAGTATCTAGACTATACTTGAACATTGAAGCTAAATTACAGACTTTATACTCAAGTACATTTTGCATGTTGTGTTTGCAGTGATTGTAATTTCCTTGCTGCTGCTAAATGAATACAGAGGAAACACTGCTCATTCATCTAAAACGTTAAGATTAAAGAATCAGTCCAGTGATTTTCTCAGCTTTAGTTATAGTCAACAAATCCCATGAACAGACTAACAGCAGCAGTGAATACATCCTGTGTATGTGTGACCTGACTTATCTTATTGGTACTGTTATGATTCATGTTAGAGATGCAGTGATTGATCAGCTAGTGACTGGAATTGGCTGTTTTTCAGCGACTGCTGACTGGTCTCAGATTCTCACTCAAGGCCACACTATGATTTACTTGTGGTTTCCCGTTGCAGCGTCAGCGGTCTGCAGAGTCCTCTTCTGGGAGAGAGTGTGAGCATGTACTGTCCTGCAGACGACCAGCAGAGCTTCTACCAAAACCTGATGGTAACTCGACACAGAGAGAAGTCTGTCACATGATGAATATTTATTTTACAGTCTCCAGGTTCCATCATCTTCCTCTTTGTCTTCAGACTCAGCTGACCAGTCGCCTTCAGGAATCAGACAACAGGCAGGATGTGAAAGAAGAGGAGTCGTCATTCAGGAGGAGGAGCATGTCCGTGCTCCCTGACCACTCCCAGCCCTCCCCCTCTTCCTCTTCACACTCTTCCTCGTCTTCCTCCTCCTCCTCATCCAGGAGGAAGCACCAGAGCGGTGAAGACCCAGTGGTCAGTGCTACGCTGCGGAGGCTGCAGCAGCTCGGAGTCGACGTAGACAAAGATGACTTGAGCGAGTCTGACAGAAGCCGACACAAAACTGTGGAGAGCACCAGGTAAAGGCTTCACCTCAACACAAACACACATTTTCCATCTCAAACAAGTCCTTTTGCATTTTTGTTCCCTCAAAACTCTTATCAGACACAAGGATATGTAATGGATATCTTACAGTTAAACAATAAACCTCTTCTCCAAAATTGGTCTGCTAGTGCCTTCAGCAGTAAAATTCACTTATTATTAGGGTTAGGTGCCAGATCTATGTCTGGTGTGTAAAAGAGGGTGGTTGAATCATTAGTGGATTGTGGAGAAGGCCGATATAATGATAGAAGGAGCAGGGAAAAGCTGATATCAACCACATCTTTCACTTCATTAGAAACTGGATACCTGTTGAACTGAGCATCGAAGTCAAAGTAATTAATCAATGAATGTGGAACTGAACTGATCATAAAAAAAACAAAACCTAGATGAGACCAGTTTTTATGTTTTGTACTTTTATTTTCCCTTAAAGTCAGTATTTCCAGTTTAGGATCTTAATGTTAACCATTGGTCACTGTCTGTGTGAACTTCTGCTGATACGATGTCCTAATGATGTCCTAAAATGTCGCTATTTTTGTTAAGAGTAAATGATCCCCCACTGTAATATTTTTGGTATATGAGATTATAGCAGGTCAGATTAGATTATAGCTGGCTCCTGAACAAAGTCCCTGTGTGGGAAACACTCACCGGTACAAAGTGATCAGTCTGTTTATTAGTAAACTGACCTTTCAGCCGATGTTCTGACTCAGTTTTATTTTCTTGGTGTAGTACTCTGGCATGTATAAACCCGGCGGCGGCTCTGTCCAGACTGAGCGTGCCGGAGCCGGGGGTCAGCGCCCTGTTCCCAGGAGGCAGCGTGGATCTCAGCCTGGAGGCCAACGCCATCGCCCTGCGTTACTTGAGCGACTCTCAGCTCAGCAGGCTGTCTCTGGGAGGGCACGCCCCCAAACCGGGCCCCGCCTCCTCGTCCTCCACGGAGTCCCTGCTGTCTCCTAGCAATATGTCTCTGGCCACCAGGAAGTACATGAGGAGGTACGGCCTGATCGAGGAGGAGAGCGGCGAGGAGGACGCAGAGGAGGCGGCGACCCGGCAGCCGCTGACCGAAGCTCAGAACGTCAGGCTCCTCCCACAGAGTCAGCTGATCCGAGACCTGCGGCCGAAGATGCAGCTCTTAGCGGGAGACGCCAAACCGAGCAGCGCCGACAAGGAGAATGGCTCCGGCAGACGGCCACCTTTAGACCGCCGGACAGAGGGCTCGGTGGGAAACATCCTGGACCTGAGCCGCCTCAGACAGCTGCCCAAACTCTTCTGAAAGCGGCTGGTCTCAGATCAGCTGCAGCTTTTTAAACACCTTCATATTTTAATTGGAGTGTGATGTCTTCGGACTGGTTCCACTGGAAATCTGCCTCTTTAGTGACTGCTTTCACCTGTTGTAGCAGAGGCAGCTGTGTGTGTTCATGAAATGTGGTTTTTTAATGTCTTTTACAAAGATTTGTTTTATATTTATGATTCTACAAATAAAATCTTTAATACTTTTATTTTGTGTGAGACCATATACTTAAAAATCAAAGCACCACGGCAACGCTGACTTTATCTATAGAAACATTAATAAATCATCAGTTACAGAAAATGTAGTGACTTGGTTGAATGTATCTCAGAACTTCTACTCAAGTACTGTATTTAAGTACACATTTGAGATAATTATACTTTACTTCCAGTATTTTCTTCAGCTTTATCCTTCTGCTCCACCACATGGTTCCTTTTACAGTTTTCCATCCCCTTCCTGTCCAGTGAAAACCACGTTCCTCCACCTTGTGTTTCAGGCTCCACTAGTTCTGGATTGGGTTCGGACGAGGCGACGTGTTCGGAGTAGATCCATAAATCCATCCATCTCTCCAGGACCAGCAGCATCATGACCCACAAACCACCATGAACCCACCACGTTTGTAGACACAACACCTGTTCATCAGGTCGTCTCCAAACTCACGGTCACCCATCAGATCCAAACAAGTTGATCTCATAACTCTATGTTTTTGTTTTGTGGAATAGCGTCCACTGTAATGATTGTCAATGTATAATATATTTCATCTCAGTTCATCTAATGCAGCTCCTTGGAAAGTTAGTGAAATCATTTCAGACGTGCAAAGGGTGTGAACTTGTCCTGGAGTCAGTGATTTGAATAGACTGAGTACGTTTACATGCACATTGTTCAGGTTATGACGGGTGTCGTGTAAACCGTAAATTCCATTTAGATATTATGAATTAGGTCTTTAGGTCACATTTGTACAGAAGCAGAGAACAGCTGTGTTTTTAATCCATCTTCTTCAGGTCACTGGTTAATTCACTTGTTTAACTCAGTTTCTCCTTGAGTTTATTCATCTGTAATCACAGGAAAACAAATGGTCTTTTCCTTTTTATCATATATCATTTATCATAATACATCATAATATAAACAAAATAAGAACTAAGTCACCAAATCAGAGACTGCATGATTTATGAATAATTTAAAAGCACAGGTAACCATCTGGCTTCTTGAACTTTCACTCAGGACTAAACACCAGCCTTTAAACTGTAAACATCTGACATTTATCAGTAAACGCCGCTGGTTGGACGTAACGTTCACGTGAGTTGTTTTCTCACAGTAAATAATCTTTATCTGAACAAATCCTTTATTTTCTCAAGATAAATAAGAAAGAGCTTTGTTATCCCGATGATGAAATAACCCGTGATGTTGAGACACCAGGATTAGAAATAAACTTTGAGAACCTGCCGAAAGTTGACATATTTACTTAAAAATCACCTACTTGTAGCTCTGTGGCGACAAACAATCCTGAAAATATTCAGTTCATGATAAATTGACTAATTTTAAGTGAAATAAAGAACCACTGGAGAAATATACTGAGGTTTAATGAACTTGTTACAGCAACAAAGAAGTTGTCATTTGGAGTTTTGCAGAGCAGGAGTTTTACAAATGATTCACAAACAGAAACTCGATGAATCCTATTATTTCAGTATTTTTCCTTCTGGGACCTGACAGTGTTCAGGTTTAACATGGTCGACATATGCAGTGATTTTCTCTACAAAGCAGTGACTCAAGTGGATGTTGTGCAGTTAAATGTTCAGTATTTGTAGTGAAAAGTCGCCGTCCAGACGTTTCCCGGAGCTCTGAGTGTTGACCGACAGCAGATCAATGATTCAAAGGTTGATGTGATGTTTCTGTGTTCTGCAGGACACTGACCCGAGCTCAGCTGAAGGTCTCCAGACCGGATCGGATCACACAGCGACACGTACCTGCTCAGGTAAGATCCACTCATCCTGTTCATACATAACGGACTAAAACGACACAAACAGCTTAGTTCAGACGACTTTAATGAGCTGATCTGTATCTCAAACATTTAAAAAACTCACTTAATCGACGATAATCGGCCAAAAAAAAAAAAGAATCTCTCATCGTTTCGGTGTCAGTTCATTGGGTTATTCACAGTTTGAATCGATTCTTTTCTGTTTAGTTGAACTCAAAATAAAACACGATTCAAAAACAGTTTTCTTTACTAAAACCATAGGCTGTATGTGTGTGAGATCGATAATCAACAGTAACAAAAAGCAGCTCTTAAAGAAACATTTAGATAAATGAAAACAAAACAGCAACGACTGGAGAAACACAATCACAACGAGTAGTTTACCACAAACAAACAGGGTTTCTGAAATGTTGAACAAGAAAAGTCTCCAGAGGAAGAAGTGACGATGAAAAACCTGGAAAAGTCATGAAATGAATTTATAGGGATGAAAACTCTTCACCTTCAATCTACAGTTCATGAAAACGATGCATTTTTACATCATTTTAGGTCTATATTAACTATTAGTTTAACAGTTTTCTATGTGAAATTAAACAACAATTCCAGAGTGAAAAAGGCTTCAGTTTAGACAATAATTAACGGAAGTCCACTTCTGTTCTTAACCGTTATGAATCTGCTCTTCTTTAACTGACGTCAATGTTTTATTTGTATTAAAAACGTAGACTTTGACAGATTAAATAAAGACAAACCGTCTTTGTGTGATTGACGAGTAACTGAATGACACATGTCGGTGTGTGTTTGTTGTGTTGGCGATTTAGTCATTGACAGAAGGTCAATAAAACAAGTACACGAAGTATTACCACGTAAATGATGGCAAAGCAGGAAAAGTACGATTATTATGTTTGTGATACACTGTAGGTAGATTATTTTAAAATCAAATAAATACATGAAAAAACATCTAAACGACATATTAACGAGCAGCCGGTTTTTAACAAACGGTCTGATCTGAAAGAAAACCTCAGATGTGATGAGTTTGTCCAACATGAGCGACAACCGACAAATACCGGTCGTGTGATGTTCTGGACATCTTCTACTGCAGTGTTTCCCAAACTAGAACCTGTGAGAAGAACACATTTATGCATAAATGAACATTCCCAACCATTTTTACTCCTTTTACTTAATATTTTATCTTGAGTAAAATGGTAAACCAGGCGTTTTGAAGAGATGTAATACGTTTGATAAATGACTTCTTCATTTAACGCACAAATCCAATAAGTAAATGGAAACCGTCCAGTACTGTCCTGTTGTCACGGCTCATGTTTTGTATTTACTGCTCATTATGTGGAGGCTGCAGCTCATCACGTCCAAACAAGTCTTGGAGTCACTGCTGACAGTTATTTTACAGGTTTATTTAGCTAAAATGCTGGATAGTTGTCGTTTAATGAGAGCAGCCTGGGTTGAAACATCATTTTCATCTTGTTGCATCTTTTATGAATAATTTAAAACCACAAACAACCGTCTGGTTTCTTCAAATTAAACTCAGGACCAAAAATCAGCCTTTAAACTGTAAATAAATGATGATTTGACATTTATCGTGATAATTATCGATATCTTCTCTTTGTTTTGGACCGAATCACCCGGCTCTGCTTGAGACTGGAGTTAAGTTGAAGCTGCCGTTAGTCTTCGTGTTAAACAGTGTTTTTATCCTCACGTGACTGAAAATGATGACGACTTTCTTCAATCTTTGACGTCATCAGGGTTGTTCACACATAAAACTGATCTACACACAGTCATGAAAAAAGTCATGAAATTAAATCACATCACGAATAGTTTTGGAAAACTTGTGGGATTTCATATTTAGAGAAGTAAACTGGGAAATGTGCCATATTGAGATCAAAGTAACATGAACCAAAAGTCATTTCCAAATGTTAAGACTCAAAGTAAATGTGATGTTTCACATCTTCGTTGTCACTTTTTTCACCCCCGATGAGTTTTAAACAAGAGAACAAACACATTTAGAGACTGAAGAGAAACTTAAAAACTGGATTCAAACTCAAGGTTTTCCATAGATCATTATTTGGCTAAAAACACTGCATTTTTGCATAATTTTCCATCTATATTAATACAAACCTTCGAAAACAGTTCATTAGTTTAATCGTTTTTCTAAGTATGTGAAGTGAAAATGAAAATAACCAACAATTAGAGAATGAAAAAGGTTTCTGTTTGTTTTGTTCATGTACTTAAAGTTGTAAACGTCATAGAAGTTATACTATTGGTCCCTGTTTATTCAGAAAATCAGTGCAGTGTCCCTTTAATGTCCTCCTTCCTCAGCTCATCTGAAGTCTGATTGGCTCCGTGTCCAGAATGAAGCCTGCTGATTGGCTGCTGGCTCTGGCGTTGCTGCCGCTGCTCTCTGTCGCCGCCCTGGAGGACATCTGCAGCGCCAAACCCAGAGACCTGGCTCTAGAGCCGCGGTGCGTCTACCGCAGCCCGGACCCCGAGGAGCTGACCCAGCAGCCCGAGAAGATCCCAGAGTCCACCAACCCCCGAGTGTGGGAACTGTCGAAGGCCAACGGCCGCTTCGCCCTGTCCCTCTACAGACAGCTGTCGTCCACCAGGAGCAGCGACGCCAACATCTTCATGTCGCCCATCAGCGTCTCCACTGCGTTCGCCATGACCAAGCTGGGAGCCTGCAACCGGACTCTGAAGCAGATCATGGAGGTGAGACCCTACCCCCACTCGGATCTTAGACCAAGCGCAAACACAAACCGAAAGAATAATCTTTATTAGAACATGCGTCCACTGTCATTACATCATTATCTGTTCATGAAGTTCTCTCATTTAACAGCAGTTAGAGCCAAAAATGTGTTTTGTAAAGTCACAACAACCTTGACCTTCAGATGAATCAGTTCATCTTCCAGTCCAAGTGAACGTCTGTCTCAAATTTTGCAACATCCTGTCAAACTTACTGACTCAGTAAAACTGTAAACTTCATCATGTAACATATAACTTCATGTATAACAGTCATTTGACGTGTAGTTAGTGTGAGAAGTTCAGTGTAAGTCTATGAGAACCAGGGCTTTTTGGATCCAGCATCTAGTGGCCGTCAGCGGTAAACAGGAAACTCAGCACAGTGATCCTGCGCTCTTTGTCTGCAGGTGTTTGAGTTCGACACCATCAAGGAGAAGACGTCGGATCAGGTCCACTTCTTCTTCGCCAAACTGAACTGTCGTCTGTACAGGAAGAAGGACGAGACCACCGAGCTGATCTCTGCCAACCGGCTGTTTGGGGACAAGTCTCTGGTCTTCAACGAGACGTACCAGAACATCAGCGAGACGGTTTACGGAGCCAAGCTGCTGCCACTCAACTTCAGGGTCAGTTTAACTCCTCCTCAGCGGTTTTCAGCTGCACATTTCTCATCCATGTTTGGCTCATAACTATAGTTCTCGGCTGCAGGAAAACCCGGAGCAAGCCCGAGTCACAATCAACAACTGGATCTCCAACAAGACGGAGAACCGGATCCAGGACACGCTGCCACCGGGGGCTCTGGACTCCACCACCGTCCTGGTCCTGGTCAACACCATCTACTTTAAGGTACCTGATGTCTGATGTTCAAAAATGAATCCAACTAACATCATGAATCTAGAGGAAGAACTTTGTTCCACATCAAACTGTACATGATGTAAATTAAGTAAAACAACAAAACATTTTCTAATCATTTTAACTGAGAATGTGAACAAAATAAACCCTATTGCAATAATTATCATTACTATTATTGCCATAATGATAATTAATTGGTTTTATTGCTCTACTTCACACCAAATAGTTTTTTTAAATTGTACACTACTCACATGAATATAATACAATCACACACATTTTGTGAATAAAACTACTTTTTCCTGCCAAAAATGAATAGATAATATATCCAATAAATAGGATATATTTTATATTTCACGTCAGCTGGTGGAAGGTTTCCTCAGTTTATTCAGTCAGACTCTGAAATGTGAGCCTTCGTTGTGTCCAGTCTGAGTAAACATCACTGAGACTCGTTTTGTGAGATGATGGTGAAAAGCTCAAGGAGAAACGCAGCGAGTTTGGCGCCCTCTGCTGGTGAGCGTGAACTACTTACACAGATTAACTTCAGATCTTCAAGTGTCTCTTCTCCACAGAGGTTGTTCATGTTGGCCTTACAGTTGTGGAGCTGTTACTGACTGAATGTGGGTATGCGTTTTAGGCGGCAGAGGTCCTGATGTTCAGTAGGTATGACAGACCAGACGGGGGAAGCGGTCCTATCAGATGTATCGGTATCTGATGATACGTTTCTCTCTCAGGGTCAGTGGAAGAACAAGTTCGACAAGGAGAACGTCTTTGCCTCAGACTTCCATGTCAACGCAGCTCGACGCTGCTCCGTCAACATGATGTACCAGGAGACGAAGTTCAGGTACAGACACTTCCCCGACGACCACGTGCAGCTGCTGGAGATGCCGTACCGCGGAGACGACATCACCATGGTGATCATCCTGCCGAGCAGAGACGCCACCCTCAGACAGGTAACCACGACGGCGGGGGGACAGTATGTCTGTGTGTCACCGTTTAGAGCTGAACTGGATCAGTTTTGTGTTAAAGTGGTGACTACTTGACCCCTGCTTCATCACTAACAAGCACCACTTTTCGGTTTTGTTGGGCGTATGCCATCCTCTGATGAATCTAGTTCATGATGTTCTGACATGGTTTTTAGTTTGACCTTTTTTCACGATTTTTTAGAACGGGGTGTGTGTATGTTGTACATGTTCCTGTTTATGGCACCAGGATGAAAACATGGAAAGAATAATTGAAAGAATAATTGAATGAAAGCTGCAGGCAGCGATGACTGGTCCCTCACACCTTCGTGTTTTCTGTGTAGTCTGGCTCATAGGATGTATCTGCTGGAATAAGGGTGAATATTTCAGATTTATTGTCATTCTCCTTCCGTCCTGTATCTGTCACCGTTTTTTCCAATTCATCGCTACGTGAAAGAACAACCTCCGAGCTGCCACTACACATTGAAAATGACAAGTTTTGACAAAGACATGTCTTTTCACGTCGTTTTCTTCTGTAGGGATTTAGTCATTTTAATACCACTTACCTCATGTGCACACGTTCAACAAAACAACTTCTCTCCTGACTCTGTTTTACAAAGACACTGTCCCTGCGTCCAGCGACGTCCAAGACGAGTGAGATTCATATAAAGAACTAGACAAACAACCCAGAGGAACAGCAGAGGGTGTCACACTGATCTCCTTACATCCTATGAATAAGATATTGAAGTGTATTTATTTTTACAGTGTCTTAAAACAGTGGATTTGCTGCTTTCAGTATCCTCTCCATAATAATCTGTGTATTTTAAGTAGTTTGAACTTTTTTTAATGTATTTCTCCGTTTTGTTTCCTGTGCGGCGCCTTTGACCCGTCGTTCAGGTCGAGGAGAGTCTGACGCTGAACAAACTGACCGACTGGTTGGACGCCATGACGGAAACCACCGTCTCCGTCCACGTGCCCCGGTTCAAGGTGGAGGACAGTTTCAGTCTGAAGGAGAAGCTGGAGGCGATGGGACTGACCGACCTGTTCAGCTCTGAGAGCGCCAGCCTGCCAGGTGAGGGGGCGGGGCCAGGGGACTCACCTGGGCCTTCGCGTCACACTGAGGAGGAGTTTATCGGGCAGCGATGCCACGTTTGAACCCATCATACCAACACGTTCACTTTTTAATCAATAAAATATACTTTCTTTTGTAATTCTAAATGAAACTGACTGGTTCAGTCGACTTCCAGGACGTCCACGCTGATTTAAATGTTGTACATTTTAATACGTTTGTGTGTCCGACTGTAAACATGTAGTGAATTATTGTCAAAGAGAATTATGCTCCTGGTGCATTTTATCAAACACTGCAGCTTTAAATCGCAAAACTGAGTTTAGGGCATCGTTTCTCACTCAACAAAGAAATAATACACACCGACGTCCTCACAGGAAGAAAATCAGTTAAAGCTGTGAATTGTCCACAACCCTGATAAAGTAGATGTTTAATTTAACTGATTGTCCACTTTTCAGCCCCATGTTGTCGTAGTTTAACCCCTCACATCAGTCACGGAAAGCCTTTTGCTTCATACGTGTAACTTCATGTGAAACCACGTCCTGTGTTTCTGCTTTGATGATTCGTTGTTCACATTTAATCACAGATTTGTGTTTCTTCCAGGGATCCTGGAGGACGGCAGTGATACTCTGTACATCTCAGACGCCTTCCATAAAGCCTTCTTAGAGGTGGGTGGATACTGCTGATGTCACTGTGAGCTGCTCACTGATTGGCTGAAGTTAGAGCCAGGGTCACGTGTCCAGTTTGCGACAGATACGTCAGTCTTTCTGAAACCTGGTTTGTAAATTGACTAGGTGACCGTCTTGAAGTTTCCCAATAATTTTCCCGCATCTAACTGAAGAAATCACAAAACGTCTTCTGAAAATGTAGTAAAAATTCATACAAATGACACTTCCGGATTTAAATGAAAGTGTTTGAGTTGTTAGAATGAGGCTTTTATTGTGAAATATACAAGAGGAATGTGAGAGCAGTCGCTCCATCAAACACCAGACTGTGTTTCTAATTATTTTCACATTGCTCTTGAATGAAGTGTGTTAAAACAGCCGGGTTCGCCTGTCCCAGTGTCTTCAGATGGTTCTTTTGTCTGCATGCAGAGTTTGCGTCTCAAACCCCGGTCCTGTTTGCAGGTGAACGAGGAGGGCAGCGAGGCGGCGGCTGCCACTGCCGTCGTGGCCATCGGACGCTCCATCAACCTGAACAGAGAGGTGTTTTTGGCCGACCGGCCGTTCCTGCTGCTCATCAGGGAGTCGACCATCAACACGCTGCTGTTCACGGGCCGCGTGGCCGACCCCTGCGGCGACGAGCTGTAGGACACGTTGTGACACGTTACAGTAGGATAACGTTAAATAACAGTTCACATGTGGTGGGTTTTTACATACGGAGCGTCTCTCATAGAGTACCTTTACATACACACTGTTTGATTCGACAGGTGTCGTGTAAACATCAGAATCTGAAGTTGGCCTTTTCCTGAATGGAGTATTTTCCATGTGATGATATTACATTGACACAAGTGTTTTAACTGAGAATGTGAACAAAATAAACCCTAAAGACAAAAGAAAACTGTATATGACGATAATGACATTTAACTCAATAAGCCAGGCCTAATCTGAGTAAGATCATGACATTTTTACATAATGTGATAAAGAAAGAGACGAGTCGCTGCTTCTCGACACTTAAAGTGCTTTATTTCCTTTGAAGGAGATGCGACCTGTGAGTGATCTAGTGGTCATAGTGAAAGAAGCGTCTTCACATTTTTCTAAACTAATCAACCTTTGGCCTCACAGCCTCCCTCCCCCACCCTGCCCCCCCTCCACCAACATGTTTTAGCAACAGAGACATGCAACATAAAAGATCTTCACATCAAACCGTCGAGGTTTGTCGACTACAGAGCGTGTTAAGTACCTCTTTAAAAAATGTACAGTATTAAAGGTTAATTTACTAAATTCCATTTTTTCTTTGACTCATTTTCTGCTTCGATATATTAGGATATACTTTGAATCAACAGTAAAGAGTAATCTCATTATAAGTGAATATATCATAATGATTTGATTCATAATTAAACATGTTGTGGATATTCATAAACTAATCATGTGATTCACACAGTTAAAAGATTAGAAAGAAACAGATTAAAAGCTGAAGGAACATGAAAGCGACGTTTGGTGTTAAAAATGTAAAGCAAAGTGAAGAACTGGACACGAAATGAGGAGGATGATGATGATGATGATGAGGTTGGGCTGTTTTCACAGTTTGAAGATAAAACTGAACCGAACGGAGGAATCATTAAAGAGGAAAAGTCACATCAGGACGAAACGTGTACGTGATGATGTTCTGCTTTGTAAACATGGTGTTAGTTCACGTTACTCTGAGTAATATCTGACCGTCTTTACAGCAGCTTTAAACACGTCTCGTTTTGAGGTTTTCCTTTGGTCTGATTCTCGTAAATGTGATATCTGACCAAG
>JAPQRN010000019.1:4703110-4720374 GCA_037367275.1 Coranthus polyacanthus | reverse complement strand
ATGAAGGAAACTGTTAGCCTGGTTTAGCATAAAGGAAACTGTTAGCCTAGTTTAGGATGAAGGAAACTGTTAGCCTGGTTTAGCATAAAGGAAACTGTTAGCCTAGTTTAGGATGAAGGAAACTGTTAGCTTGTGTTAGATTTGCATAAAGACACTGAAAAGTACTTAGTGCACATGATACTAGAAAGATGATGATACTGAGAAGCAATATTGCACATTTAAGATATACTAATAGAAAATTTTAAAAAGACATTCATTTTGAAATTTGAACAAAAGTATGTTTGGTTGAAGAAGAAATTAACAAAGACACAGTATCTGTGAAATGTATCCCTAAAAAAATACACACTGTCATGTAAAGACAAGTGTAACATATAAAAACCACTTGAATGTAGAGCACCAGATGGAAGTGCATGGATGACAATTCTTAAAGAATATAATAGTGTGTCTTAAGAATTTAAAAAGCAAGGTAATTGTGTTTGTGTCTTTAAAGGTAAATTATTAACGTGGATGTAATTTCCTGAAAAGCGGCCTGTGCTGGAATTATTTATCAGTGTGTTACATGACACTGCTGCCTGCTGCTCAGCTTCCGAGCACTTTGAGAAAACGTTAAATTAAATAAACAGATAATAATAGGTTCACATGAAAAATTATGTGAAGAACCTGAGGCTGTATTTTATTGAGCTGATTCTTTTTCATCTTCAAACTCACTGATTACATTTTTAAAACATATTTTTCATAATGCAGAGCTTCTAAATAAAATGAACATACTTATATAGTAAAAAACTACATGAAGACGTTCAGGCCACGATTTAGGATATTTAGTTCATACATCAAACTAGTGGGAAAAAAAGTATACTTTTCATACTAAATAGGCTCTGTTTATTTTCTAAATAAAATAAACAGTTTTCTCAATTAAAAACTCTCATATTTATTCAATTATTAAAATATTATGAAAAGAGCTTGAATGAATTAATTTCACTGAATATGTTGAAGTGAAGTTTGACCTTCACATATATTAACATTTTAAGTTTTCTCGAGACAACGCCCACCAAATAGACAATCTTTGATCGTTGGATCTCTGGTCTTTGTTGTTCCGCTCCCTGTACAAGCAGCCAATCAGCGCCCGGCTCTAATGCGGAACGCCTAGAACTTCTGTTAACAGACCAATCACAGAGCCCCTGCATCTGGACGCCATTTTGTCACCTTATAACAGCGGTGGATGGGCGTCCTGCTGGCCGCTGGCTGGAACCTGTTGCTCCGTAGTTCCGTGTTGTGCAATGGACGGGTGAGTTATCCTTTTCGACTTGCACTGAAATTAACTAACTTCCCAGCAGTTTCTACTTTGTTTGAGGGCAATAACGTAGACGTGCCACTGGATGATGTTTTATATAGAGCAGTTGGTCCTCCATGTGTCCGCCTAGCTGTCGGGAAAGTAGTGTTTGTAGCAGGGAGCTAAGCTAGCCAAGTTAGCTGTAGTGTTAGCCTGGGGACGGGCCATTCTCAACTCCACACTGAACTCCGTTAACACATCCTGGCAGTTTATGCGACCTCACTTACCCGGGAACGGACTTTTCTCTAACTTATGCCACGATTTTACATCTTAATACTTATGATTTTGTAGTTGAGCACTCTTTAAAAGACGCATCGCCAAGAAGCGTACTGAACCTGAGCTCTACACCGCCCACTGCGGGGTGTTTCTCCGGAGAGTCTGAAGCTTGAAATCTGTCCAAAAGTAATAAAACCACTTGCAATGTCTATGCCGAATTGAACAACGGTACTATGTGATTAATTCAAGATGTAAATGTAATTTGTTTTCCTCTAGAGGTTTTGTGGAAAAACAATGGAATCTTAAAGTGACAGGTTTTCTTATGTAATTCAGTTTTCTTTCAACGGAAGTTACTAGTGCCGACAAGTTATATTGTATGATTTATAGTTAAGGCCTTAAAGAAAAATGAACGTCAACAAACCTGACCTGAAGAAGTTGTGTTGAACCTCCATGAAGCTGTTAAAACTAAATTGAATCAGTTTGGTTGGTTGTGTTTCGTTGTCAAAGGTAGGAAACATCACCTAGCTAACTAGTTTGAGAGACACTAATTTAACATTTATGTTGAAATTAAAGTTGTTAAACAGAAGCTGATTTTCTTACACACTTGTGGTTTTGTGGAAAAGCAATGAAGTATTAAAATCACTGGTTTTCTGGAATTCACATTCTTCGAGTGGAAATTATTAGTGCTGAGAGGTTTAATTTATATTTCAGACCTTCAGTAATGATTAATATTGATCAAGTTGAGCTAAAGAAGTCATGTAAGCGGTTAAAGATACATTTAATCAGTTTACTGTGGTTGTGGTTGGTTCTCAGTGGGAGGAAGCGTCACCTAGCTAACTAGTTTATGTGGCACTTTTTGTTTTTCTGTTGAAATTAAAACTGTAAAACAGAAGTTGATAAGTTACTATTCAGTTGATCACAGTATTATAGGTCGGGGGTGGTTGTTATAGACGGACTGGAGTCAGTATGTGTGCAGTTTTTGTGTCCTGTGCTGTTTAATGTATGAGCTGGATCCAGCAGCTGATACGCGGTGATGTGTTCGAGTTCCTGGTCTGAATACTTGTGCTTCGTCAGGACTCATTCATGCCCTGAGGGGTCCTCTTCCACCTGGTTTACAGTCAGTCTCTGTGCAGCCGCATCAGCCTGAACAGCCGGTTTTTCTTTTACTTTAACTCACCTTCATGTTTGAAATCATCTCTTCCACATCCGTGTATCATGTTCATTTCCACATTTGACATTTGCATGTACTTGGATTCGTTTACTGTATTTCAATGTAGCCCTAAGGCTTTGAAAGCTGAGTGTTTCTTTGTTATGACACAGATATTATTATGTTTTATTTTATTTGTCTGAAGCGTCTTTAAAAGATCAGCGCATCCCGGTATTCTGGGGGTTTATTGGCTGGTTTTGTGTCCATGTGCAGGACGTCCTCCCCATCATGGTCTGCCTAATTTCCTGTCATTACTCTCCTGTTACTGTCATAGAATGGAACAATGTGCCCAAAAATAAGAGTTTAAAAAAGGAGGAAACAGATAAACCTGCAGCTAATTCATTTAAAATTACCACTGCACCCAGGATGTCTTTTACTCAGAGCACTTCAGCTAAACATACAAACATTTACACAGTTTTCCACACTATTGTTGGTGTGTTTCCATCCAGCTGCTGTTAATTGCATTTTCAATTTGCATATAAAAAGTAGAAAAAAAAACTCAAGGCATTGCAAAAAAGTTTTTACACTGGAGTTTTTTTTTTGTGTTTTTTTTTTTTTTAATTTAAGAAACAAACATAAAGACCAAATAGATGGAAACAGCAGTGAAATGTCACCATGTATGAAGAGCTGCAGGAACAAATGTTAAACAAAGGCTTTGACAAAGTGTGGAAAAGTTTGAAACAACGTTATATGATCCAGACCAGAGGTTCAGTTCAGAGACTAAAACTAAAACCAGACTCAGGTTTGGGAGTCAGTACCTCTTACGTCTATCAACAGCTCAGGTCGTCTTTATTTTATGAAATACTACATCTAATTGGTAAAGTTTAAACCATGATGATTGTTATTAATATTCTCATAATTAATACTAATTAACTATTAAATTGATTGCCAACTATTCTGATAGTTAATAGGTTTGAGCATTTTTAAAAAGAAAAATAGTCAAAATTCTAAGGATCCAGCTTCTTAAATGTACATTTATTCTTCTTTAATCGTCTGTCGCAGTAAAGTTTATATTTTGTGTTTAGAGACATAACAAGACGACGTTATATTGGGCTTTGGAAAACACTGATCGACTTTTTTTTTTTAATCCTTTTCTGACATTTTATAGAACAAATTACTAATAAATTAACGGAGAAAACAATTGTTAATTGCATATATGTTTTTATGCCACAGAGTATTGACTCCAAAACATTTGAAGTAACACTTGAGGACATTGTGCTTCCCTTTATCAGAGAGAGTTTTTGTTTCACTTTCTTTCTTGCTTATGAATGTAATGTGAAAATCTACAGCCTGCTGGGGTTTTTTAATAAATAACAGAAACGAAAACTGTGATGCAGACGAATGGTTCCAGTTAAAGGAGCATTCAGTCACCCAGTGATTGTTCATGTTTAATCCCAATAACTCCAGTCCTCTTACACCTTCTGCTGATCATTTCCTAAAACATACCACAATATTTTAACTACTGTAATATTTAGCACGATTCTCTAAAGCTCCCAAATTCAAATACCAGGTGATTTCACCCACCTGAAAATCTACTGCTCTTCCTTATCAAACAAACTCACAGTGTTGATGATTGGTCTGTAAACAAGTTTTTAAAACTGGGACTCATTTCCACAGCGGAGGGATACCTTCACTTCTGCAGCATTCACAGATCACTGGGCCATTTATACACTGTTCACACTTCAAAATGAAGGAAACAGAAAGTGTGTTTTTTTTTCCAGTTTCTGTGAATTTATTCTAATAATAATGAAACCAGTGAGAAGCTCATAACGACTTTAAAAATCACACAAGCTCACATTCACTGGGAAATCTGATGGAAGTACACAGGATTTACTCTGAAAAACACAGAGATGCTCCTTTTTTACAAACAGAATATTACACTCCTGACCTTTCATCAAGTAAACAATCCAATGTGACATGGTTTTGATGAAGTGTGTTTCACATTCTGCTGTGTGTTTGATCATCAGTGACATCGGAAGGAAGTCCTAATCCAAATTATGCCTATTAAAGGAAAGAGATGGGGCTCTGATCTGCAGAACAGCTCCTTGTTGTGAGGTTTTCCCCTCTGGTTTTAAGTGACTTGTCTAAATGACCTTCACTTTTCACTCCAAAGTTTTATTTTGGCTTGGAGCGCTCATGTTTGGTCTTATTTAGAATGTTTCAGACTGCTTTGGACAGCTGCAGCAGCGTGGAAACAAACAGGACATGGATGTTTATCCTGCAGAGATGATCAGTTTAACATGTGCTGCCAACCAGATCAGCTTTTATTCAGTTGTTATTGATGAACAAGCACTGGACCACTAATGACTCAGTGTATTAACAGATACGGGTGAGTTCCCAGACGCAGGCTATTCACAATGCATGAAAAAGACTGTCATGGTATAATATTGACCAAAGCAACCGGTGAAAAGAAGGCCTGCACAATATAAAGCAAATTTCAAAAATCTCAAAAATATTCAATACTGGTACCTTGAGCACCTTTACCTCATGTTGAAGTTGTGTGCTAAAGGTTCAGTGTGATATTTAGTGACATCTAGTGGTGAATACCTCCGCCCTCCCCTATGGTGGCCACAAAAACCACAGAAAGTCTCCGTTAGAGTCGGTGTTTGTTTTGTTCATTCTGGACTTTTTAGTTATGGGGATATTAATTCTCTTCCACACTCAGACATAGTAAGTGACCGCAATGGACCTTAACACTGGATGCCAACCACTATAAAACAAAAAAAGAAGTGGAAGTCTTGTAGTAAGACTCAAAGGAAGGCGACCTCCTCTGTACATATAAATGATTCATTCTAAAGTAATGAAATTGGATCCTCCTGAATCTCACACACTGGTCCTTTAACATAATATCAGTAAGTGAATGAATTTGTATAAATCTATGAAAGCTATGCGGATGTGCTGCATGCACTGACGAGATTTACTCTTTTCCATTACACTGATGCGTGGAAAACTGAGTCCATGACAGTGTTTTAGTAACAGTGTTTGCAAAGTTTCAGAACATTTAACACGCGTCACATGACCATAGGCTGATGACACCACGAACACAGGAATTATCACAAATTGCTCTGTTAACAGTTCACCTGCTTTGAATGTAGTCAGTCGTGTAATGATAAAAATCTAACTACTAACCAACTAACCGGTTTTCTTCTGGAAAGGGGCTTGACGAATCAGGGAAGGATACGTGGCGACCGATGAGACCTGATATGCAGTGGATGTGGGAGTCTGTGTCATCCTTTCTGAAAGTCTCTGTTTACAAACTAAAACCAGATCACCGCCATTTTAAAAAGTCTCTGTTTTTGGGTGGTTGACACTACAAAGTAGTGTGGACGCTAGATGTAAAGTCCACGGTAAAAAAACACTTCATTACTGGTGTTTCTAAATGATTCTGGCCTATTCATCCATTCTCAGACAAAGCACTTGTAAATGAACCAGATTGAAACAGACGGTTCTCTTGAACCAAATGATGGAGAGGACTTGATGCTGGCTGTCAGAATAATTTACAAACACAAACCAGGAGAGTCAGAGCCCACAAAGGTCTAGGTCTTTGAGGGTTATTAAACTGGACCTCTGTGCTGCATGTAGTTGTGTTTTTATAACCTGTCTGCTTTGGTAAATAACGATAACCTTGCTGGAGCTGCAGATCTTTCTGTTCTTTAACTGGTTTGATGTCTTTTCCTTAGATTTCTTTAAATTGCGACTTGTCGTTGGTGATGTTTCTGATGCTGCTGATGTGTGTCCTGCTCCCTGGTGGGTTTCTGTCTGTTTCACCTGTTTCAGCATCTCTTTCAGCCTCCATTATTAATTTTTTTTTTTCCCCTTGGCTGTTGGTTTAAGTTTTTCTCCCTGCTGCTTCTAACACGGCTGTCTTTTCTTCACAGCAGTGTCCACCAAGATATAACAGTTGGTACAAAGGTAGGCACCTCTGCTTTTCCTTCCTCCTCCTCCTCCTCTTCTTCCTCTCACACTGGCTTGTTGGTTTGTTTGCTGCTGTGATCGCTGGGTTTGTGTCTCTCAGGAAGTCGACGCTGCCATCTGGGAGCCATCAGAGCTCTTTCTCCTTGTAATTTGTGTCGGTTGTTTGTCGGTGCAGAAGGCCGATCGTTTCACTGGCAGGAAACTCCAGCAGTAATTTGCCTTTTAGTCACATTCCACAACCAGTGTGAGGATAATCAGATTAGTCAACAAGAAACACTTATTACAGCCTTAAAGGAGCATACTGCGATTTCTGCACGGTTTATCCTCTTTCACGCTAAACCTATGAACTTTACATTCCTGCTGACCTGAAGTCATTCATCAGTTTTTTCAGTTTTAGGTGGAAATGGATCACAGGGTTGATTTTTAATTTTGTGAAAATAGGGCTGAAGGAGTATCATCACCTTTTGAACCAGGGTTTGAGTGGTCATGAAAAACCTGGAAAAGTCAAGAATTAAATTTGTTGGGATGCAAACTCTTTACCTTTTGGTGAAATTGAACCAGAAGGATGATAAATGAATACTACCAAATACATTTTTCTTTTGTCATTTCAGTGTTGATAGGCTATTACTCATGATGTGTAACCAATCAGAGTTGTGGGCAGGACATTTCTCCAGTCCTCAGAGTGGTGACAATTTCAAATTCATTTATTTTATTGAATTTTGAATATCTAATTTCTAAAAATGGTTCAGCCTCTGTTCTAGAAGTCGGACCATAAAAACCATAAATCAGTATTTCCGGTTTAGATTAATAATATTAACTATCGGAAGCGACTTCTGTTTGTAAAATCTCTGATAATAACAAAGCATGATGGGAAACACTTTGCCCACCTTTTGGTCAAATCCATGTCTATATATATATATATATATATATATATATATACACAAATAAGGTTGGAAATGACTCTGTTTATTGTAGTTTTATAACATAGCAGTTTTATGTTTTAAATCTTCTGAATCTTCTGTAATATTACATCCATGGCTGCAGGTTTTTTTTGTAGGACTGTCAGGTTTTTAACTACCCGTTTGAAGCGTTTACAGCAGTTTGCATGCCTTCTGCTCCTCCTCACCTGTCCACCAGGTGTGCATCAAACTATATTTAACACAAAATTTGTGGTGGGTGGGGCCTCTCTCTACCTGAAGTCAGAGAGAAGCATGGTGTGTTCTCTAGTGTTACTTATACTGTTTCGTAATAAAAGTTCCTGACTGTGAGGCTTTTATTGTGAAACGATTGCATGGAAGTGTTGAGTGTGATCAAAGTGAGGGGAAACTTGGCGTGATTATGATTTGCGGTTTAAAAATGTTTAATTGGTGCCGATTTGGAGATGCACAGAGTGTGACATCCTGATGGATGAATGATGAGATCAGTGGAAATGAACACTGACAGGAAGTGTTTGTTCCCAGTTTTTTTTTTTTGTGTTTTTTACCCAAGTCTGCAGCTGGAAAGTGAAGTCATTGCTGCATTATTTTAAGTGTGATTTCACTGGCGGCCACTAGGTGCTGCTCCAAAAAGCCCTGGCACCCATTAACTTGCACTGAAGTTCTAAAAATACTAGGTCAGTGTTTTTTTCCAGGAGTCATTGTGGTTGTTCAAATCCCTCCTCCTTTTAATTAACTTGACTCTTATTCTCTTAAACCACACCTACTGAAAGTTCTGTGTTCTGATTGGCCACTGGGTGGCCACTATCTCCAGATCACCTCCTCTGTGCTCTGAATTATTACTGATGGCGGTCGTTGGTGTCGGGCTGCAGCATGGTGTCGGGTTTGTCGAGGTCAGAGCCACTGTGAGAAAAAAAGAAATGCTCCTTTAATGTGTCTGTGCATCAGTGTGTGTTGGTGCCTAAAACTCCCAGCATCCTCTGCTCACATTCCACAGTAATCGCGTTTGGTATGCGCCCGGCAGCCGAGCGGTGACCAACACCGCTGCTTCATGGATGACACCAGAATCTGAGCCAAAACCACATGAAGCTGGATCAAGCGTTGCTCAGCTTCCTCCACAGGAAGTGATGAGGGGCAGTGGTTAATGGGAAAGAGGATTAGCGCTCGTGTTTCCTCCTCTGTCCTCAGGCGGGTCATCTGATACCTCTCAGACCGGCTTCTGTTAAAGGAGCAGTTCATTTTACCCTCCTCACATCTGTCTGACTGGAGAGTCGGCTGGTCTGAAGTCAGTTGGGACACCTGTACTGATCTGAGAAAGTTTGGGAGTGTTTTTTAAGTTGAGATATGTTTTTTTTTTTTTAGGGAAGCGGCAGATATATCAGCTGATAGTGGCTTCGGCAAATGAGATGACACTTCACTGACGGCAGTGGCTGATGTGTATCTGTTGTGAACAGGGTTTTCAGAGGGCTCGGGTGCTTCCATGTTCTAACATTTTCTCTAGGTTTTTTGAAGACTTGGGTACATGAGCAGGACAGAAAATGTTATGTTTTCCAGTAAAAATATATATTTTCACATAATTTTCAACCATGGTCATTACCAGTTCTGTGAAGTCTGTTTGCTGGAGGAGTTATGAGTGAGGAAACATAGGTGTATTCTTTGCAGGACTATTTTTGGTGGTCGGCACCTGTGACGTATTAAAGAGCCGTGACATACAGGGCTGGACTCCACAAATGAAAGAGCACCTTATTCTGAAGTTGTGTTAGTCAAACCCTCCAGGACTTCATTCCGTGTTCATCATTACAGCATAAAATGTATGATTTCATGACAGCTTTACAAAAAAATTGCCTGAAGGCTGTACCTTACACACACATGCTTTTGGCTTAAGGCCTGAAGACTGTGAAGATACAGTCTGTCGAGGTCTAAGGGTACAGTTTTTTTTCACTCATGATGCATGCAGAGTTTTAACAGTATGATTTCAAAAAGTATATGATTTTATGAGTTTAGTATTTCTCAATATATGATTTAAAACATGTTCAAACTTATTTCTCCCATCATTAGCAACTTTGCGTTCTTTAAATAAAATAACTGCGGACTGCGTACAGATGGAGCTGGTGGGTTCGTACCAGGTGAGGTGGAGCCTGAGTGTCTGCAGCGTGGAGGCAGAGGTTCACAGCAGATCCTCAGTAATTCTGTTTGCAGTAAAGTGTGGTGTTATGGACAGACGGCGAGCAGAGCCGGTGTGTCTCCTCCTCGGGGACTTTAACAGATCTGCTGGTCTTCTGTCTTCCAGCTGGACAGCAGTTGTCAGACAGCAGAGCACATCTAGAGTCTGGAGGAAAACGGCAGCACTCAGGTTTCTGCTTCATAATTCATGTGAGGATCAGTAAGAAGATCTGAGCTGCTTTGTGTGGATTCAAAGAAAACCGTCTACAAATGGCATTTAAAGAACAACTTATGGTCACTTCAGCATTTTGAATTTACATTCAACTGTTTTTCCACCGCAGAGGGGTGGCGTGTACTCTCAGATGAAGTGGGTGAGGGTCGTCATGCTGATATAGTTGTTGTGACTTCTTCCCTCTACTGTTCAGTTTGCCTTTGGTGTTTTATTTCACCAGCTGATGTTTACGAACGTCTATCATTTGATGCAGAGGAAGAATCCGATCTGATACTGTGTGTTACTCCCTCCTTCCTGACAAAAGTTCAGCACCGCTGGAAATGAACCGGAACTCTTTTTGAGTTTAATAGAAACTGAACATATGTTGACGTGAACATCAAGCTCAAAGTAACTAATCAATTATCCAGTTCAGACTATGCATCAACATGAGTCTGAACGAAGTTGTCCAGCTGTAAGTGTCACCTGCTGTTACTCCTCCAGATGTGTCTCAGTGATCACTTCTGATCGGATCCGACTTCCCCGTCCGGTGTCAATGAACTCAGGATGCATTGAGTCCCAGTCACCCAGACCACATTCAGTCCACTCTTAGTAGAGTGAAGGGGACCTGAGACGGATTGAAAGACTGAATAATCCCCCGACCTCCTCAGCACGGTGACAGCATCATATTCAAGGGTTTTCAAGACATCTGTAAATTTTAGAAAAGCCCACAAAGTTATGTTAGGAATGCCCTATAGGCTTATTATGAACATATTGGAATAACTTTTGTTCCTCTCCAAGTGAGGAAATGGAATATCTGCAGCTGGTGGTCAAAGTTGTCATATCAAGTAACAGGCAAGAAAATATTCCACCATAAAATCATGGCAGGACACAATACATATTTTCTTTCTACTTTGCTAACATTGACTAATAAAGATAAAAAGGCAGTGAAACATCCTTTCATTCTTCAATGCATTTGCAAAGAAACATTAGAGCCAGTCTGTTGCACTTGGACAGCTTCTGTCGCATCCAAACCACCTACATTAAGTGAAAGTTGTGCTACATGTTAGGCTCTTAGATGAGCAATATTTAGTTTGAACCGTTAACTTGACAGTTGTGTTCATCAAGCTTGGACAAACAGCACTGTTGCTAATGTTCCAGCTGTGTGCTACCTTTGAGTCGCCTCATCAATGAGCAGATTTGTGTCCCTTCTACCTTGTTTAAATTATTCAATAATATTGGTCAAAAATTATGCAAAAATGCATAGTTTTTAGTCAAGTAACAACTGTGCTTCAGTTCAGTTGTGATAACGAGAGCAGGACTGTTTTAAGCTTGAGGCTTTTGTTTCCTCACTGTAAAAACAGTTGCTGCTGAATTTGCAGCCTTTTTTTGGCTTATTTCTGGGTCAAACGTTTGCATGAATGCTGTCAGTGTGTCGGTACAGTACTCCCATCCTTCATAATAACAGGGCATGACATATATTGTGAAACTCTGAACAGTCATGGATGTAAGCTGAATCTTGACTGGTTGACGGAGTCATACAACAGTGAAACGGTGATTCTAGTTTATTTGCAGTTTTGAAAGATTTTTAGCAACATGTTGTCGAAAGTTCCTCTTCTGGAAAACTCTGTGTACATTTAGCCAATGTTTGAGTGCACTCGCTTAAACCATTCAGGTGGAGTTGTGGCTGTAGGATGACCGATCTCACACTCAAACTGTCTGCTGAATAAGGCTCAGACTGTTTTTCTACATCTGGTTTTCATTGTGCTGCACAGAACAGGAATTCACCCCCTCTGGCTGCTGCTGGGGGGTGGGGGCGTGTTAGACCAGTACTGTGTTTTCAGACTTTCAGGTCAGATTCTGCTCTGATTCGTCCTCTGCTGTCTGACCTACTCTGAAAAGTGTAGGTATGTGTGTGGTTTAAATGTGGAGATAACAGAGCCCATGTTCACACTCCTTGAAGACATTCCTATTGCTGCATGAAAAGTGACAGGAATAGTTTGTAAAGAATGAAAACAGGGATGAGAGAGACGTTCAGGCCTCACAAGCTGAGGTGGCTGAATATCACTGCTGCATCTTGTAGGACCAGATGGCTGAATGTGTCTGAAGATTTCTGAAATGCTTCTTTCTGATCAGACAGATTTATTGGAGTGTAAATGCCTGACTGACTGAACCTGTTGTGATGTTTGACTCTTCTTGTTTCAGAGAGGATCTGACGAGCTTTTCTCCAGCGTCTCCAACGGCCCGTATATCATGAGCACCACAGGTAAGAACTTTTAATCTCAGCCGAGTCACAAATATCCTCAGATATTTCCTTCTTTGTCACAGTTACAGTGTGTGACGTCATTTCTGTAAGTGCAGAGGAATAGGTTATTTTCATCCATCCCTGAGGCTGCAGCAGAGCGACGGTTCTCCATGTTACCAAGCAGCAGTTTGTTTTGAATACACTGAGATGTACTCCTTGGGTTTTGAAATGTGGTATCAAACAATACCAGGTGTTTCTGTCCCTAGTTCAGTACCTAACGTGTGTGTGTCTGTCTCTGGTTTTGTAGCCAATGGCAACGACAGCAAAAAGTTCAAAGGTGACATGAGAGGCCTCGGGGTGCCGTCCAGAGTCCTCCACATCCGGAAGCTTCCCAACGACATCACAGAGACCGAGGTCATCGGCCTCGGTCTGCCCTTCGGAGACGTCACAAACCTGCTGATGCTCAAGGCTAAGAACCAGGTGAACACACACCTGGAAACGCACACACACAGAAACCACCTGTGGTAAAATGCACACATTAGATGCATTTTCCCAGTATGCTGTAAACATGTCCAAAAAATAAAAAGGAAAATATCAGCATTTCCCACGTCTTAATCAGAAAATACTCTGCACGAACAAAGACCTGATTCAGAATATCCAAACGCAACGTACTGTTTACATGACACCTGTTAAATTCAGAATAATGGTTCAATATTAATGTGCAGTAATGTACTCGATGGTGCATGAGCATAACTGGAGATGCATCATTTTTGCATCGTAAAATCTCTCTCCACTCTCTAACCTGGCCTCTTCAGCAGCCAATTCTCACACGAGTATAAACAAAGCTTTAGGCTGAAACATGTTATAAGAGTGTAACTGGAGACAGAACAGGGAAGAAGGACTGGTTTTAGATCCAGGTCTGGGCGTGGTTTAATATGATCTTTTTTTCACAGACTTGTGAAAGAACCTGTTTGTGAAAAAGTGTTTTAAAATTCAAGAAGAAACCACAGAAATTAGCTGCAGTACTAGAGAAACACATGTGCAAAGTAAAAATGACACTTTTTTTAGTTAATTTATGTTTTACTGTCTGCTTAAGAACTAAAGAAATCAAACTATCTGTTGAACTGAAAGGCATCATGTGGATTTTCAACATCAGTGTGGAGACAAACGTAGGTTATCAGGTGGTTGGTGAGTTAATGACTATTGTTTGTCCTCCTCTGTTCTCTCAGGCCTTCTTAGAGATGAGTTCAGAGGAAGCTGCTCAGAATATGGTGGGTTATTACTCCACAGTGATGCCCATCATCAGGAATCATCCAATCCATGTCCAGTTCTCCAACCACAAGGAGCTCAAGACGGACAACTCCCCGAACCAGGAGGTAACGCTGACCCGCCTCTTATGGAGTCAGATATGTGTCAAGATAATGTCACAAACGTATCAAATAATATAACAAAAAAATATAACAAAATAAGAATTTGATGGAGAACAAAATTTACTGGAGCAAAAAACAAAACAAAAAAACAGCGTCATTTTTCATATTTTCAGAGTTTCCATTTGGGTTTTTAATGCGAAAATGCAAATAAAAACAGCTGGATGGAAACAAAAGTCTGATCAGTGACGGAACTGTGACATGTTCTCAGTAACGGTGTAACTTATTTGTCTTTTCTAACATTTTTTAAGTTCCGTTTGATGTTGTTTTTTTTATTTTCTGCTTCAGTGAGTTTTCTTCTCTGCATCAGGATGCAGCGTCTGTGTCACTCAAAGTCATTGTTTGCTTCTGAGCCTCTGTAGGTTTGTTAATATACTGTAGCCCATACAGAGTCGATGCAGTATCTGTCCTAAATCTTTGTCCATTCCTCTCAGAGGGCTCAGGCGGCTCTTCGGGCTCTCACCTCGTCTCATATGGACACGGTTGTGGTGGCTCCCAGCACGGTGCTCAGGGTGGTGGTGGAGAACCTCGTCTGCCCCGTCACCATGGACGCCCTCTGCCAGGTAACGCCTCGACTTTTGAATAAAATTTAAAAAGCTAAATGGAAAAACACTTAGGGACACTCAGTTTCATGTTGTGTCTCACTACAGGTTACAGAATACTTGCCCTTAAATGTCCTTTGAAACGTATGCTGTTAGATTACTCAAATTGAGTGACGTTTTTTAAATACTTACAGAGAGGACAGGAACACCTGGAATTCAGTATCATGTTGAATTAACAGCTAGTATCATAGTACCTCCA
The DNA here is from genome assembly GCA_037367275.1 of Coranthus polyacanthus. Classification (NCBI taxonomy): domain Eukaryota; kingdom Metazoa; phylum Chordata; class Actinopteri; order Kurtiformes; family Apogonidae; genus Coranthus; species Coranthus polyacanthus. The sequence goes on along the minus strand of JAPQRN010000019.1, from coordinate 4,705,927 downwards.
TGGCTGCTCGTCAAGGGCGACATCTTGTTTTCTACCAGAAATGGTCACGTGAAAGGGGATTCAGGGAAGGATCCGTATGTCCACACCGCAACACAGCCCCAAAGTTTCTAAACTAGAACAGGGTCAGCTGTGTTTCCAAGACGGTCCATTTTCTGGAGGTTAAAACACTGGACGTTAGGTGTAAACACAGCAGAAGTTATGGGTTTTAAACCAAAAACGTATTCGTGTGGACAGGCCCTTAGTTAAATACAGGTTCAGTTCATGAGCTCTTCTAAAGGTTCCTGTTCAATAAATATACACTTCAATAATCTAATAACACATGAGCTGAACTTACTTTATGACCACTTTACTACTATACCTGTAGGTCAGTTGACTTTCCCTGAGGGGATTCATAAAGTTCATCTCAGTGTAACTCGGATCTTTCTCGCCCTCAGGTCTTCTCAAAGTTTGGCACAGTACTGCGGATCATTGTCTTCACTAAGAACAGTCAGTTCCAGGCTCTGCTGCAGTACTCTGATGGACAGTCTGCCCAGGCTGCTAAAGTGGTGAGCATCGGCCACGCCTGCTGTTCCCACTGCCACCAGAAACACACTCCCTGTGCAGCAAACCAAGTAACCAGGAAACGCCGTCTTATGGTTCTCAATGAGTTTTTTGTGTTTTTGTTTCAGCTACTGGACGGACAGAACTTGTACAATGGCTGCTGCACTCTGAGGATCAGCTTCTCCAAACTCACCACCCTCGACATCAAATACAACAACGACAGGAGCCGCGACTTCACCCGACCGGACCTGCCGAGCGGAGAGAGCCAGCCCGCCATGGAGCACCCCGCCATGGCCACAGCCTTCAGTAAGCCCCGGCCCCGGTTTTTAAATGACTGAATTATATATAAAGCCGAGTTCAGACTAGAGGGAAAACACCGACTATGGAGACAGGATTTATCAGGGAACCAGCTGATAATAATGCTTGGCTTCATCATAACAGGTGAACGACTGCCCCTTTGCTAACAGTCGTTTCACACTCAGATGTTTTCTGTTGTGCAGCCCCAGGAATCATCCCAGCTGCACCGTACGCAGGAGCCACCCACGCCTTCCCACCAGCCTTCGCTATCCAGCCCGCAGGTAGGTTTCACCTGCAGACCAGGGTTTTGAACCAGTCTGGTACCTGGAAGGAATTTATTTATTTTTACCATGAACACAAACTAAAATGAAATAGAATTTCAGGTTAAATCAGCTTTGTTTTCATTTTCAAATTTGACTGTAGTTGCTTTACCACTCTGTCCTAATCAGAAGGGTTTAGATTTAATTATTAGACTGTTGGACATTTAACTGACAAGTTTCTAATTGGTTTTATTATAAATTTGACCAGCGAACACAAACCCTGATACAGACGTGATCCACACTCTCCTGCCCTGTTATGGAGTACTTTCAGTCGTGCATCTGTGTCAGTCATTGTTTTGGACCGTTCTTCCTTGTCCCCCTCCCTCAGTGTCCTCCCACTACCCGTGCCTCACGGCCCCCGGTCTGCCCGCAGCCCTGTCCATCCCTGGGGTCACCAGGCTGGGCTATCCCTCCATCCCTGTTGGTAACTGTGTCCTGCTGGTCAGCAACCTCAACCCGGAGGTGAGTCCTCTCCTCTGCATCCTGTACACAAACAATCTCATCACTCCTTCTGTTCTTTACTGTTGCATTACATTATTCCAGAACGTAACATTAGAAATACACAACCCGGCCAAAAAAAAAGTCCCCACCCGGATTTAAGTAAATAGTTAAGAGTCTTCCATTAGATAATTACTGCTGTGATTAATATGTTTCAGCTGGTAACATGTTATTGAACTCTTAAGTCAACTAATGCTGACTCTACTGAAACTTAAGAAAACCACATATCACAAGGATAATCAGAAAAAAGGCTTCAGTTTTCTATAGAGCATAAAGACTGGACTCAGTGGACAAAGGTCATGTGGTGTGGTGAGCCCAGGCCCGGGCCAGCCCACGGAGGCTGGACCCGGACCACATTGAGAATCTTTGGGATATGGAGAAGTCTTTACACAGCGTCTGGGACAAAGATGAATGGACAGAAATAAATGTTATGACATTGCATAAGTTTATAGAAACAATGACATGGAAAATGTGTTGTAATCAAAGGTAAAGGCGTCCAACGATATATTATAGTGTGGGACTTTTTTTTTTTTTGTTCGGGCTGTGTATATTTTGTAGTAATAAGTAAGTCTAGTGGGTCATGGGTCACTGTGGTCCGGAGGTCTCGGTTTGGGACGTTAGAGACCCTGAAGAGCTGTGTAACACTAGTTCTAAAAGCTACAAAGAGGCGGATCTTTAACTACATAATGAAACCACAAAATCAGTTACAGCAACAACTAAAAGTGATATTCAACAGTGTGGCATGAACAGGGTTCACACGGTTGTGAACAACCTGGACGTCATGGAGTTTAAGTCACAGAGACGCGACTGTGTCGTTTGATTGTGAGATAAACTGTCTCCGTAAGTCGCTTCATGGTGACGACGTCCGCGTCCTCCATCTTTAATCTTTTGTTCCTTTTGTCTTTTGTCACACATGAAGTTTTTATTCTCACTGATGTTTTTTTTTTTTTTTGTCTCGACCTTTGACCTCCTGTTGTCATGAAATTGCCCCTCCCTTGCACACACAGACACGCACACACAGACACACACACACACACACACACAGACACAGACACACAGACACAGACACACACACACAGACACACACACACACACACACACACACAGACACACACAGACACACACAGACACACACACACACAGACACACACAGACACACACA
>JAPQRN010000019.1:4641738-4655694 GCA_037367275.1 Coranthus polyacanthus | reverse complement strand
GTGTGTGTGTGTGTGTGTGTGTGTGTGTGCATACGTTTGCTGTGTGGATGTGCTTGTGTGTGTGTGTGTGTGTGTGTTTGCTCATGCTGTATTTAGCTTATCTTGATGAGGCCCACTGCTGCCCCAGGGAGAAGTTCTCATTCAATAGCCAGCTACAGATATAGACATGGTCCTAGTCAGTGCCATCACTTGTGTCGCTAGTGTGATCAAATTCATAAAGCATTGCATTTACCTCCTGTTGTGTTAACTGAACCGCTTTGCTTTTGTGCATTTTATTGTCTGATGCTAACACTGTTTAAATGGGTTATCTCATAACTCCAGTCGAGAGCACGTCAAGAAATCACAGAGCAAAGCAGGAGAACTGAGAGAAGAATGCCTTGTGGGGCTTGTTAAGTGGAAATTAATAGTGCCATTTGTAGACATGAATGTTACAGTTTTGTAATCTTCATAATTCATCTATTTGTTAAGGGCTTTTCGTCTTAAGTGATGATGAGCCATTGCTGTTGTATAAGAATCTGTTGAAAGGAAAGTAGTTTGTTTCCTCGTGACTGTGATTTGGACTCTCACACCAACTCTTCCAGCTACAAAGATCCTGGAAATCATTGTAGGCTTACGCTGCTAGGTTACAAAGAAACAAATCTTGTCTTACACCAAAAAAAAAAATTACCACTGATTGGCTCTTGCGCGGTGGCAACAAGTTGAAACTCGTCGTGAAATGAAATGTTTTTCAGTCTGTCTCGTTTGTCTGTGTGTGTCATCAGGAGCATTCTTAACATTCCACCTGTTTGTATCGTAGCTACACAATTGCTAATTAAATTTCCTGCCACAAACAGCAGACAAGGCAGTGACATTTGCATTACAATGTCTGCCCTCCCTTTCAGGCACGGATAGCGGCAGCCCCCCACCTCTCCTCACTTTTCCTTTTCTTTTGTAGAGTTTTTAGGCTTGAATTTGTTAAGCGATGTTTATTTGGCTTAGAGAAAGAACTTCTGTCAATGTAAAATTACCACAAATAATTAACAGAACTAAGACTAGGCCATTAGTTGAAAGAGAGTTATCTAGATTTATAAACAAGTACACCCAGACTGCATTTTTAGGTTGTTTAATTTCTTGTATCTTTTTAATGAGGAGATTTGTAGGAAAGAATGGCAGATGATGCAGTTGTCACAGGTGGAAACAGCCCTTTTACAGCTAAATGGTGGGTGTCTTTATACAGAGCAACCCCCAGATCCCATTCCTCTCTTCCCACTCATTAGCCTTAGGGGATAGCAGTGCTATATTCAGTATGGGGAGTATTTTAAATGCAGTGTTGTATTCCAGTTAATACCATAGTGGAACCGACAGAATTTGTATTGTGTGAGAGTGGAGTGTAGTGCGCAAATTGTAAGTTACCTAAATAACAGAGAAGATGGCAAGTTTGGTAGGAAAGTGTTGCCACTTACAAAGCAGCCACACATCTGGATTTACATGGTGGAAAGACTGTAGTGAAAACAATTAAGCCAACGGTATCCTGTCATCACCTTTGACTGTATTTCCAGTTATTGCCATATTAATGCCGATTGCCTTACAGCAGGATTTTTTAGATCCCAAAATAATCTGGTGGTTCCACTAAATATGGGTTGCTCAGTAAGTGTGTAAATACTGTAAATCATTATTTCTAAAGCCGAAAGTAGGGGTTCTGCCTGATGATTTAAAACCCAGACCTTGTATTTGTAATCTCTTGTTCACAAGTCACTAATTCAGTAGCAATATACGTGATCACACCAATTAAATCCTTTCCATTTGTGTTCCGCTGTAACAGCTGGTAAGCCTTTTAGCATTTGCCGTACCTAGTTTCTGACACTGCTCAGTTCTGATAAAAGAAGAAGTTGAATGTGGTGGGTTTGTTTTGCATGCCAGTGTGACTAAAATAATATGAGATATAAGGTCACCACAGTTTAAACAGCATTGTTGTATAATTATTAAACATGCATTTGGACACCGTCATTTGCATCATCATTTACCTGATATACACATTTTCTGACTTGATGTGTGTCCAGTGATTCAAATGTTAATATCTTAATCTTATGTCTTGCACAGGTTTTGTGAGTGAAATCATGTTAAATACTTAATTCTGAGGCTGAGGCATGTGTTCAACTGGTGACTCACTGTCTAAAGCATTGTCTGTGAAAACATACTGTATATACACTATGATGATTCTCTGGGTCATATCTGTGGAGTGGAAATGGCATAGTCCTTCAGCGTAACCTAGAGCTTATCTCAGGTTCATTAGTCACGACAGAGGCAGCGTGCTGTGATAATTTGCTGTGATAATTTGAGGTCATCTCTGCAGAATGAGGTTCTCTAGGTAATAAAGTATTTAAGTTCACAGGTTGGAAACACACTGTGACTTTCAAGCACACAGATGTAAAGGAGTCTGAAGTGAGTAATATTCTTTTACAGAATAAGGTGCAAGTCTGGGCAAGGCAAAGCATTATGATGTGTTCACACCAAATGTAAATCCTTGAGTATTTCGCAACCGACACTCAACGGGAGCACTATTTAACTGGGGAAGGAAGCTAATGCTAGTGCTAACTCGTTTGTAGTAGTACAACGCATTCCTGGAATCGAGTAATGGATGCACATTTTTAGAGCAAGGCTCAAGGTTGTCCTATGATTTCGCTTACTTTTCTCCAAGCTTTTACTGTTCTGTTTCTGTACATCATAGAAGTTGACTCACACATGTCACGGTGTCCACAGACACTAAGTTTGTGTAGTAATAATCCGTTTCTGATTCTGTGACATGAGGAGAATCTTAACACCGACTGTAGCCTTCAAAACACAGCGCCACAAATTTTTCGATTGAGTTGAAACATTTTCAGCCAGTATTTGTCACCTGGCGCTAAATCATGTCTACTCGCATATTTGTGTTGATTTTATATGTAATTGTGAGCTGCAAAATATGGGCTCTAGAATACTTGATGTTTTTCTTGGATTTTCTTGGAGGTTTCTATTATATTTGTTCACTTTGTGAAATTTTTAAAAAGAAGAAATGTCTTTGCCCTTACCAGTGAGATTACTTTTCAGTTTCTTTGAACAAATAAATTCTTAAAAGCCACCACCAGTTGACTGAAAAAAAAAACAGTAGCTGGGGAACATAATGGGATCTTGCAGCTGAAGAGCCTGATTAAAATCTCCAGGAATTGGTGGAGGACAAAACAGAGTTAAAAAGAGAGTGACTGTACAGTACTGTTGTCAGTACAGCAGCTATGAAACACATAAGATAAATGCTTGAGTATAGTCTGAGTACCCTCATACCCTAGTTGTGTCCATCTATTACCTCATTCCTGCTTTCTTTGTTGTATTTTCCAGTTTAACTTGTAAAAATCTGACATCTTATCTGAGATGTTAAATGGACGAGGGCTTAAGATGGGTGGGGGTGTGGTGTAATGGAAATCTGGAAAGGGTTAGAAGAGGTTGGGTGTTGGGGGAGGAAGTTGCTAGTGTAGTGCATGGGCGAACACACAATCGCCATGGCAACGGTTTGATCTTCCTCTCTCTGTGGCTGTCAGGCCTGCAACACACATGGTGACGGAGTGGACAGGTTGTGCTGATGACCAGAGGTAGGGAGGTGATCTGGGGAGGGGAGGGGGAGGCTTGAAGCAGACACTGTGGTTGATGCTTCCTATTTCTGCTCTCTCTCGCTCTCTCTCTCTCACCCTCAAACTCTGCCATCTGCAGACCCCAAGAGCTGCTTTGATTGGATTAGCCATGAATTAATGAGACAGGCTTGAAGAACAGCCTCTGTTGTGGAAATCTCTTATCATATCTTAATTCATGCTTTGTGTGAGCACGTGTGGCTGTGGGATCTTATAGGTTCTTAAATGAAATCAAAGAAAAGCAAATTTGAGTGCTTTTTTCATATGCCAAAATAACGCTAGAATTTGTTTTGCAACAAGAAACAGTGACAGGGTGAATTGGCAGATTAGGGAACATGTGTTAAAGCTGTACCAGAGACCTGTTGCTTTTCCATGAAAGTAAATATGTAACAGAAGGATACATCTGTACATGGATTAGATAAAGCGTGAATGTTGAACAAATTTGTCATTTAAAAGCAACAAGTGTCTGCCTCGGCTTTACTTTGGTTTGTCTTCAAGGGATTTGGAAAAGTATTCCTCTGCTGGGGCTGTGTTAGTATCTCCTCTATCCACAGCACTTTGGAAAGACTAGACTGGCTTTTGGATGTGTTGTTTTTGGGTGGCATGAGTGTAAAGCAACCTTGAAGAAAAGACTGTTGTCTCCCTGATGACTTAAACATTCCTCTTTTCATTGACCACCAAGTAGTTACAAAAACAGCACTTTATCCTGTCTGAACTAATATAAAGTCTGTAGATTTTTATATAACTGCAACACAGAAATAACTCTCTCTCCCCTCGTGTCTGAAATTAATAGCTAACATAGTATTTGTTGTAAGTTTCTGCTTAGCGTGAGATATAGGGATCAGGTGGGGGGATGGCATTGTTTGGTTTGGGAAGTATTCTGTTGGTTGCATAGCAACAGGCTCCTGGAAACGGGAGTGGACGGTGTTGCCACTAGCAACCGTTGTTGCTCTGCAAACAATGTGGGCCAGTGCAAACATGAGCCAAGACTGTGGGCTCCTGCTTTTAATTGAACATCTGTATGTGTTTTTCTCTGATTGAGCTCTGTTTAAGTTAGATCTGTCAGTGACAGATGTTTAAATCTTGTCTGTACTGTTCAAATTACACAGTATAGAACTGATCACAGTTTTTATGATTTTTGGGCTCTTTAAATGTGTCTTTTCTTGTTTCTGTAGAGCTTCTAAACCCAGGTAACTCTTTATAGGAGGGCCTGTTGTAACAATGTTAAGTGCTCATCTGGGATTTGCCTGAATGAAAACAGGCTCATAGACCTGACATGAAAACAGTCTTGCGTTTGTGAAGTTGTCTCTGGGTTAGAGGCAAAAAAGCTTGGCCCTAAAAAGCAGCCCATAGAAAGCAGAGTTTTGCAGCGGTGTTCTGTGTTTCCTGCTGCGTTCTACCTTTGTGCCTTTCAGAGCTGCTGCTGGGGATTTTGTTTGGCTTTTAACCTTCCCAAAAGACTCTCCTCTGCCTCCACTCTCCCCTCCAACCCACTGATTTAGCACACTTCACCATACCTATTAAAGCCTGTTATTTAATCATGCTTTAATGCCTGAAAATGTTCAGGTAAGTGCTCTCTTACCTGAATCTCACCATTTTGCCATGCCACCCTTTCTGTAATGGCATAAAGAAACCCAAGGGCTCCTGTTACTTCCTCTGGTGAAAATGACAAGTCTGAAGATAAATGATTGGATTGTTGCAAGTGTATTTATAACTCAGCTGGCACTTCATAGACAAATTCCTTGGTTTAGAAAGATGCCTGAGCATTGCAGCTGATTTTACAATGTTCACTCCTTGCTAGCATCACTCTGATAATGGTCTTTTGGTGCTTTAGTGACAAACATGAAAGAGGTGTGAAGTAAAATTGTAATGGAATATGAGACTCTTTACAGATAAGTGATAATTGGCCCCTGCTGTACTTAATTCTGCTGAGGGTAGACTGGACTTGGTGCGTAGGTTGGTCCACATGTGCGTCTGAAGATTGACACACATCAGTAATTTCAACATAGGCCTCCTCCACTCACTCTATTACTCATATAGGCAGAGAACAGTGTCACTGCCTGTGGCTAAACCTCCGCACATGTGAAACGTCAGTAGTGGCACACCCAAATCTGTTGTTTTTCTATCTTAGGTGCCCTCTCTGGTTTATTCATAGCATGTACAGTCCCAAACCCTGAAGAGTTCAAGGGGTATGTTTACTCAACTTGGTCGCGGTTCAACCTGTTTGATGTGTTTCGTTTGCTCAGTTCGTTCAACGGTAATGTAATCTTTTATTCAGAGACTTTTCTTGTATAGAGGTACAGCTTATCACCTACCAGAGAGCTATGATTTGGGAACTGATGCCATAATTAACTTTTTTCACTGAAATAAAGTGTGAAAGTGCCGGGCTTTGCTTCTTATGTGAGTCATTATGTATTTTGATACAGCTTTGAAAAAATCCTCAGCTTTTGTTGAAAAGTAGGCCTGTAAGATTCTGGATAACACGAGAATCTAATCTCGAGTTGAGACCACAGTTTAGGCTCGAGATTTGCAGGGAAACTATTAATAATTTCGTCTGTGGGAAGTAATGGGTGGTGTGACTTTTGCAGTAGAGGCTGTCAAAAGCTTCATTATGTTAGTGACAGTGTTTGAGGTGGTTGCATAGATTAGTGGTGTTACCCTGTATCATTAACGTTGTAAACTCTGAAAGTTTTCCACAGAACAAAATTCAACCCCTGTTTTGATGTGAGCACATTTTTGTTGGAACTATGGTTTGACAAAATTTATTTCCTCTTCCTCGCCATGAACAGCAGGGTTCCCCTTCTGTTGACTCATTCGTTTCTATTTCCTCTTCAAAATCTTTCTTTCATTGAGTTATATGTTAGATGTTGAGTTAGGCAGTTCTCATTATTTATTGTTGAAATACAGAGACTCATTAGATGCAGTAGGTTTTATGTACTTATGTAAATGCATCAGCATCCTTATGGAAATAATTGTTTGCAATGAAAGCACAGTTCTAACAGCCCCATTACAAAGTTTATGCTAGATCTTAAGAAAGCCAAGAGACAAGTTTGGCTGCACCTGTTGCTTAGATGATCTTATAACTCAGTCTATAGATTACTGCAGCCTGAGTGGTGTGTGTCAGGTCTTGTCCAAATCACTGTAGTGCATATTGTGTATTGTTTCTAACGACAGCCTGTCTGGAGTGGGTTGTGTCTTGTGGAACTCAGCTGTAGTGCTCCTGGTCAACACCATTTTCCTGTGTACCTCCTGACTTGTTCTGCTCCTCATGGATTTTTGTCTTTAACCAAAGCCCCCCACCCCCCCACCCAACTGTGCCATATCTCCTTCTCTCTTATTCTAATCCTCCTCCTCCTCTTCTCTTTGCAGTTGCACTCGAAAGTTCCTGTGCAAGAGCTTTATAAATGGGGGAGAATAGAAGAGTGAACAGGGAGGGAAGGAGAGGGGGGTGAGTTGGGGGTGGTCGTCATGGATCCCTCACCATAGCAACCGACAAACGTTTACAAAGCATTAAGGAATTTCCTCATATCAGCTGGATTATTGGAGCCCTCAGAGAACGGCTCTCGTTCGAAACAAATGCTGGATATCATCAGGACCCTGGCAGGGGCTGGAGCCCCACTGCCATTTTCATCTTTTTCCCCCTCATTTTTTCCTTTTTTTGCACTGAGTGGAGAAGTTGTTTTTTATCTGCTTACTCCCCCTTGCAGTTCTATTCTTCTCTTTTCCCTCCCTTGCTCCCGCTCTTTCCCTCTCTGTCCTTTTTTGAAAAAGGAGAGCCTTTGTGTGACTCCATTTTTAGCTCGCCTTTGCTATGCTGTGCACATTGTCACCCAGTGGAAAAGTGAGGGGTGGCAGTGGGTTTGGTCCTCAGGAAGCAGTTCAGTCCTCTTGGTAACTTGAACTCCTGTACTGTAACTTTTCCACTTGAGTCGGTCCTGTCATCAGGAATAAAGGCATTTGTGTAATACTGTTGGTCTGGTAAGTTTTCCATTGATTAAGGTTAAAGGTGGGAAGCCTCTGGGGTTTTGAGAGCTATACAGACTCAGCTTGCCATAAACCCCCCGGGGCACAATGAATGCACCATTGATCTCCAAGAAAAAACTGGGGTGCGGTTGAAGAGCATTTATTTAGTATGACTGTCCATGTGTGACTTTAAATACTTATCTGTAAAAATATAAAATTTCACCACACTCATGCCTTTTGTCTTTTCTCCTCCTCTCTCTTCCCCCTTCCTCTTCCAACCCAGCATGCAGAGCTCCGAGGGAGGGTCAGACACCACGACCAGCGTGCCATCGCTGCGGACGTCGTCATCTGCCCAAGCTCCTGTGGTCCAACCTGTCCCAGCCTCCCAGCAGGTAGGGTGTCACATCTACCCTCCTAACTGCTGGTGTAATCACAAGATAAATGGAAATAATCTGTAATGGCTATTGAAGTCGCAGTGACTGTTCCACCCTTCTTTCTACGCACTCTTAAAACTTCATTTGAAAATGAGCTCAGATACTGGATACCCTCGTCCTTTTTGCATGATGTCTGAAACGCAAACAGCGTAACGCCTTGACACAAGAATCATTGCAGGATGCACGTAAAGCTGAATTTTTAATTCAGCACTTGAATTAAATAATATTCTTTTTTTTGCAAAAGGAGTAGGTGGTTTAAACTGTCAGGAACTAAAGCTGCTACACTGCCACTCTGCCAACAGATGCCTCTTCTATCCATTTACGATGCCAGCTTCTGCTATGCCTTTCTCAGCCTTACTGTACTGTTTAATCACAGCTATTTGAGGTCAAAGGAAACTATTTTTAACAGATCCTATAGAACATTAGCTTTGGTTACATGACAGTATTTCTTCAACCTGACTTAAATTATTCTGATTCCAGCTTAACTGAGGCATGGATGCTAAATAAGAGGTGTGTTGATATGCCCCAAGGTATTTAATCAGAGTCTAACATTTTTGACACACGCAACGTGGTTCTGCTCACTGTGAAGCATCTGATCTACCTTGTTTAACTTTAACTTTATTAATTTGGTCGATAGTTTGGTGGAGTCCACTTGTTTGAGCAACTTGTTGTTTCGAGTTTTTCGACCATCAAGGCATTTAACAATCCTTAAATCTTTTAAGCTCTCCAACAAAAAAAAGTTGTACGAGCCACAGATCAGTCTCATTTTGCCACTGCAATGTTTCCCAGAAACTCGTTATGTCACCTAATATTAACCCCACGCAGGGCAAACATGCACTGAAAAAACATATTTATTCCAACCAGAGAGAAATGGTCAAATTACATGGTTAATTTACATGGTTTAAATGGTTATTAGGCGCTAATATTTTCCTACTGAACAGATTATCAAAGGTTTATATCACCCTTCTCGAACTGGATCGGACCAGTCTCTTTCAATTGAGGAGGTTATGAGGTATTTTTAATCTGATTTATTATTGCAAACGCAATATGTAATCTCAGCTAGTGTCATTTATGTTATCATAAAAATTAAAATTCAGTTTGCTCTGAACACACCACTGTCTGGTCTATTTTTGTTCATATGAGTATTAATCCATCAACACGTGCTTGAACAGGACGTGAGGAAGGCGTCTGCAGATGTCTGCAAGTTGTGTCAACAGCATGTGTTTGCAATGTGTGTGATTGTATGTGCATACCTATGTAATTGAGTTATGTCTTATATCCAAACAGAGGGTGCTGGTTCAAGCCACAGGCTCAGCTCAGAAGGGAGGACAAGTACAGCAGCTTTCAGTACCCAGGGTTCAACAGGTCCCTCAGCAGGTACACAGTGCTGTACGTACATACAGTGCTGTGAAATATTTGTGCACCCCTTGACAGTTGATTATTTTTTTTCCCTTTTGAGACTGAGCTTGAGACCTGTAGACTGTTGTATTTTGCACCGAATTAATCATAAAGTCTATGAAGTCAAATAAACGGAGATATAATGGACAAAATAATAAGCACATCAGGACTTAATTGTGTCCCTGATAAATATTTGATCAACTTTCTATGTCTCATCCAGCTCAGACTTTACATTTTGGTTAAATAATAACAGTCAGCCTGTCTTGCTGGTATACAGGTTTAACCAAAAAATGTGTGTTAAACATCAGATAAGGAATCCAGACATGGCATCTCATTCTTTTCAACAAAAGCTGTCATCCAGAGCAGAAATGTTTCTCCTGCCCATCACAAGTTTCTTTCTCTGACTGAGCCTGGCCTGCTTCCTCCATACATGAACAACAAGGGAATACTATAGTAAAGTGTACCTTTGGATGTGTATGATGCTCATTTGTTATCATGTGTATGGAAAAACATGTTCTCTGGGTCTTGTGGTATAACGTGACCCGTGTTGTGGTGCATTTTGGCCAGGACGCCAAAGTCACCGTAGAGCCCAGTGGTCCTCCTGGGGGCTTGAACCAAATCCCACCACCAGTTCTGTGTCATGTCTAAGTGAATCTGCCAACTAGCTGCTTTATTTCCAGTTTTTTTTTTATTTCCCCAGGTCATGTCACCAACTAATGGACAGTTAATTATCTCTTTGTCCTTCAGATCATCTTTCCACTGTGATCTGTGTCAAATCAAGTTTGTTTTCATTAAACCACATGTATGCCGTTGTCAGCTTTGTTATTAAAGTGAAAGCCTTATTTATCCATCTAGTATTTACATTTTAATCAGCTTTATTTTTTGTGATTTGAAATGTGTTAGCTCCCACCATCTCTTAAAGTAGATCAATTATCTTCCACTGACAATATAACTGGACCCATGCATCAGAACCTGTGGAGTGCCAAGTATAAAAGTTTGCACGTTTTATAATAAACGCTATTGTTGAAGCTTCTGGTTTTGATAAAATTACACCAAAACCAAGGGGTGGACAGACGTTTTCACTGCACTTCATGTAAATACTGTATATAAATATGTGTGCACATGCTACACCCACATGTAAATGTAATAATCTGTGCACAACTTGCATAAACAAAGAGCCATGTATTCGTGACATGATTGAACAAGGAAACATAAATGAAGCTTCTGTTTTCTTGCCTTGATTCTTGTGTTGTGTCTGTGCAGGTGCAGCAGGTTCAGCATGTCTACCCGTCCCAGGTCCAGTACGTTGGAGAAAGTGGAGACGCTGTTTACACCAATGGAACGATGTAAGCAATGCCACATCTCATCTAACTACATATTACTTGATTGTTCAGTCAACATTAGTTTATAGGTCAATTATATTTGTAAAAGTTGGCATACATACATGTTGTGATGTTACCATTTTTCCGCTCTGAAAATTTACCACAGTTGCAAGTAGCCGCTGCATTAATAGTGAAATGCTGTGAAACATATCTTCTGTCAGCGATGCAGCTACACACACTGTGCATATTATTCGACTCTACTCCAGATGCACAGCCATAGGTGCTGAATATGATGGAGTATAATGACAAATAAAACTTTCTACAGCACCTTTCTTATCATTATAACTGTCACATCCAGCTGCTTTTCAAGTGGCTCTAATCAAAACACCATTAAAGCTAATTGAATCCAAATTGCTTTTCCTCACATTTTGATGTTTCCAGAATATGCAAATATTTTCATGACATCAGTGATTTTGTTGTTTACTAAATAATGTATTTAATTACTTTGCCCTGATGTTAAGAATTACAAAAAGCATGAGTTTTAATGGCTCGTTCTCTTAAACAAAGTGTACTGTACCTCTTAAAAGTCATTGGTAGCAGCTACGTTTCCTAACCACCAATGAATTTTAAGGACAGACTGGGAGAGGTTAGCCTTCAGAGCCAGACTTTATGGCAGACAGGCTTTTGGAAGTCAAGTGAGGTAGTTTAAAGTGTGACAAAGTCCACATGTGGAGGAGATCCTCGTGGATCTACAGGACTGTCACCTCGGAGACCAGGGTTCGTGTCCTGTGTTTTTAGACCTACTAGATTCAGTTTTTTAATTATTATTTTCAATTTTAGTTGCAGTTTGTTTAGCTTTGGGCTCTAAAACTGCTTGGTTAGGTTCAAGAAATCATCATAGTTTGGGTTAAAATAGACCCATTGACAACAAAGCCCTGAAGACAAACATCTCTCAGGTGCTGAAATGTACTTTATAATCATTGTCTTGGAATGGCATCACTGCATACTAACATGTGTATAATGATCTATGACCAGCCGAACGGCCTACTCCTACAACCCTGAGGCTCAGCTCTATGGACAGAGCAGTGGAGGAGCCTACTTTGACTCTCAGGCCGGTGGAGCTCATGTGACCACCGTGGTCTCCTCTGCCAGTGGTGGGGTGCCCACTCATGGCATGGTGGGCATCGCCATGGACGTGGGCAGCAGCCACATCATCTCCAGTGGTAGCACCTACCTGATCCATGGAGGAAGCATGGAGGGAAGCCGCAACCACATTTCACACTCCTCTCGCTCCTCCTCAGCCATGGTGAGCAAATCCATCTTAGCAGTTGTTTGAATTATTGACAGAAAACTGACTGGAAAATGTTTGGGGGTTGTTTGTCTTTTCTCAGCTGCCGTGAGGAGCCCAAATTATAGTTTCTGTTCTCTATATAAACCACTAACTCATAATGCAACGTAGGTCAAATAGCAAACATTCCCATTTACTCGTGGGTTAGTGGACTGGTGCTAACTCTCATCACTGCTACCAGAGCTGGTGTCCAGACTTGTACAAGGCTCAAAGGCAGGGAGAGAGACATCAGTTACAGCAACCTGAGTTGGGGCCTCCTGGCTCTGCAGTAACACACGCAGGGCAGAGAGCCTGTAGAACCGGGACACAGGCTTAAATAATTCAGCACTGCCTTGTTTCAGAGGTTTTCACAGGCACTTGAGCGCCCTGCGAAACAAAGCAACCCCTGGGGCTCATTACCATTTGGCCAAGAGCCCTCGGGAGCCTTCTTAAGGCTTGGAACATTGCCTCCTTCTTTTCCCTTTTCTTCTATGTCTCCAGTTTGGCTGCAATACCACATATCTTTTCTTTTTTGACTTGATTTTGTTATGTAGCTCAATAGAATGTCCCTGGTTTTGTCATTTGTTCAGGACTCTTATTGTCTCTTGTCCCAAGTTAAAATTATATGGAAATGTATTTTACAGCAAGGCATCACTTTTTCTGTCATATTTACAACTTAATCCATCAGAATTTTTGATTTTCAATTATTCTCGGGCATCGTTGACCTGTTGCCCCCCAGCTTGACGTGACCTGCGCCCCTGTTTGTGGTTCCTATTTGCATACATTAGAGTGTCTGACCGCAAGCCTTCACTGAGCAGCTTAACCCTATGAGTCCCTTGATTTGCATGCTTTTGTCAGCCAATAATGGATTTGGCTGCAACATTGACTGATTTTAATGGAAATGCAGAGATCTGGCTGCTCGCTAACAGTCTTATTTCCTTTATCTGTTTTGTGTTTTTTTTTCTTTTTTTCTTTCATATTCCCCTGCTTATTTCTCTCTTTTTCTGTCTCTCACTGTCTTGCCTTCTCCCCCCTTCTGTGTCCACTCTATTTTTTTTTTTTTTTTTTTTTGCATGCTCCTTCTTTCTTTAGCTTGAAATGGCGATTGAAAACCTCCAAAAGTCTGATGGAATTGCAAGTCACAAAAGCAGCCTGCTCAACAGCCATGTAAGTTCTCCAGGATCTTTCTTTAAAAAAAGGGACATGAGAGAAAATGGAAAAATAAAAGGAAACCGTGGCTGAACCTTTAGGCAGTGTGTTCCACTTATGTTCTGCTAAGTTAAACACACTACCTCCTGCTAGCTTTACGTACTCCCCACTGTCCCACTGACATACATAATTACCTAAATTAGTCTGCATTATCAATCTGGACTTGCATTCGCTATCACTTTTTGCTTAAGAATGTATCTTGTATATGCATCTTAATACTCTGCATGGACTTCAGCTGATTGATTTTTCTGTTATTTTCACTTCTAAACACACCATGACATGCATTCATTGCTACTATATTTTATAGAGTCAAACCGTTGCCCTCTTTTTGGCATTATGACAAAATTTAAATAAATATCGCAAAGTCTCTCATGGGGAGATTTGTTGTTAAAATGCCTCCAGGTCCTAACCCTACCGGTCATCTCACAAACTCCATATCGTTTTTAGACGTAGTATTTGTTTGCAGATTTATTGATCGAAGCTTTTTCTGCAAATTCTTTGTGATTGTTCTGGTCACAGGCGGTGCTATGACCATGCCCTCCCTGAAGTTTGTAGTTTAAGTAGTTTTTACTGCTTTAGTTAAAGATACCGGTCTGGTGGGCTGGTCTCTCTGTTGTTTAACCTCCTAAAATCAGGAGTTATTGTATGCGATGTGTGTGTGTGTG
>JAPQRN010000019.1:4599464-4631516 GCA_037367275.1 Coranthus polyacanthus | reverse complement strand
ACAGCTGACAGAGGGAATTACTCTGCCTATTCAAGAAAAAAAAAACCTCCAGCATCATTGAATTTGCAGAGAAAGTCTGGCATTACTGTTACCATGTGTTGGTTTCAGGTTACTTTATTTGGACGCGTAGGTTGACTTGTTAAGTGAACTCTGTAATGTCATAAAGGGCTTTGCATCGCAGCTTTAAATCCAGCTGCAGCTCTGTCTTTTTATGCAGATGCTTAAACCTTTACTAACTTGACAAGTGACATTACAGATCCTTAAAAAGCCACGAGCCGACGTGGTTTTGTTTTGACAGCGTCGGGAGCGTCACCAGCTCCAGAGTCACAAGACATGAAATAAGTCTTAAATTGCATTGATAAGGGTCTTTAAAAGTCTTAAATTTAACCCGTTGAAACCTGTAGAAACCATGTAAAGAGCTCTAGACAGATGCTTAAAACTTTAACCAACGTAACTAGTGTTGAAATGATTAATTGATCCCAAAAATATAGCAATAGTGATGTAATGTGAGAAGTTGGTGCAGTTCTTTGACGTATCATAAACTGAAGACCAACTGGTCCATTAATCATAAAAATAACTGTCAGAGGAAGTGATAATGAAAATACTTTAATTATCCGTGGTTCCGTGTTTCATTAGACACGTCCTTCTCTGACGAGATGAGCGACCTGGGCAGCGACGCAGATGCGTCCAGAGGACCGACTGAACCGGCCGTGAAGAGAGAGCGGATTGAAATGAGCCACCCTCTGCAGGAGATGTGAGTCCAGTCCGAACAGGGCCGCTCCGAAAGCCCCGCGGACCAGCGTCTGGCTCTAAAAAGGTCGCCCTTCAGTAGCTTTGGGAGCCCTCGTTTGGGACGCGGTGGCTTTTGGCTCAGCACACTGTGTCCTTCTGCAGTAAGTGCGTGCAATGTACATAGACAGGAGAGTAGCAATGTCAGCCCTGCCCTCACTAGGATATAAGACGGTGATCTGACCTACGGAGGAAGCTCAGCGTCTTGATTTTCTTTTTTCGTTTGTTTTTTTTTTTTACTCACAGGGGTGTAACACAGGTCTGATTTCTTTCTTTTTGTTGCAACTGTGAATGACTTTGTGCAGTACCTTTTTATTGGATGTGTAACTTTGAGTGGTGGTGTGTGGTGTTAATGTGGTTCTTTTTTTTTTTTTTTATTTGAACTAGTGTGCCATAGTGTCATTTGAGTGCCTTAGATTGCTAACTCTGAAACCACCACTACAGATGTCTATCTGTCCCTCAGCTGTGCCTCTACCGCAGTATGAATGTATCGTCTCCAAACCTCAGACATTCAAAGCACCTTTTAATGTTGATTAGGTGTAGGTGTGTTCTCCTCGTTGCCTCTGCTGCAGCTAGCAGCAAAGAAAAAACAAAAAAACAAAAAAAAAACAACGAACATGCAACCTACTGACCCAAAGGACCCGTCACTCAGTCGTTCCCACCAGCTGTCGGTCTGTCAGGCAGTAGGGCCTCACGTAAAAACCCTCATATTGTCGCAGTAGTCAGGAAGGCAGGGAATTCAGTCTATCACCAGGCTGTGTTAGATGTTGGTTTGTATACCTCATTAGATTTCTATGCTGTGCGTTTTGGCTCCGATGACATGAGGCAAGTATTA
Organism: Coranthus polyacanthus; assembly: GCA_037367275.1. Lineage (NCBI taxonomy): Eukaryota > Metazoa > Chordata > Actinopteri > Kurtiformes > Apogonidae > Coranthus > Coranthus polyacanthus. Next base: position 4,629,892 of record JAPQRN010000019.1, on the reverse strand, counting down.
AAAATGTAGCCACTTATGCCGTTTGTGTCTCCCACTCCTGTTTTCTTTTCATGTAAATAGTTCTCAAAGGACCTTGAAATGGTTTCGACCCTGTGAGCACTCTGTGGCGCGTCGTTAGGATGGATTCACTAAGTCCTCACGCGGTGACTCGTACGGTATGCGCAGAACCGCCACAGAGTCGGGGACGAATCCGGATTTTGCTCTGAGAGGTATCAACTTAACGGAGACGGGGCGCTAAAACCCTCTTAAAAAAAAAACTGGAATCTGGTCGGTCCCGCGGAGCCTCGCTTCCCGATCAAAGCGGTCGTACAGTTCTAAGGAAAGTAAATCGATATATTTCAGAGCTTCGGCTCTGTCGAACCAAAACCCGTACAAGAAGAGGATCTGAGCTGGCACACGCTCCCCGAGTTCAGATTATTTGACCTCATGCTGTTACTTGGATAAAGTCTTATGTTCTGTTTGAATTAGAAAAGTAAAGTGCGTTACTAGGTAATTTGTCCATGTTCCATAAATTATATATATATCTCTATATGATGTAGAAAGTGTGTGATCTGTGGCCTTCAGTCTTTGCCTAATTTCTCTTCTCACACTGTACTGGTCACGTTGTATCAGCAGAAAATGCTTTGATGTGTAATTGATTAGACTGGCATGTGTGATAAATTTGTTTCCAATCAGTTCAATGTTGAAATTATTACGGCGGTGTCACGGCGCCCCAGTAAACTGTCACAAGAGAGATTTTTATTTATATGAACTACTCTAAATCGATTGACATGAGCTTTGTGTTTGAAATGGATTTGGTTGACTAATTTGTTTTTTCTCCCCTTTCGTTCTTTCCTTCATTTCCCGTCCTCCTTTTGTTTATCCCTCTGACGGTTTTGTTGTAGCTATGAGAATCCTTGAGCTTGAGTTATTTAAGGCTTTTTGTAACTTGTGCCTGTCACAGTAATTTGCCTTCAAGTGCTTTGGAAAAAAAAGTAATTTCTATGTGTACTTTGTAATGTTTTGTAAGGCTGTTTAGATTTTTGGCGGATGATTATTTTTTATTGAACTAGATTTGGTTCTTCTTACAAGTATACTGAACCCTTATTTTTGTGTATTTTTCAACCTGTTCTTGCCTACACTTTAACTAGCCTAAGGACAGATGATGTCTGTAATAAACTGCATAGTTCAGCTGTATTTTGTACTTGGTCACAATGTGTAATAAATTGGTGTAAGCCAAAAATGTCGAGCACATTTATTTTATGAAATATCAACATCACAAATCCTCTATTTGGAACAAACAGCAGATTTACAAACATCTCATAGGGTTTGATAGCAGATATTTGCTCACAAATGTATTTATTCAATGTGTTAGTCTAGAGGGGTCTCGGATATAGTATTTACAGAATTTAAAAATCCTAGTTACCATGGCAACTCTTTTATTTTTCAGACAGTATTAAGCGTAAGTTTTTCCTCTGCAATTCGAGAAGGGTTCTGACCTCTAGTTTGTCGTCTCTTAATGCGAAGGCACACAGAACACACTGAACAGAGGAGATTCAATAGAAAAAGATGAGAGCTCCTGGAAAAGGCAGAACGACTCGATATACAACACAAAACTTAAAATAGAGTAAGGAGTGTACAAGAAAAGGCTTGGTCGTATATCAGCAGGACACTGTCAGGAGTAAGTGCACATCGTCCTTGGAGTCTGAGCGAGGCGCCTCGTCTCTCGAGTACGTCTGCAGCCGCGACCATCGGTCTTCAGCACCGTCCGTCCTTCGTCCAGTCTCACAAAAAGTGCAATGTTCTGTGAACCCACAGCAATGGTCCGTTCAGGAGGAATCGGACCGTCCTTTACGCTTGCTTCACAAGGAGCAGCCTGCCATGTACTTCCCTGTCAAAAAAAAAAAGAAGAAATAACGGAGGATTAAAGCTTGGAAAGGACACGCTCTGCCACAACCTAAACGAGACAATCCTGAGGTGTTTTTTTAATAAGACCTTCTTAAAGACTGTCTCATGAGACTCAAAAAAAAAAATGTCACCTCTATATCTGAGGAAATGAAATGATGTGCGTCAGGGTCATACAGTGTTATTATTATTTAACAGCACTAATACGTTTTAGAATGAGGTCCCATGATTATCTTGCTTGTGAATTAGAGTCAACATGTGGATACATCTTTCCACGCTCTGGGATAGTCTGGACCCAGATGGAGATTTGATGGACGTGGACCCAAAGTGAAGCGACCTCCTCCGTCTGTAAGAATGTTTGATCCTTTAGCTCAGATCTGCAACGAGGTTCCAACGTTTCTGTTTTTAATACGTCATGTCAAGACATCAAATTTGAGGTTTTGGTCGGTATATCTTGGCTGAAAGGCTGCAGGCGCTACTTCATATCTGCATCGGGATTTGACAAACGTAACTGGACCGAGTTGTAGAGCATCAATATGTTCTATCACATGATGCCGAGCTGCAGATTTGAGAAAAAGGTTTGAAACTGCCTAAACCTTTGATCGTGGCCTCTTAATGTCTTGAAAAAATTCAGAGATGGTAAGTTTCCACCCGTGGGCTTATCTTGGAAACATCGACTCCTAATTGACGTATATAGGAATTAAGTGAAATGATGCATTTCTACACAGTGATGACATGTCTCAGATACTCAAACACACAAACAAGCAGCTGTTGTGAATTCAAAGTGTTACCTGTGGCAAATCTCTTCTTGACTAGCGACATGCGGTAGCGGCTGCCCACCAGCTCCACGTCCATACCGGACAGCGACGCCCCGGAGCCCACGAACTGAACGGCCAGACTGGGCGGGGAACCACGGGGAACCTCCAGGCACTGCCAGCTGGCGCACAACGTCCCTGAGCCTGAACGACACCAACGGACACAACCTGTTAATCATTTAGCAACTATTTAAAACAGTGTAGAAACCTTTAACAAACCCGGTACTGCACCACCGGGTGTTGGCGACCACCGATGAAAAGCTTTTGAAACAACCTGAAACGCCTCAGGAAACGCTTATTAATAGCAGAGGAGGAAGTCCACTCTGAGTGAAACACAGTGGACTCTACTCTCACACTAATGAAAAGATCAAGCTCAATCTTACACTCTGGGCCTTTAATCTACAAGAAGTGGACTTCAAGTAGACGTATGTGAATATAATTGTGTCACACCGTGGTCCTTCGGTTTACAGGAGGTCCAGGGAAATGCATTAGTTACTTAAGAGCCCAGACATTATTTATGTAACGCAAGCAGCGCTTTTAAAATGTTAGCAATAACAAAACAGGAGCTGAGCATGAAAACGGTGTTTGAGCAGAGACAGGGAGGAGTTATGGTGACCTTTCAGAGCTTTGTCACTGGCTCATAAACCACACAAGTCTTCGAACTGTAAACTTTTTCAGCCTTTAACATCCGTCACACAGGGCTAGGAATAGTTTTTTTATTTCGCTCTCCTCTGACCCGTTTCACACCAAGGTAATAATATATTATTAGTTGAAATAAAAAAAGGAATAATCACCTCACATAATAAGAAATGTGGGAGTCTGATACAAAGCTGTTCATGTGAAACGCTGAGCTCAAAGAGCCTGTTTTGAAGTGGAGCCATAAAAGGTTGCTCTAACGTCATTTACATGCGTGTGCCATTAACATTCAGAAAAAATGAGCAACAGTTAGGTTGAAGAATCCGGTAAATGGGGACTATTTCCTTGATATCACACATACAGGCTCGTCTTTTTGTCCGTTCAGTCGTGTGTTCAAAGGCGCTCTTTGATTTTGCCCGCCTCCACCAGGCCGACAAGAGCAGCTGCCGCGTTCAAATGCTAATGTCGCTGTTAAAAAGGTAATGATACACCTTCAGAAGTCTTTTTAAAAAGCCAAGGATGGGGAGCGCTGAGATGTCTTCACGTGAGGCTCAATTACTCGTTTCTCGATTTGTCCCGACACGGCGTAAAGACGCGAACGCGGTGATGTGGAAAATGAAGACAGATGGTTGGTTGGAAACAAGATAAAAGTGCCAGACAGATGTCATGAAGTGCGAGTCTGTGTGTAATGTTTCCTCTCCTTGCTTTATTAAACCCTCCTTGTTGAGTGAGGGTTAAAAAAATAAAAGAGAGAGCAGCAGCAGAGCTCTGACCTTTGCTGTGGTTGGTCGGGGAGAGGTTTGGCAGTTTCCACAGCAGCCGTCTTTCCTCAGTGTTCCTGCCGAGACAAATAAAGAGTCAGCGAGGCACCATCAGCTCTAACCCGGGTTGCAGTATCTCCTTTACTGCATCGCATCCTCAAATCCTCCTTGAAGTCTCAAAATGACACATTAGTCATGTTAATCTCATTCATCTTTAGTTTAAGGAGTTCAAGTTACAGTGACGTAAGTCTGAAAAAGCTCCAAACCCTCACAGTGAGAAGCCGTAAAAACTGGTTATTACTAGACTTTCATATTACATTCAGTGTTATAACTGCAATCATCAGAACAATACGAACATTCAGCGCTAAAAATAACAAATCATAAACAAGCTTGGTGTTCAGGGGCTCACCAGGAGGCGGGCGGCTGACACTGCAGGTCTGTGGCCGTGTGGTCTAAAGGCAGCAGCACCTGGACAGCGGTGAGCTGGGTGGAGGGCGCCGTGGCGGGGCAGCAGTGATAGTCCAGAGACACCCGGGTCACCGTACCGCTGCGCTGACACTCGGCCGACAGCAAGAGAGGAGCCCGACCCGGGTCCTGAGACGACACCTGAGGAAACGAGGAGATACGAGAACGAGGCTTACACAACGAATGTGTTTAAATCTGTGAAGAGATGAGTTAAGAGCTGCTCTGACTTCATCCTCAATAAAGACTATTATATCTGAAACCAATACAAACACTTACCCATAAAAGATGTTTCAAGGAAATTCAAATAATACTTCAACAAATAAGCCACAGTCAAAATGTGGAGTTTTCAGCTCAATCTGTGGCCAATTATGGGTAAGAATCGTTCAGGTGACACAGGTTTATTCATTTCATTTCAGCAACAACTATTCAGATAAATACATGTTGCACATTATCCTTAGGGTTTCATGGACGTTCAGAACAGATTTCAACCAAACCCAGTGAAAAATAAAATGATTAGTGAAGCTTGAGGGTGATTTCACATCTACCTCGTTTGGTCCAGACTTTCAGACTATCCAGTTTGATTCAAACCACATCTGCAGGTGTGAACTTTTGGACCAATTGCAAGAAAACGAAAGCTATCGTCGCAAAAAACAAAAGATGATGACGAACTAATGGAAGAAGTTACAAATGAGGTGAATTAACAACATGTCAATATCAAACACATGTCTGTGTATAAACCAATCAATGTCAAGTATATGGAGTGTATATGGAATGAACCCTGACCTGATACTTGAGCAGGCCGACGTTGTAGTACGAGGCCTGAGGGTTGAGGTCGGCTTCTCTCTGCAGGTAGAGCTGCAGAGCCTGCATGTTGAACCAGAAGTCTCTGGTGTCTGGGTCACTCTGAGATGGATCACTGCAGATGCACAAACAGGACGGTAATGACCGCAAACGGTTTAAACTTTTAATGCAAACAGACAGAAGGCAGCTGACCTGTAGAGCAGCTTCTGATTAGGCAGGAAGTGATCGATCCTTGAGATGTTGACCAGTCTGAAGCTGAGCACAGGGACGTTGGGGTTGGCAGTGAAAATCCGCGTGATGCCTGCAGGGAAGGACATGGTCAGGTCGCCTGTGATCTTCACGAGACATCTGGAAAAAAGAAGGAAACACACAAAACAAGAACATAATGTACTTAACTTTGAGGTACTCATACTTTACTAGAGTATTTCTAGTTCATGCAGCTTCACACATGTACTCCGCTACATCTCAGAACTAAATATTGAACTTTTTATCCTCTTCTTGTTCAGTGAAAACCAACCACATCTCCAAATGTGTTGACTCTGAACGTTTGTGATTAACTGAAGGATGAAGTGACTCTTTATGTCCCGAGTAAAATACAACATACACATGAATGAAGTAATAAGAATCCAAATACAACATATGTAATAGTAAAACACTGACAGGGACCGTTACTGCTCAGTGACTACTTTGACGTTTCATGCTGATAATACTTACATACTTTTACTTAAAGTGAAGTCTTTTCAGTGTGGTATTAGTACTTTTACTAAAGTAAAATATCTGAGTAAGTCTTCCACCGCTGGTGATTCTCTAAATAGACATCACAGTGTCACAGGTGGAGATGAACCATATAATCTGGTTTGATGCTGACCGGTTGTGTTGTCCACCTTTGAAGTATGCGTTGATGTATTCGGTTATTGCTGCTGCCACAGGCCAGGCTTCCTGGGTGCTGAGGGAAATGGGACTGGGACCTCTGGACAGGTGCACTGCGGAGACAAGTACGATACCGGAACACATTATCGACAACGAGCTTTAATAATATATTGTGAGTTTTCTGTTCTAAGCTCATACAGAAATGTAAAACGTGAGTAAGTGCTGTGGATTACGTTGGCGTTGGGGGTGGTCCTGGTGTTGGTAGGGCAGTGGAGAGACTTGTCCCACCCTGGCAGGACTGGGGGCTCTGTTTTGACCCCCCCACTCGCCGTCCCTGGCCTGGGGCCCCCACTCACTGGGGCTGGAAGAGGAGGAGGAGGTGAGGGAGGGGCTGGGCTCCGGCAGGGGGGAGGAGCACAGGGAGCGTGACTGAAATAAACAGGGAGTGGAGTGGGTTAATATTAGCAGTAACGTCACATTAATGAAACATCAGAGCTGCGGTCGAGCCTCTTGAATGTTGGAGGAGATATATTAACATGTTGTGTTTCTGGCTGTTAAACAGCTATCCTCCAATATTTTGACTGAACTTTACATCGTGCTGCGTTACTCACCCTCTCGCAGCCGCCGAGTCGACTTGAAGTTCTTTTGGCCCGGGTCGTTCTAGAGGGAGCAGCTGCGACCACTTCAGCTGTGTCCTGTCTGAAGTTATGTTTGGAACCTTAACAAGACAAACACGCACAAAGTGACTCAAAGTTACAATGAATCACACTGAAACAGACTCGGAAACGACTGGTCCAAGTACAAAACTCAAATGTAGACAGAGAAGAAACAATAGAAAAAGCCTCCAGAAACCAGAACTCGTCAACTTTGAATAGCATTAAAGAGGCCATGCTCAATGTCACAACTACGAAATTCATCAGTCCATTCATCAGCCCTTTCTAAACCGTCAGCTACAGTACGTACGTGTGCATGTGAGTCAAACTTTATGGGAGCTTTAGCTTAGTCTCCGAACCTTAACCGTGACCTGGTGCACTGCTGATCCAAGTTAATAGAGGAAGGTAGCAATCTCTTAGTACATGAAAAAAAGCAGGTCTTATAACGATTATAAGAACAGAAAATGTTTGGGTCCGTTCTGTTTTGTGACTTTCTGGTATGCAATAAAGAGTGAGGAGAATAATCTTGGCATAAACCAACTTCGCCAGCAAATAGTTGACTGTAGACAGCTCTGAAAAAATCACTAAACCTGAACCTCAATGAACATCTTTTATATCTAATATTTGAGGTCTGAAAGCTCTGCAATTTTTCATTTCACGCAAATATTTTATTCATTCATTTTTATTTTACTCCAACACATACCTAGAAATAATAAGACAAGTGGTCGTGGTGTATTATAATACGCAGAATTTCAACAAGAAACCTCATGAGCTTCAGAAACGTTTAGTTGAGCCGTTAATTCGGGGGCCTGATTGAAAGCTCTTTATGTGAACTAATTACAAAGTGAAGGCTATCTGGGTGCAGCGTTGTGGTTTTAGTAGAAGTCAGTACCCTTGTGTGAGCCGATACTGCAGGGTAGCTGAGTGTTCAGATCCAGGCAGTCTTGGTCTTTGTCTGTGGAAAAACACAGATCCTCCTGGGGCCCTGAATGCCTCGTGAGGGGAGGGGCGTTCCTGCGTGGCTCGCTCTCCGATGATCGATGTTTTCTCCTCTCTACTCCATCTCCTTTCCCTCCTCCTCCTCCTTCCTGTGCTTTGGAGCTGCTCTGAGCTCCAGAGACACCTTCACTGAACGGGTTGTGGACAGAGTTCCAGTGGATCAGCTCCTTCTTTGGCTGAGCTGTGGGCACGGATGCAGAACCAGCATCCAGTCCCAGTCTGTTGCTGTTTGAAGCACCACCGCTGCTGCCGCTGCCACCATGTGGGGGGATTATCCCAGCTGCTGCGGCCAGCGAGGACTGGTGAGTGGGGCTTCCGATCATCGTGATTGCAAACGGGTCATCGGAAGACACAGGAGGCGGGAGGCTCCTGTCCCGTTTCCTGTCTCTGTCTTTACGGTTGGAGGAGGACGAGGTGGAGGAAGAAGCGTTTGGGAGAGTCTTTGTGTCGACGAGGTTAATGGAAAACGGGTCCCCTCGCACCTCAGTCGTCCTGCCGTCCTGGGCGGGGCGAGTCGGTGGGCGTGTCCAGGCGTCTGACAGGTTTAAAGTCTCCTGAGTGACTGTCCTCTCAAAAGCCGCGAGGAACGGGTCCTCTGGTGGGATGTGTTTGCAATTCCACACAGACGACTCCATCTCAGGCGGCGGGAGGGACTGAGAGAAGGCAGGGAAACGCATCGATGTCGCGTCCATGTCTGGAGGGACACGAGAAGGACGAGACGGGGCGACCGACCACACGCTCGCAGGGTCGTCCTGCGAGTGAGGGCTGCGACCTGGTGAGGGGTCACGGAAGGCGGAGAGGAAAGGGTCCGCCGGTCGCCCCAGAGTTTGAATCTGATCTTTACTTTGAGACACGGGGGGCCAAGCTGCCCAGCCCACTGGCTCAGGAGAGGGGCCCAGGGGCTGATGGGAAGGCGAGTCAAGGCCAGAGTCTTCCACGTTCTCCGGAGAGGAGGAGTCCGAGGAGAAGGCAGCATCTGAAAATACAAACAGTAATACAGGACAGAATATCAGCAATGATCTCAATGACTTTAGTGATTAACAACGAAAGACTGTTGAAGGTCTGTTAAAATACTATCAACCTGTTTCCATTATTCTGAAGAGAAAAATAAAAAAGACACCTTAAAGGTACAATGTGTAACATTCAGAGAACCCTTGTTATTAATGACACAGATGTTCGTTAAGTGAACTGCAGTCAGCATCCTGTTGCTCGTGTTCGTCTGATTTCATGAGTCTGTGACACAAGCTGGTCGTTTTCTCACGTTAGCAGACTCCATTTCTAAGTAAATGTCCAGAGACCTTTACATAGAAATCCATCTACAGGCAGTTGTGGGCAATTGAGAAAAATGAGCAAGGTCTCATTTTTTCCAAGTACGTTCACTTCACACAATGGGAAAAAAAAAAAGATGAACGCATGGAAATTTATTCACAAAGTTACATATACCTTTAAAAAAGTCTTAAAACAATGCTTACATTCAGAAGCACCGAAGGCGTTCTGCTCTCTGAGGGGTTCCCGGCCATCAAAGCTTTTGGACTTGAAGGTTGTCTCCAGAGGTGGTCCGAACAGGCTGTCAGAACCAGACGCCGTCGAACTCAACCTGTCACGCCACAAAGAGGGAAATGATGGAGGGAATAAAGGAGAAGGTGCAATAAAATTAAATGTCAATGAGAACATAAGAGCGGGGCAAGAAACAGAGAACATGGAAGAAAAATGTAAAAGATGTAGGAACAAAAAAAAGGTTAAACTGCAAATCAAAAGCAGAACATTTTTTATGTGAAGTTATTTCTGTCTGAGCTACAGAGGAAATGCAGAGTAAAGACTGGCTGCTTTTTGCAACTTTATAACATGGTGAGTAACAAGACAGTACATAGACGTAAACACTGCTTTCACAGTTCAACTAGTATTTTCTGTTGCAAATTCAATCAAACCCCCCCAACAAGTGCGTTCGCTAATTCATCAATAGGTCACAAACACCGGAAATAAAAACAAGACTAACATTTGGAAATAGCAGAGCCGAAAAAGGAACACGAGTGAAGAAAATTCAGACGTGTGAGGTGAGAGAAGTAAAACTAGCAGATGGATATAAATAAAACAAGGGTAGTGACTTTGAGTTTTTTCCCTCAGTTTTTCCAAAGAAGGGGGGAAAGGCCACGGATGACGCACCCTCTGCATGCGTCTTTCTGCCCTGCTCTGAGAGAGACATGAGTAAATGAAATGATATGAAGGGAAAAGACATCTCACCTGCTGTGATCAGGACTGGAGGTGGACCTGCGGAGGCCCTCCTGCTCTCCATCTGTACAAACACACACAAAGTGAGAAAACGCATCCTAATCACCACTGATCAGGAGCACAGTGTTTTTGAGATAAAACCCATCACTTATGACTTTCTTGGTGATAAATACCAGCAGTTAACCTGGTCTCACTCATCTCCAGCCACCGCTGTGTTCAAAGCAGAGCAACCGCTTTAATCAGACTCTCATCGTTAATCCTGCAGCTCTGGGTGTAAGAGCAGAGAGACCAGCAGCAGCTCGTCACCTCCCACTCCAAGCCTAAAAACTACTGGCAGCTGGAGAACCTGTCGGGGATAAAACATGTTTTGGAGCACAAGCAAAGGGCCGCGTGACTAATGGACGGCGGCTGCTCATGCAAGGTCAGCCAGTGAAGAGATCTGCTGTCTTGAGGGAAACAGGAAAGCTAAGCAGACCGGAGGCGGAGAGATGCCACTGGGAAATATATGTCTTCTACTGCATCAGACCCATACTGACTGATGTATTTTCGGAGTTCTCTGCTAACTTCCAGAAGGGGGTTTAGTTGTGTAGTTGGTTGTAAGACAGACGGATGAAAAGAAAATGAGAGACTGAAGACAGACTCACCCCTGTGGGAGACACCTTCGCCTTCCTCCGAGCGCCCTCCTGCAGTACTCGAGTTTCCTGCAGAGACACAACAAAGACTATCACAAGTCTGTTGATTCAAAGATGAAAAACACACGCTACAGAGTGTACAGTTGAACCTTGACTGGGATGTGACGGTTTCCACCTTCTGTTTATTAAAGAGAGGAATATTTTAACAGATTGGACTGAACTTACTGGAGAGATGCCTCTTGATTGACACCTGAAAGAGAAGAAAGAAGGACAAATTAAACACACGAGCGTCTTAAATAATAACGCTGGTGTTCACTTTCATGATGCTTCAACATCCAGCTTGAGCTTTAATCTACATTACTGATAGTTGAATTTCTGTCACTGTAGGTAAAGAGAACACACAACCTGCTGCCGTGCCCCTCTGTTGGGCGGCAGGGTGAGCGCCCCCACCGTGGCTTTCAGCTCCTTCTCTGTGGCCGCAGAGCTGCTGCGGTTGCTGCTGGCGACCGGTCGGATCTGGATGTGGAACTTCTTGGGCTCCTCGTCGTCGAAGTCCGAGTCGCTGGAGTAGAAGTTGTTCTCCTTCTCCTCGACACAGCGTACGGGCAGGAGAGGAGGGTCAAGGAGAACGAACTCGTACAAAAATGAGAGGGACTAACATGATAATGAAACTTTAGTTGACGATTATTGTCTTTTTCCGTTGCACGTCACTTGTATAGTATGAACCCATCTATCTTATCTAACTGTTGTGTTTTAACTTTTAAACCGGGCTCTCCAGTCCAGCCTCTAACCATTTTTATGGATTTGCTCCAAAATTTAAAGCTGCAGGAGTCGAAATCAGGAAAAAAAAGAAGAAAAAAGACTTTGAAAACACACCTCCTTTCTGCAGCTCTCTCTCACATGACCTCTTGGCCAGAAGTTCCAAAAAGTATTACAAGCTCAACCATACAAAGAGTACACGAGCAGGGTTGAATTTCAATATTACTTCTTGCAGAACTCGTGTGATTTCCTTTGAGGAATTATTCTCTGTGATATTGATTAAATCACAACAGAGAAACACATCGGGTGCAATAAGGCACGACTAACACGGCCACATGCAAAAGCACAAATAAGAGACAATAAGAGACACCGCAGAGTGCGCTGGAGTTTCCAGAGTTGTCAAACAGCCAAACCACCACTTCCTGCCAGACCAGCGCCTCCATCCAGCGCCAGCCCTTCCCTCGGTCATGTCGTTCATGTCACGCGAAGTCGGTTTGCGTGTTTTGAAGATTCAGAGACACGGAGGCAGCATGAGTCTGTTCGACATACATGCATCATATTCAGGGCTTCATGGGGGATGAGTTGTTATCTCAGAGCCGCCAAGATTTAAAATGTCAGCACTGATAAATGTATGAGGGCTGCGGAGTCTGAGAACTGGGCCACGAGGAGCAGTTTCTTCAAAATCAAAGTTATTACAGATACGAAACCCAACACGAAAACTAAAACTAGCTGTGGACGGTTTTCAAAAACAACCAGCCAGGTTTTCCCCCATAATGTACTAAATAAAATGTCTTTGCACAATATGGGACCTTTAATGAACAATAGTTTTTGTGCATCGTGTTTGATGTCAGGCATTTTTTTCATTCTACCTTTTTCAACTTCTATAATTCAAGATTTTCCTCACAATACCTGAAAACCTCAAATTAACTCTAGAACGAAATAAGAACTAAACTAAAACTATTTAAAATAAACAAAAATGTACAACGTAAAACTGCAGTCAAAAAAAAAGTCTGAGGCACTCGGTTAATAAAACTAAAAAACCTTATATCACGTCATGGATAAAAGAGTCTTTCAGTCGAAGTCTCTACTGTTGTTTCTATTACAACAGAGACGTGTGTTCAGAAACAAAGCAAAATGGAAAAAAAACACCAAGATATAAACAAAAAGAGAAGAAAAATAAATAAACAAAATGAAAAACAATAACAAGAAAAAAAAGGTAAAGAAAAAATATAAAAAGGAAAAAAAATGAATAAAGATAGAAAGAAGAAAAACAACAATGAAAAACAAATCAAAAGAGAAAAGGCTGAAGTTATACATCCTGCAAAAATACTAAATAAAACCAAAACTACTTAAACTAAAGCTAAGCTGAAATCTAAAACCGAACAAAGACAAAAAAAAAGACTAAGAATCAAAACCAATTACCGTTTCATTCACTCGTCTGACGTTAGCTCTTCTCTTTAATCAGACGGATGCTTTTAGTCATTTGCAGTAATAAATGTGGCAGAGATCTAAATAATAAGTCCTGCTCTGCAGTTAATGAGTTCATGAATGGAGTCATTCATGCTGATAAATTGGACAAATCCCACCCCTCGCCGCAGACCTTCTCATTCCACTGCATTTAATGTCTCAGTCACTTTAATTTCACTTGAATTTGGTCTCAAGTGTTGTCGATAACAGAGCTGTCAAAAACCTTCCTACTTATTTATTTATGTTAGAGAGTAAAACATTTTCGATTCATTACAAAACTCTGGGTAAATTTGGCCACGATCTATGTGATTGATGAAAACACAGTCACAGATGTATGTACAGTTAGAATAGCGTGGACTAGTGTTTACTTCATCTAGATGTCCTCAAATATTGTAATATGTCGGTCCAAAATGATGCAGAAATGCAGAGTTTCCAAAGACGCGACAACAAAAAGCCATCGCACACAGCCTCCAGAAACCAGAGAAAACGAGAGGAAAACCAGTGACAGTTTAGCTGCAACTTCCCGACATTTTACAAGAGGTGAGAAAATTGTGATTCAGATCCTGGATCGCGATTCTACCGCAAAAGATCAAGGTCATGTGATCTTTAGGCCAGATCGACCAGCCTCACACATGTAACACAAAATCACTTCTGAAGGAGAGCTCGTGTCGATCACAGACTCGCACTGAGTTTATGAAAACATCGGGGTTTTCCACGTGTAACGACGTCTCCGGTTGTTTTTACAGTTGTCCTCAGCTTGTAACTCTAACTACCAGCTTGTCATTCAGCACACGATGCTCCACACGTTTGTTCGGAAAAGATGATACTCTCTTACCGATACTCATTTTGATTAAAGTTTGCTAACCTAGAGGCAATTAACCAATTCCAAAAACACATGATTAATTAAAGAAGTACAAGACAAAACCTAATAGGCCTGAATTATCCGAGCAAAGCGTATGCGAGCATAGAAAGGATATCGTTCTGGGTGCTGTCAGCTCGGATTACAAATCCCTCGTCGTCGACTTCCAGGGGTGAATTCTATACGAACACACACAGGAGAGTGAGAGAGAAACACACCAGCTGGGTCAGCAACACCCAGACAAATGGCACTTCACCACATTTCTGACACAGAAGTGCTTTGTCATGCTGTAACTCTCTGCAGCGACTGAGAGCTTTTATCACACTGTACAAATGTTAAAGGCTGTTTGCTTTGTATGAGGTGCAGTCGTTTGTCCCGGATCCCAGACTACCTCCGCTTGTATCTAAATCATTTAAGCATTTGAAAGTATTTTACCCACACGGTGATATAACCGGAGCGATGTTCGATGTAAGACGCGAGGGAGGCCTTACGACCCAGGCGGCATATGCGGTTATTTTTAGACCAAACTGTTGTTAGATGGCATTTCATTTGCTCAGATTTCCAGTTATGAGACCTCAGTGTGTCCTCCATTCATAGATTTCTTCATCAGATTCCCATGATTTAAAAATACTCAGGAAACTCTAGCTAATGTTTCAGGGAGTGATCAGACTAAAGGTCACATTAAACAACAACAACAAAGGCATCACTTTGTCTGTGATGCCCCCTAATGACCAGAAACACATCCATCTTTGTTTTATGCAACCTTACAAAAAAAAGCCCACAGGCCGTAAGCAGACTGTGATCCCTGCTTCAGTCTTTAAGGGACATTACAACTAATATTCCCCATTCACAGCAAGCAGACAAAAAAAAAATCTCCTAACACCTTTAAACATCTGAGTCTTATAGAAACCCTCAGATACAGTTTGCAGTAAACACTAAACCACTTTCTAATCTAAAGGCACTAGAGAAGCTTTCTGGAAGGTCACGTGAGGATAGAAAATCGTCTGTCGTTTCATACGATTCTATTTACTGTCATATTTTATCCATTAATACTTCATATAAAATAATCAAATATGAGAACATTTAAAATCTAGGAGGCCTTTCCATGTGGTCGTTTTATAAAAAACTATTTACTCTTTGCGTATTGAGAAAACGTGCTGCATTGTTCTCTGCGTTGTTATGTGGATACGACATGACCCAAGGGCTTCGCAATTAATCAAATTGTAATCGCAAAATCAGCCTCTGCAATTGCATAATCGTGAAAGGCCGTAATTCAAAAAGGTCCAGATTTAAGAGGATTTAGAGTGATCTGGTTTCTGCTACGTCGTTCTGCCCTGCTCTTAATACAGCTGCTGTTGATGCCGCCTGTAGCATTACGTCTGCATCAACATACCGAACCCGAGCTTCTTTCAGAAGACTTACAAACACGCTGACGTAGACGGTGGTTTGCAGCAAAGACTAAACCTCTATTATGGTGTAAAATACATAGAAAGGCATTATGGGTAAAGTTCCCTGTAATAGTGTAATAATCTTTGAAAAACAAGTCAAGATGCAAAATTGACAGATTTCTCTTTTTCAGTGACTATTTTAATGCTCTGTCTGGAAGGAGAATGGACTGTTTAAATGCACTTGAACACAGTCACAGCACTTAGTAGCTTAAAGACCTTGAAAGTGTAAAATAGCAGCACTGGCAGCTCTGTGAGCGTCTGTTTACTCTCTCTTCTTCCACATCAGTCTGTTAGATGGCTCTGGCAGCGTCAAAAGTCCTTCAGCACACACGTCGAGCTCCGTTACACAACTCGCACACAGGTAGACACACACAGATCCTTTCAGCAGCGACGCACTTCCCCTCCGACTGCCAGATTATCTCCGTCACCTCTTCTGAGAAGTACAGGAATAACCTGGGAAATCCTACACCGTCGGTCACGTCACTATCGCACACTCATGATACTCTGCTCGCCATCTTTCCACACGTACACACACACACTCACAAGAAAAACAGCCTCCGAAACACAGTGTAAATGGAAGTCGAAAATGAGGACTGATAACGGAGTTGTTTTGGAGCTGCAGTGTTTAGGTGTGAATTAAATCAGATACTCACCGGTGCCTCCGTCACAGCTGAATCCCTGCCAAAAGAAAAACACACACAAAAACGGTTATTCAATTCAAAAAAATAACACAGATTGAAGCCAGTTGCAAAGACCTGAGATCACCATGTTTGTTCGTGCACTCACGTAGAGTCTGGCTCTTTGTCTCTCTTGCCGAGGCCGGGGATCCTGAAGGCTTTTGCTCGACTCTTCTTCCCGCCTTCAGGTGCCAAAGCCGTCATGTACTCCTCAAAACAAACCAGAGCTGCCGACAAATGAAAGACATCAAGCACGCACACAAATGTATTCACGCAGGCACTTTAGGAAGCTGAACCGCTCACTGACATTTGTGTTTTGTTTCGATGAAATATTCCGCCTCCACATCTCCGTTTTGAGTGTGGGCGTCTTCTTATTTGTATCGCTGTGTACGCTACCAAACTTGTTTGTTTATCTTTTTTTTTTTATTTGTCTCCTACTGGAAACATGCCAGAGTAGATCCTTTCAGACTGACTGTACCTGGCCGGTCTTTGCCCGTCCCTTTAAGGTCTGCAAATTTCTGGATGAGGTTATCAATGCCGATGTTTTCCACATTCTGCTTGAACTCCTCATGGACCTGCAGCAGAGAATCGAAGATCATTTTAGTTCATATAAAGCAATGTGGGAGCTGAAGGGGGCATACATTTTTTTACTTTTGGTTTTTAATGCTCTATGTCAGTGGTTCCCAAACATTTTCAGCTTGAGACCCAAAATCATGTGCGTGTACATTTTTGTGCATCTTAGGGCCGATGCACAAAAATGTATCTTCCAGATGCTTATGGTAATATGGTGATTCTGGGTCTAAATCACAAGTGTTTCCTGATTACTAAATCTGATTGTAAAGTATAATCAGATTAGTCCATTTACTGCACACATAAGTCACAGTGGTGGTGTCTGAAATGTGGTCCTTTAAGTGACAAATAACTTCATTAAACTAGCTATTTGTAATTTTCCTACTTTAAAATAATTAAAAATGACCTAAATATTACCATTAGAGTTTTCAGATAGAACAGCTTTGACGTCATGCCAACGATGTCAATGTATTGTATTGCAGAGCTCTGTACCACACCATCAGCCAGGGCTGGGACGGCTGTGTTGTAATTCCACTGTGTACCACTAGAGTGAGTAGTGAGCCACTGTAGCCTCGAGTCTGCCCTCAGAGCCTCAGAGCGACACAGTAAGGAAGCAGTCTGGCTGTACTCACCGGCCAATTCTAATTCTAAAAGTTTGACAGTTACGGTCGACAGTTACTACGTTATGTTTGCTAAATTTGTTGATATACGG
The DNA here is from genome assembly GCA_037367275.1 of Coranthus polyacanthus. Taxonomy (NCBI): domain Eukaryota; kingdom Metazoa; phylum Chordata; class Actinopteri; order Kurtiformes; family Apogonidae; genus Coranthus; species Coranthus polyacanthus. The sequence goes on along the minus strand of JAPQRN010000019.1, from coordinate 4,612,655 downwards.
TTCAGACCATTTATGTACCGGATGGAGGCAGTTCTGACCATTCAAAATGGATCTTTCGTGCTGCTACTGACGGCACAAATCCTGCAGAAAAACATTCCAAATGGAGGTGATTTATGGTTTCCCGGTGGTTGTTTTCACTTTAAAAACGGCGCTAAGCTAACAGAGCTAGAATGTAAACTATCGGTTGACGCAGCAGGTGAAGATTACGAGACACAGTGTTATTTTGACCAGTCTGGTTTTGTTTGAAGGAGAAAACTTAATGATGCAACGCAGACGAACTCTGTGCTTTTTTTCTTGTGAATTGTGTTTTTTTTTTCCTTCTTGGTGTAAGTGCTTCGTCATCACAGCTCCAGCGTACCTGTCCCACCTGGACGTGGGTGTCCTCTATGGAGTGAGAGTAACCTTTAATGAGCTGCTTCATCTGCCGCAGGTGGGCCTCCTCGATTTCCTGAAACTTCTGCAAACACAAAACATGCACAGACAATTTGGAAAACAATCATCTGGTTAATTTATCTCCATCTGTGTCCTGATATTATTCACTGAGGTTTTTACCAGACAGCAAAGACACCGCAGTTTTACAATACATTTACATAAAAGTAGTTCATTTTCTACATTTATGAGAATTCGTTATTATCTCAATATGTTGGCTTAGGGTTAGATTGGGGTTTGATGTTGTTTCTTAACTACATTTTCTGTTGTGGTTTCTGATTTGTCTAGTGATATAAAGACAAAAAAAGAAACATTTGCATAAAAGTCTGTTTCAACAGAGTAGCAGAAGAGACCAGAATCCAGTAAAACACAGACTTAAATCTCCGCACACTGCATATGCAATAAAGTAAAAACTGCAATTAAATGAGAGCTGAGGTTCAAAATAAAAGCTGCCACACAGAGGCAGAGAGGCAGCGAGCCAGGAGAAGAGGCAATGGGGTTGCCAGGCTGTTAAACCAGCGATAATTTGAGAGGATTTAGTATTTAAGGTTGAGCCTGCTCTCTATTCAGCCAGCTCATTTGTCGCTGTCTGCTTCAGGGGAATTGCCTTGATATAAGGGCCTTGGCTTTTGTTAGAAAAGTGAGAGTGTGAGGAGAGTTTTGCCAGTTCATTTTCTCCAATTAACGGGCTGAAATCTGGGCAGGCAGAGCAAGCATAAAACATTCCTCTGCCGTCAGCATTCATCAAAGCAGCAAAGCACTTTGTCTGTTTTGTGCCACTTCTTCAGGTTTTACTGCAAAGTCTTACATCTGCATGAGGCATGAGTTTCGGAGAAGCTGAAACTGAAAATGTGGCTGCTTCTGGTAAGAGCTCCTTTCATATATGAAAAACAACAAAGCAAAACAGAGGTGGTTTATACTTTGAGGCAGGGGCTTTACGACTGTAAGAGTGGTTTGCACCAACAAAGATTAATTTAAACTAAGCGCGTTTTCAAACCTGGTCCAAACTGAGGTTCAAGTTTTTGTCACATTGTCTACATTTTTTCTGGTTAGTTTTGCTTTCACTGCAATTTTTGGAGGAGACTAATAGATCCTGTCGTCATCATCTACATGTGCTGTGTCTCCCTTTATTGGCAGCATAGGCATGTTGTTAATTTGCGTCATTTTTAACTTCTTCCATTAGTTTTTCTTCTTTTGTTTTTCGTGCCAGAGCGGACTGTCCAAAACGTGTTTTCACACTGTACGTGAACTGAACCATGGTTCAGTTTGAAGACCGGCTGCAAAATTTGGTTCAGATCAAACTGGAAAATCCAAAAGTCTGGACAGATTTAAGAAGAGCTGAGGTACACAAGTAAAAACTAATCTCCACTTAGTAAATCCAAGTTAAAACCCAAATTAAAATGAACAAATAAATAATAAATGCACACTCTGCTTCAGACTTCCATATTGTTGTCGCCTCCATCTCCTCTTTCCAAACTGTAGACACGTCAGGTCAAATGAAAACCTACTATTGTTTGGTTCCAGCTGCTGAACCAATTTATTTTTGGTCGAAACACTCAGAACGTTTAAAATTGAGTTCGGAACAGGAACCGGAACAGCACCGTTCTGTTGGTGGAAATGGGCTATAAGAAGAACACCTCGGGCTCTTATTTACTGATCTGTTATTCTGTCTTCAGTCTTTCTTCACATGTGTTTCTACATAACCAGATCTTCCCCCTCAAAGCTTTCACAAGAGGTAATTGGTCACAAGGTTTCCAGTCATCATTTCACATGTAAAATACAGAAGCACTCATTGGGGTTTGTTGAAGATTTCCATGGAAACAGCTGCAGTAACCGTGGATCTGCGGAGGTAGTGATTAAAGGTAATGAGGGGGGGGTGCGGGATGTGTGACGTGTCTGAGCGGGTGGGTGTTTAGGAGTCGAGGGAGAGTTTTCCATTTTTGGGGAAAGCGTGACATACGATACTAAATGAAAAGAATACGGTTGACTTGTTGTGTGGTGAGAGGTGAGAGAAGAGGTGGATGAGAGAGATAAAGAGAAAGATGAAGACCACGTCAGATAAAAGTAGAGGAGTGGCCGGCGGCTCAGCAGGAGTCAGCGCTGACCTGAGCGGACTCGCTCATCTTCTGCTCAAACTCTCCTCCCACACGATTGTACTTCTCGATGCACAACGCGAACGACTCGGCCGCTTTCTTAGACTTCAGCTCCGCCTAGTGAGAAAGAAAAGGAAAGGGAAAACACAGCAGCTTTTAGCTCCAGACTCTCATTCACAAAGTTAAAAGAATAACTCGGAGAGAGACAACAACCTCTGCCCCATAATTACTCCATTCAGTATTCAGTCTGAACCGAAAAGACAGAACAGCAATTTAATATGAATGGACGTCTAAGAGGAGTTACTAAATGTTAATTGCGGTAATTGTTGGATCAGGATAAATGAAATTCCTTTTACCTAATGCTGACATTGAAAACAGAATAACAGAGTTTTGTTGAATGAAGGAAACACGAGAAACAAGCGCACGTCACATTTTTGGGTCATAAGATAGGAAACAAAAACACGACATTTCAGAGCTTACGGATGGATATTTACGTAGGAAACGGTGCCAGAGATCCTTCAGGTTTCAAAACAGAATTAAAATAAACAATGTAATTGTTTGTTGACAAAACGTTAAATTCATAACATTATGAAACATGACAAGGTGGAAAATGTTATGTGTTAATTAAAGAAAGAGAGGAGTTTTTATTATTGATTAAATACTAATGTATTTGTTGCAGATCTGGAAACTGTAAAGCTTCTGCATAATTCAAGATTACTTAAAGGTTCAGTGTGTAATATTTAGTGGAGCCTAGTGGTGAAGTTGCAAATTGCAGCCAAATGAATACCCGACTCTCCCTCCCCGACGGTGGCTGCAAAAAATGCAGAAGGGTCTCATTACAGCCAGTGTTTGCTTTGTTTGTTCTGGGCTTTTTAGTTAAGGGGATATTAACTCAGTAATGTGACAGTAATGCTCCTTTAAGCATCATAAATTATAAATAAATGTGTCGTCTCAAGGCTGATTTTTGTGAGTAAAAAAGTAGTTTCTGCAAACCATCCTCTGGAAGGTTTCTGAGTTGCCGTCTTTGTTTTTAAACCTGTCACAATCACAAATTTAAAAGCGGTTAAAAATGAAATCAGATGAACACGCTGACCTTCTCCACCTCTTTCTGCGGACCTCCCTCCTTCCTGAGTCGATCCAGGTCCAAGCATTTGCCGTGATAACCCTCCTTAGACTTCTGAAGGTGACCACTCTGAACCTGCAGCGCCTGCACCACCTCCACTGTCCCCACCATCTCCTCCTTTGTCTGATTGATATTTACACACAAACAAAACAACACCAGAGCATACAGATCACCGTTCTATTCGATACTTGAAGGGCAAACGCAGCAATTACCATGACGGGGAGATGACAGTAATTGTGGATTTTCCGTGAGATAAATGACATCAGGGTGACAGCGGCGCAATGCAGGGAACGCCATGACAAAATATTCACATCTATGCAGTCTGCCAGTGTTTTGTTTATTCTTACCTTGCGGTGAATTTTGACCTGCTCGTCTCCGTACTTATTGATGTCTCGGATCAGATCGTTCATCTTTCTCATCAGCTCGAGGTGGCAGAGGGCCAGTTTGTCTGAAGACACTCTGAACACATCCCACATGGGAGCAAACGTCCTAAAAAAAGAAAACACGCGTAATAACACACACATCGGAGCAAAGGCTGAAACTCTTCTTTCATGTAGGATTTCTTTAAACCAAACAAATAACAGAAAAGGCTCCAATTCAGCTGCTGCGCATGTACCTACAGTACACACAAAGACACCTCATATCTCTAGTATTTAAATATCTCAGCTCACTGAATTTAGATATAATCTCATGTCGTGTAACTCTCAGGTGCTTTGCCTTTAGCACCTGCAAACGCACTACTGCTAACACTAAATTCCCCAATGCAGCGATACAACAAAGAAACAGATGAAATACACGATGTGAAGCAACAAATCTGCAAAAATCCCTGGTATCTCGGACTGAAATGACCTTTCAGTACTCCATAATATTCATAAAATCCATGACTAGTGCGAGTTCTGTACAGAAACCAAGTTGGAAATCTTTCACACAATTTATAAATTGCCTTGAAGAGCAGATTTCAAAACTGTTTTGGCTCCGTACCTTCATAACTCAGCGATTTATCTGGCAAAGAAAATTGTATCGTAAGTGTGAATGAAATGATTAAGACAGATTCTACATTTTCTCTCAAATGGTTGTAAGGTCCGGTGTGTAGGATTTAAGGGGATCTGTTTGCAGAAATGGAATATAATACACCCAAACCACACTGGCTAATTGCAGAAAGGGCATTTTTTAAATTATAAATACGGACATTTGGTGGTGCAGATGGTTCTCATCCATATCTCATACGCAGCCATATGACCTATAAATGCACTGAGGAGACGAGGACGATGTACTGCACTACTCACCCCTGTGGACTTCCATTGCTTGCCATCTTTGCCAGTTTGCTCATTGACTTGGAGTAGGTCTCCTCAATGGCAGCCCTAAAACGCACAAAAACACAAACAGAAAGACGTCAGCAGCTGTGCGTTTGTGCGCGCCTCCATTTCTCCATTGAACTGAGTTTCCAATAACAACAGAAAGACTAATGTTGTGTTCATCCTTTAAAATGTAAATGCCTCTAAGCAGCCTTTAGACTGGTGACTGTAATGTTCTCCAATAACGCTTCCTCACAACACCATTGCCACCGCTAATGGCCTCATATGTTATGTTCTCTGTCTGGAGTTTACTTTGGCCCAAACACTGGGCATCCTCCGCCGCTGCCGCTGCGATGCAGATTAATCTTCATTGGTGTTGTTGGGTAAATGTTGCAATAAGCCACATTCAAAGATAAATGGACTTGTTTTGCGAGGCTGAGCATCAAACTTTAATAACCATCTGCAGACCCTGAATAGAGCAGAACACTGATCCAAAATGTCCCGAGGCTGAACAAATCAGGAGAGAGAACGGAGTCATAAACAAATACACAAACACACCATCCGTCTTGTAAAGCGAATACTGTGTCAGGACTCGAACTGGGTCACTAACCGGACTATCGTTTGCTAACATTTACTGGTAATCATATAATTTTTCTTATTTATACAATGCATTATAAATATTTTAATTACTGCTTTCATTTAATAGTTATTCGTTTCTGTCACTTGTGCAGCAAGAAGCAAAAAGGGGCACAGACATATTTTAACCATCGACTGGATCCACCTAACATAAAGCAGCAGCTGGTTCGAATAAGTACCAGAGTGAAGGCAGTGATTGTAACATGAAGTAACTGAGAGACTGCGTATTCGGAGAGTTGTTACTTTAACTGTTCCTCATGTCAGACTGACCTTTCAGGAAAGTGAAGCGACACAAAGATAAGAAATTTATCAGCGCAATTGCCTCTCTCCAGTCCCGAGGGATCACAAACTACATTACCCACGATGCCTCTACTTTATTTCCTAACTGCTGATTTGTTGTCCGCCGCTGTCAGAGGAGATAAGTGAATTTCCCCCAACGAGGAATGCGCCCCAGTCGTCTGAATCAATGTCGGGATTATATCACCGGCCTGACGCTGTGTGTGTTAACTTTCAGTATGAGGAACCTCATTACTCCCCTCAATCTACTCTCAGCTAATTACCAATTAGTTAATATAACTACCAGACTTTGAGGAAACTTCTAATTTGTTAATTAACACTTAGACAACATTTACATTTTTATAGATTATAACATGCATTATAAAATGCCTTTGCATTAAGATGTTTTTTTTATTCATTTGTTGCTCTGTGCAGAGATGTGAGGTTGACAGATGTCAGTCCAAAAGAAACACACGAATTTACAGCCGACACCTTTTAAATCACAGTCGTTTCAGGACTTCTTTTCCTTCCTTCTTTCTACAGGCTATCATTTGTCAAACCTACTGACTTACTGACAACATGTCTGGAGTTGAGGACACAAAACTGTCTGTCACAGTGTGAATCATAAAATGATGTTAGTAAATGACAGACTGTAGAGATCGGGTGCCACCAGAGCAGAGAAACGAAAGCCGTTTACTCTCCTCAACCTGCATTTCACCAACAGAAACGACAGTCTGGGCTCGTGTAGGTTGTCTCGTCTCATATAAGTCTATAGTTCTGTATTTTGCCTCGTCTCCTTGTTTCCTTTCTCTCTTTCCGTTGTTAAAAAACACGATAAAAACAGTACATATATAAAAAAGGAAGTGTTGCAAGGGTATAAATCACAAAGACATTTTTAAATATGCTGAGAGATAAAATCCCTAACGGTTCATCTGTAATTTCTGAACATTTCACCCAACCTTGGCAGCAGCGCTCGTCTCTCTTTCCAAGAACACAGCCGAGAATGCAGGAGTCCCATCACTAGCGGCACCTCCCACACAGATATTCACATCTACGCTCAAACCTTACCTCTCGCGGACAAACTCGGCTAGCTCCTTGGTTGCCAGCTGGCCGTGCTTCATGTTGTGGTAGAGCACGTCAAAGCCGGCGTTCTTCTCCCCCTGCCAAGGTACCAAAATACAGAAATTACACAAGTATAAATACAGTCTGTTAGCGACCACGTGAGAAACAGCGAACCAGCTTTAGAAAGATAGAGTGATGTCAGGGAGTGGTTTTATTCATCAGAAAGGAAACGTTTATTTCTAGACTTCTGAATAGGATTCATACACATTTTTTACCAATACATTTTAATGACTTTTAGGCAAATTTTCATGACCATACCTTCTTTGAAACCACTAAAAATAGTGTCAAAATCCATGTCCAGGTCATAATTTACCACAGTATATCTTAACTGAAATGCTGCTAGTAGTAGCACTGATAGCCCTATTAATGCTACTACTAACACATAGCTTGTGCTTGTACAAGTAGCCCTAGCAGTGCAGATACATGACATAAAAATATGAAGCTATTCACCACGATGAGGTTTAAACTGAGTCGTCTGTTTCAGTTCTTTAGTTTGACGTTTCAGCTCTGTGGCATTTTTCCACTAAAAGCAGTTTTCTGACAAAAAATAAACCTATTTACCAATTTGAAGTTGTCTGTTAGCATAGTATCATTAATAATAATTTATGAAAACCATGCATACATGCTGCATGCACTGACACGATGAGATTTACTCCTTAGGTATCGAACATTTCCCGATACTCAATAGTATCTAAGCAATTCAGTCGGTGTCAGGACAGCATTGAAGTTTGGTACTCGACTTAAAGCGCCGCCTCTCCCATGTTCAGCACGTTTAACGACACGCTCCACATTCTTCACGTCCCTGGTCCTGGTCTCTCTCAGGACCTGCTGTGTCCTTGTCCAAGTGAAGCCAGACATCATTTCCTGGCATTGAGCACATTTACCCTTCAAAGGTCAAGCTGCAACGAGGTTGGAGTGTGACGTTATTCCACACATGAAACAAAATGTTTTTAACAACACGTCGAGTCACGTGACTGATCTGCATCAACATTTAAGTATTGTTCAACCAACATGGATTTTTCAACCTTTACTGAACCACGTATGTTCTATTATACAGGAATTCTGTGAAGCATATTTCCATAACTTTCCCCAAAAATAAATGAATGAATGAACTTTCCACACATAATTCTGGGTTTATTAACTTTTCCAAAACTATTGAGTAGATCTGCAACAATTAATTGATTAGTTAAATTAATAGACAACTATTTTGATAACTGATAATCCTTTTTAGTCATTTTGTAAGAAATTCTCAGATTCCAGCTTCTTAAATTTGAATATTCTCTGGTTTCTTTACTCCTCTGTGACAATAAACTCAGATATGATATGTTGGACCAAACGAGACATCTGAGGACGTCATCTTGGACTCAACAGATTCATGAACTTTAACAATACACTTCTCATCTGCTGAACTGCTTCTACACCATGACTTATGTCACCGTTTGCCAACATAACTAACTATCAAAAGAAAACCACAGAGTCAGGCTGGTTTTAAGAGTTGCCTACGCTGCAGCTAAGCAGATTTGACACAGGCTCCATCTCCACCTCACGTCCATCACTGCTGTAATTTACGAACCTACGCCAGGCTTAGCGTTAATCTCCGCAATCCAAAAAAGTGCAGCGTTATTACAAGTCGCCCGTTTCTAGAGCGTCACCACATTTTCAGTCAGCAGACGGCTGGGCTCTCTGAGCAGACGGAGAGGCTGACAGCTGCTTCTTCAGGACCTAAAAATATCCAGCTGAAGGAGAACAGACCAGTTCCCAGGTAGCGAGGGAATTACTGGAATGCCAAGGAAGGGTCGACCAAAGCCAAACACACCGAGTACCTGCGGAGAGTATGCAAAGCACTGACACAGACGTGCATACTGAACAGTCATCTGCCAGCAGTCAGAGAGAGGCCGACGTCTCAGACAGGTTCATAATGTGTCAGCTCTTCCACAAAGAGAGCACAGATACCAAAGTCAAACACTGAGGCATCACTGCTGAGGTCAGGTCAGCTTCCCTTTTTAATAACAGAAGAAACGAATACAGAAACGTTTTAAATTCTGTTTTATCCTCAGGGCATTTTAAATACTTAATTCTACCACATTTTACTTGTTGCCGGTCGTGTTTCAGTTTATTCATTTGTTTTGTAATGACTGAAATTATTCTTACGGTTTTAGTATTTTAATGCACTGGATTTATTTTTTTTTTTAACATCGCTATTGATTATTTCATAGCGTTTCTTTTACTCTGCTGTATTGAATGTGAGACGACAAACCACGCAAAGTGGAGAATTGTTCAAGGCTGAAGAAAAAAAATCTTACACGAGCTCAGACAATGCCCGTCAGCAGGTTTTACTGTCGCTTCTAAATTTCACTTTGTGCTCTTTTTGAACATATTGTGAGAGCTTTGTTGTGTGCAATTCCTGTCAACCTTCTAATACTGTACAGGCACAAATGGTCAAAAACATCTGGTGATAACAGAGATGTCTGTGGATTAATCACCGCTAGAGAGAGAACAGAGACAAGACACAACAGAGAAATGTTGCTTAAAATGAATTTGTCAGCGCTGCAAACACAACTTTGTTTTCAGGGTTTCAGCAGAAATATCAGTGATATTTCAAACCTTAACCGAATAAGACTAAAGCATCTGTATCTGCACGCCGAGATATCTCAGGAACGCTTTGACAGAATGTTGCACAATTTGGCACAAACTTTCTCTTGAACTGAAATGATTTTGGTGGCCAAAGGTCAAACTTCATGTTTGTTAGTCCATTCTTTTGAACACAACATCTCAGAAACGCCTTGAGGAAATGTCTTCAATTTTGGTACAAATGGCTTAAGGGATTCTTTTTCTAATTTGTACGGCTACATGATTTAGTGAAGAAGTCATATTGCAATTATTGTGGTCAAATTTGACTTGCTAGGTTATCAAGGAAAATTACATTTGTATTTTCTTCAACTCAAAACGTTCCCGTAGACTCGAGGATGAACCGATTAGATTTTGGTGACCAAATGTCAAGGTCGCTGCGACATTTTTGGCCAAAACTTCTAGTAATTGAGAGAAACTGCATGAACAGATAATGATTTGTTGGAGCTGAGCTTTAAGCCTCTCTGCAAAATATATTCTCTGTCACGGCGTTGAGAAGTTAAGAAAAGTAATGTGATATAATTTTGAAGAGAGAATTGCAGGTATATTGAGGAAAGTTGCATCGCCTTGAGAAAAAACTGTCACTGCATTAAAATAATTTGACTGAACGCAGCTGAAACAGAGTTGGTGTTGAGTAAAGCTATAAAACTCTATCAGTGGTGTTTCCTACCTCATTTATGTTCAATCCTATTATCTCCCTTTCTAAACAGAGAATAGGTTTTTGTAGGATTACACAATAGTTGAGTGTTCACCTATAACAAATAATGGATGGGTCGTCCGCAGGTCTTTATTCAACGGTCGGACCATTACTGTCTCTAGGTTTGGTCTTTCTCTGAGCTGGCAGAAGCCTTTTGTTGAAACCTTACCCTCTCCACAGAAAGGTGAGCTGTCAGTCTAAACCCTGACGCTCACACACCTGCCTCTCCACAGCACCTGTCAGGCCAGGCTGTCGGCTGTATGCAAATGTGGCCCGAGGACCGCACACTATTATACTGCTGGAATGGTTTCGCAAACAGCATTCGATGAAGGTTAACAAGCAGTAGCGAGTTTTGAATATTTAAACAGGCAAACGCGATCACTTTGTGCTACAGTATCGGTAAAATGCCACAGCGTAACCCAAACGAGATCTGAATGTTCAAGTGTTAAATGAATGTTTACTTAGTTATGACGTTATTACCAAGTGGATTATCTGATACAAAGCAGCTCCTATTCAACAAATGTACCACGAGAAGTTTATATCATGACAAGATGCATCATGAAAATACAAATGACCCCAGTTTCAACAATTAAACACTTTAAACAACTTGATTTTGCACTCAGTGATTCGGTCACATATTGAATTGTGTTTTACTAGCTGATCCCTTACAGGTGGAACAACTTAATACTGTTTGGGTCAAATTTGACCAGTTTTTCAGTCTGAAATTGAATGACTTTTCCTAAAGTGACTCAAAAAATGTAAACTTTTGTCCAGGTTCTATACATTTTGGTACAATTTTGGAAGCTGTTTGGGGTCAAATTTGACCATACCTGAAATGGACTTAATATATTTAAATCATCATGGCTGCTATCGTTTTATGTCTTAGGTAAAATAAGATATTTCTATATATATGTATTTACTCAGTGTCTGGGCCCTGACCTTCAAGCTCCAGATACCTTATCAGGGTGTCCGATTTCACAAATCTCCTTTATCTTTATCCTTGCATTTTATTTTATTTGTTGGTGAATAAACTCACTGAAACTGAATTTGCTGAGGTTTGAAAACGTTCTAAATGTAAATATGCTTGTTTTATGTACAAGGTGTATGAACTGACTTATTAAAGAGGACTCCGAGGCCCTAATCAGACCTTGCATTAATATCTGTCCTGGAAAATCCGATCACGTGTTCAGCTCTAAGGTCTGAACACACTCAGGATGGATTTCAGGACGCATTCCTATCCGATCACTCAGGATGCATTTGGAGGTGGTCTGGGACACATTTGGCCACATTCCTCCAGTAGTCTAAACAGGACCGAAGCACTGTCTACTCAGCTGACGTGCTCCATCTGGCACATCAATGGTGTCATATTAAAGGGTTTTAAAGACACCTGAAAGCCCACAAAGATGCAGCACGAGAGCTTAATATGTGTGGTGCTGCCTGCGATGCCTGAATGACGCTGCGGTATCCACAGTGAAGATTCAGTCATCACTAAAGCACACGTCGTGCAAGAGAGCCGATAAAAACACAAACAGTGGTCAAAGTTGTCATATGATATTTAAGGTGTTTTGATTCATTCACGGCGTTACCTCATGCAGTAACAGACTGAAAAAACTCGAAAAAAAACAGTACAAAGCCAGTCTGTTCAACTTCAAATCCAAGCATGCTATGTTTTAAGCTATAGATGAGCTTCTTTATTTGCATATTGAGCGGGGAACTCAGATCCCATCACTCAAGACACAACTGCCGATGCTTTCAAACGGCAGGTGTGAACAGACGGGCTTACAGCTGGACACGTGCATTCGGATGTCTCGGGACGGATGTTAATGCAAGGTCTGAACAGGCCCACAGTGGCATCGGCAGCACCTCTAGAGGCGACAGTGAGGGGCCACAGAAAAGCACCACATCTGGAAAAACTGTGTAATTAAATATTGGAATCACCTTCCAATATGGGAGTGTCCCACATATGGTATAATTTCACATCATATATCACACTTATCTCAAACAAGGGCTTGAGGGAAACCAGATCTGCGATCGCCTTTACCCTGCCCTATCGTGTACTGTCCTTTTCTATTTGTATGTTATTCTTATTCTTACTTATTCTTAAAGTGCTTCTTTTGTTTCCTGTCCGGGGACTACAGATGTAGACGAGCAATTTCTGCTGTAATCCGGCATATTTACTCCAACACGAAGACGCACTGTAAAAGGTAAGTAGACTCGTTACCATGGCAACGCAGGCGTCAGACTGGCGGTCATGAAAAAAATATAAAAAGTGGATTAAAAGATTGGGACCTTCTTCTCTCTGACTGATGCCGAGTTACAATCCTGCAGACAGAGGTTTCAGTTTATTTTGCTCATTTCAGTGTATGATTTATTTGCAGGATTAAATTATTTATTTTTTACAAACAAATAATACACTGTGACTCAAACTACTACACATTTCATGAGTGAAAAGGAGCAGAAAACATCTCATAACACCTGCCTCGTCCTTAATACTAACATAACATAATTACAGACGCCCCATACTGTTTTTGTTGTGCCTTTTCACACATAAAATCCAGTACTTTTAACATAAATATTAATTAGTAAGTTCATTATGCCCATTTTTTTTCCTTTATACATTTACTCAAGTATGCAAGGGGCAGTTTTAAAGTCCCCATTAAATGCTATTTCCTTTTGCACTTTAATCTATGGAGGCTGCGTCCATCCTAAAAAGCCCAGTCTGCTCTAATTGGTCAACTTCACCTGTGGAGCAACGACCTACAACTGTTAGCTCTGTTAGCAACAGCTAGCTCACTGGCCATCTGCCAAGGCATTAAAAAAAAACGAGAAATAGTCCGATTAAGATAGTAAAAACATATCGCGATGATTTTACAAAATATGATGTACTATTTT
>JAPQRN010000019.1:4549995-4583474 GCA_037367275.1 Coranthus polyacanthus | reverse complement strand
CTGCCCTGAAACAAAAGTGATGCTGTTCGAAGTTAACCATTGACTTTGTTAGAAACTAGATAACTGTTGAACTCAACGTTTAAGACACGAATAAATAAATCAATAAATAACTCTCTCTCACTGAACATCAAACTCCAAGTAATTATTCAATAAATCTGGAACTCAACATCAAACTAACTTCAAAAATCTAGGAGTGAGTTTTATTTTTTGTGCTATCATTTTTCCTTAAAGTCAGTATTTCCAGTTGAGAAGCCTAATATTAAGCCATCGACCACTATCGGAGCCAAATTCTACCATAGTTTGCAAAACATCTTATAGGTGCCGATTCATCAAACCAATTAATCTATCTCTCATTTTAATGCACTACAAATTGAGTATTTTGGGGGGTTTTGAACTGTTGAGGCAAATAAACTATTAAAAAATGTCATTTTAGCATCAGTGATTAGCAGTTTGAATTATTTTCAGACATCTTGTGCACTAAAATATTTATTTATTATGCAGAAAAAGGACAAGTCAACATCTAATAACACAGTAGCTGTTCAAAACACACCCTAACCGTGTCAAATACATCTTCGCGGTGACTCATTGTGTCTATTTTGAACCGACAGATGATGGCTACAATCATCAGCAACACATTCAGCACCCCCAAATTTTCATCACAGCCTACAAAGCCCACTATGCGTCAACAGAAGCACACTAAACACAGAGCCTGTGCTTTAATAATGACACACTGAACCCAACAATCACATCACGGCCGAACTGATGACAGAATTACACCCAGCATTAAATGACTAAAGCAGCTTCAGCAACACTGTGCTGAGCTTTTCACTGTGAACCCGTGCACCAGCCTTCACTAACTAGGAGAGGCTGACAGAAACAGTGAGACGGCAAACGCACAATAGACAGGAGGGAATGAGAGTGAAAAGAAAGCAGGGTGATAAACACAACCCAGGCTGTCAGCTCGCCATTGTCTCAGGCCTGAATGTGCTTTTGTCTCTGCAGGACACGGCCTCGGTCCAGTCCAGTCTATGACAACGTGCCAGGCGGGCATCACTTCCCAGGCCTGGTATGACCAGCTGTGGGAGAGCGGAGTGTGCACGACGTGACTGAAAACACTCCGGCATTGCTCGTCGGGAACCGCGCACATCCCGCTGCATGTCTGCAGTGGTTCAGCCGGCGGTTTTAAAGCAACTGTTGGGTCTCCCACCGCGGCGTGTTGTATCTGAGCGAGAAGACAACGAGGACACACTCACAGCTAGCAAACCAGTTGTTTTCTATCCTATTCTCTTTTATCATATTCGTGTGGCATTTACGAATCTATATTTAATAGCTGACAGAGAAGAGTGAAGCGAAATTATATGCAATGCAGTTGACCTGCTTGCAAATGTCAGAATCACCAGGCTGATACCAGCATAACACAGAAACAGAAAGAAAGATGGAGAAAAAGTCCACAAGAAATGAAACCTGCCTCACAATACTTAAACAAAACCACAATCTTCTCCTAAATCTAAGCGCATGTGTTGCCTAAAATAAGTAATTTACTACTTAAAAGGATGCAAACTTTGGTCTTCAGTTATTTTCAGTCCGACACTGTCAACGATTAATCTGACAATTCGTTTCTCAATCGATGAATGAATTGGTTTATAAAAAGTCTTCAAATGTCTTGCTTGGTCCACAACCCAAAGATACTGAGGAAAGAAGAGGAAAGAAACCAGAAAATACCTGCATAAGAAGCTGGAATGTAGTTATATATAAATGTTTTTTGGGAGAAATCTTGTGAGAAAGGGTTTTTCCCAACAGTGAAAAAAAACATATTCAGTTGACTACCAGCATAAACAGCATAAAACAGAAACAAGTATTCACAATTCTTACATAATCCTCTTTAATTATTTGACTTAACCGCAATTACTTTCCCCAAATGTCATAACGTTCTCCATTTCCCTGTATAAAAACAGCTGGATCACTATGTCCAGATCATTTTCCACTGTTTGAGATTTTACTGGCGCTCTTTTAATGACATCATCTCTCTGCGCCTGCTTCATCTCGAGGTGTTTCACTTCTACTGGTACCTGTCGTTATCGGTCATTTCTTCGTACATTTCGTACATCAGACTTTTTGTAAGTTGTTATAGTAACTTGTATCTATGTGTTCAAGTGCTCAATGCCAGTAAATGGCTCTTCTTTTAAATAAACTACTGTTACTATTCTAGTGGCATTAAATGAACAGAAAAAGACAATTAAAAGGGTTGATCGGCTTTTTCCTGCTCCAAACTATCGTTATTATATCGGCCTTTAAAAACCCACTATCGGTCGACCTCTAATCTAATCGAGAAAACTGGAAACCGGAAACTGATTCTAAATGGGGATAGAGTTTTAAAAAAGTAATTAAAACACCGTTAGGAAGTCTAATTGTACATGAACGTTCCCTCATTAAAACACAGGTCTGTTCCTTTTTAACTTTAAAATAAAATGATCTCAAAATGAAATCCACATGTCTTCTATTAAGCCAAATAACCAGGGATTCATTTCTTCATCTTAAAGTTCTCTCTGTCAGTTCTGCTAATTGAGCACAGCACGGCAAAACATAAACTAGTAACCCAGAAACAGACCCTGTATCCTGCCCCAGGACCCTCCCATCTGCCAGGGGGGAACCTTGGCTGGACTCCTTCACAGCCTCAGGCACAGGTCACGGGTTGCACAAGATTCTCCAGATGGATGTCGTCTTATCTCCTGAATTCCCAATGTTTACTCGTACCTTAACACCACATGACTTAATTTATAAAACAAAACGAATACGCAATAATCTATCAACTCTGAACAGTAGCTGCTATGAGTTTAGTTTGTGTTTCTGTTACGTAACAGGTTCGCTGTACTGTTTCCTGCCTCATATTTCCTGCCTCTGGGTTCTGCTCTCGTTGGCAGCCGAGAGGAAAGGCCTCGCAGCACTTTAGCCTACATATGAGAGGCTACACATGTATAATTTATATTTGTCATTGGCACCATATAATGTGTTGACAAACAGCCAATAGGGACGCAGGGCTGCAGGATCACACTTAGGAATAGTAAGAGGATCCTTATGGGTCAAAGAGAGAGAAAGAGGAGTCATCTGGGATGTGGATGATTAACTATGAATGGCTGCAAGCGTGTGCACAAGAGCGTTTGAATATTTAGCATAAGGACTGTTCAGCAGGTTGTCAACGTGAGACAAAGCGTGACACAGACATCTACAGCAACCGAATCCAAATGCAAAACACGGAGCTCATTCACCTGATTCTACGCATTCTCCTCGACTTCCTCTCACTTTTTCAGCATCCACTGTCGATGTGCGAAGAGGCAAAAGCATCCGGCTCCGGAGAAGCGCTTGTTGGAGGCTTTAGAGTAGAGCTGAGCGATACGGCCAAAAATGCTATCACGATTCATTGTCGATCGATGTCTATGTTGTTATCGAATCGTTACTTTTTTCCAGTTTCGAGGCTGATTTTGGAGAAACCAGACGTTCGCTGTGGTTTTAAATTATTCGTAAAAGATGCAACAAGATGGAAATGATGTAAAAGATGAAAACGATGTTTAAAGAGAAAATAAGACGAAACGGGACATAAAGACAAAAACACACATGCGGTCCCTGGTTTTGTGATTTACTGCTTATTTTGTTCATTTCCGTGATTTTGATTTAACGTTGTGAAACCCAGCCAGCACAATCTGAGGTCCTACTCAACAGGACGAAAGCGACGCAGAAGACGGTTATTTGTGATTTTAAACTCTTCTTTCTGTGAGAACATGACAAACAGCAGAACATTTCACAAATCTAGAGGTACGTGTATAGGAATAGATCATGACAGAATGTTTGTTCAACACACTTTAAGCAAAACAACAAAACACTGAAACATTTGGAGACTGTGAACGCAATAATCCCTTAAGACAAAAGAAAAAAGTATGCTGTGATAATTATCACGATGTAAAGATATGTCATGATAATGATAATAAGTGTTTTATTGCCTCAGCTCTACATCAGAGTGACGATGGAAAGGTTATGGGACGTTCTTTCACCACCTGTAATTCCCTCTGGTGGCCGACTTCCTCACTTAAATGGCAACCTCTAACCACAAACCTCAACTGGAGTGTTTACTTGTTGATTTGCTTGGTTTCAGACTATTTTGCTTTAGAAACCTCCATAAAAGAATGTAGCAAATATTCATCATTTTACTGAGATCAAAACAACAATATCTTCTCATCACAACCATAACACTGATCTTAACCCAGGAAACGCTCCGGGTTTAAAATCAAAATGACCTCCACATCCATCGTGATACGTGCATGTTTTGCAGTCACACAATGGAAGTCTTTAACGGGTGTAACATATCAGGTTTCTCCCACCATTGTAAGACATAGGTGCAGCATCCGAGGCATTTTGGACAGGACCTAAACCAAATTAAGCAAATTAACCAAATTCACCGACGGATTGGCAGAGATGTCATTTCACTGATGTCTGATATTTATCTGTCGTGTTATATTAAAATTTGTATGGTTGAATTTGTGTTCATTCAAAGATGTAGTGATGAAGGGCTGAAATACTTTAAAACAGTTACGATAACCTATTTTTTATATATATATATGTATAATGAAGATTTCTTTGTTTCCCTGGTTCAAAAGGGGGGATAGATAACAGCAAAAACCAAATAAACAAGCGGACAATAACATCGGCGGTATCGATATCGGCCAAATTGTCATTTTAAATGTCAGCGCATCCTTACAAATTAATGCAAAATCAACGTAGAGCGCATCAGAAGCAACTAGACTTTTCCAAGGTCAAGTGGATGCAGTTGGTCCCTGGTGGATCTTTGTATGCAGATGTGGTAATAATAGCGGTCCAAACCGATGTGAAAATGTATCTTCCCCCAGCCAACTTAGGAAAAGGCTGGAACCCACAGAGCACCGAAGCCCTCTGAAACCCGAGAGAAAACCCTGCACATCATCTAAAACAGCTCTTGGCCTGCAAATGAACAGCGATTTTCAAGTGTGATTCCTCCCGGTGCAGATGCAATTTTTGTTCATTTAATGAAAGTAAAGCCCTCTCCTTTCACTCTGTCTCCTCTCTTTCATCCCACTCACCCTGACTCACGGTCTTTCTCAGCGTTCAGCAGGGAAAAGGTCTATCTCCTGCTGAAGTCAACAAAACACCGTCGGGAAAGTGTTGTTTACTTGTTTGATATCAAAAGCCCGAGCAAAACACAGCCCTCAAATCCTGCCATTAACTGTCACAGAGAGAGGGAGGAAAAACAATGCCAGCAAACAACTGTAGCATCAGAAACGCTGCAGTGTGAACATGCAACCGCTGTAGCTTACGCTGTCGACGTTTGGAAATGAAGTGAAATGTCACAGTGAAAAACTAAACGATCAGGCACTCAAAGGGGAATTCCTGTCTGGTTTCTTTAGTGAAATCTGATGGTGGTTGACTAGAACCTCCTGAATGAGATGCAATGAAGCGAATTGAGAGTCAAACAGAAAACACAGAACTCTAATTTCTCATGGTTTTTAGATCTCAGAAAAGACCAACGCTGGCTGATAAATGGTAGGTTTTGAAAGATCATCTTGAAGGCAGTTTACCTTCGATGACAGGAAATGTGCAGAAAATCAGAGGGACGATCAGCTGGATTCAGATCAGCGATGTTGTTAGTTTTTGGGTGTGCAGGCCACCGTACCCCCCTAAAATATGCACTAACACATGTAATTGTGCATTTTGAGTGTTTCTGAAGACTCAAATGAGCAAAAACTCAAAATAAGGCATGTTTTAGTTACTCATTTATCATCACTGACACCTGAAAAAAATAGTCCGGAGTGGGACTATCCTTTTAGATCACAGTGAGTTTTATTCAAACACAAACTAACCCTAACCCTATTTGTGGGCATTAACAGCTCTCTCTAACCGAGAAAATACACCATCAAAAGGGTGAAAACGTGTGGGGGTCAACAAGCAAAGCCAGACCTGCTTCTGATACTTTGTGGACTTGTTGAAGGGTCAGTATTTTCACTTTCTTCATTTATTTCCCCCAAAAAGCCTGCAGTCAGTTGCAGTAACCTCACAAAAAAAAAACCCAAAAAAAACATTTTACAGGTGAAATCTAACATTTTTCAGCTCACAACCTCAACTAGCAGCTCCCAATATACATTAACCACAGATATGAGACGGCAGAAATAACCTGGGACTGTAAAACAAATGCACAGTACACCTGTGATCCACATCCCAGGTCCCTGTAAAGTGCTGACCCACCTTGGCAGATGCTAACTGTGAAGCCCTCTAGTAACACAATAATGTTTGGGTGAAACGTTACGTACTTAATCTCACTTTATACATTTACGTGTCTGTCGCAAGTTTCCATTTAAACATGAGCTGGATTCCCATCGGTTCAAATGTCAAACAAACGTAACGTTACTGCTGCCAGTTTCAGTTCAACAATGTCACAGCCACGCATGACCAACTCCATATTTTTATTAAGCTAGCGCTACCGCAGTCTTTCGCGCCCATTTACAAACACTATCCCGGCTGCAGAAGGAGGTAAAAAGCCAGCGGGCAAGTTATTACCTGAACATACTCCGCAGGTGACGTTTATATTACATTTTCCCTCTCCGGTGCTCCTTCTGCCATGGTCCGACACTTGCGTGCACCCCGAGCGGTCTGATCGTAGTAGTAGAAATTCACCACCAGGCAGTTTTCGGTGTGCGCGCAAACTCCCGCCCAGCTCCACGCTGATTGGCTACGCCCGCCGTCAATCACAGAGAAACGTGTAGTAGGCATAGCAACCATAAAAAGGCGGGCCCAAGAGTGTATGTAACGAGCCCATTGGCTGTTTTTCACGCGGAAACGCCCACAAAGCTTAGAAGTCGCTATAATGGACTTCGCTCCTGAATGTAGTCCTTTATAAAAGAAGATAAAGCAAACAAAAAGGTTGAATGATTCATTAATATGACCGGAAGGAGTGTGTGTAAAATGGAGTCACAAATGACCATTTGAACGTTGTACATGTTAGGAAGATATTCACATCCATATTGCTTTTAATTTGATTGTAACTCAGTTGACTCTGTTCACAGATATTAGTTTATTTGAGGGTTTGGTTGTGTATCTGCTGCAGATGCATTTTATAGGGGGAGACCGGGTATGGTTGTAACACCACCAGCTCCACCATTAAGGGATAAGATAGGAGTCAAACGATCACTGGTCCCACACAGTGAATATCAAGGTTTAAACAGACACATGCACATTGTATAGAAAGAAATGCCTCAGAGAAACGCCTCAGTCTACAAATCAGATTCTCCAGACGTAAAGGAAGATGCTTGTTTTGAATACGCTCAAGCAAAAAATCACATCATTGGCAATTTTTTTTTTTTTTCAGTGAAAATTAAATGCAAGAAGTCCCACTAAAATCACGCATCATATCGCAATCCCAAGAAGACTGTTTTGGCTAATCGTGCAGCCCTAGTACTTCTTTTATCTCAAAAACCTCTTTCTGTGCCACATCACATGGTCTTTTATCTGTCTGTTACAGCCGTTGATATTAACTCACAAGGTCTGTGACAGTGTTGTATAAGTTTGAACGTGTAGTCGACAAACATGAGCACTTTGTATAAAAGTGCGAGAGCTGTCCTGAAACAAACAGTGTTACAGCTACACCTGGTCTCCCCTGTGTGCAAAATATTTTTACAGTTTACAAATTTCTCCTGTGTATTTGTGGATGGAGTTTTCTATTTACAGATTACACATGTGCACAGATACAGTTTTATACTATAAAACCATTTATTTATATTATAAATGGTGCATATCTCTACTTGAATGTATGTGTTTTTGAGCAACGCTTTGCTGCGCAGCATCGATTTCCCTCCTTGCAGTTCAGTGATGTTGCTGCTGGTATGAGGCAGCTGGAGAAAACCTAGAAGATAAGCCCTCCTGCTCAGCCGTGGCTCAGTTTTCATGTTGACTTCTCTACATCCCTGCGGTCATGCCCCTTGAGTCACAGACCTCATGTGTTTATTATCAACACAGAAGGCTGTGTACGTTTATGGCCAAAATTAAGAGCCAAACTACAGCCTCTTTGTCGTATTGTTTTTGTGTCTTTGGGCCAGGGCTTGAAGAGTACAAAATGTCAGCATTCCCCTTGTTCACATTTCAATGTGTGCGCCAGCAAGTCCTTAAGAGTGCTGCAATGTAAGTAAGTACTTTTACTCAACTACAAGTACACATTTAGGGTACTTGCTCTTGAGTAGTTCCATTTTTGTGGAACTTCATACTTTAACTCCACCATATTTGTCTATATATATATATATATATATATATAGTTACTTTTCAGATTACAATTTTTCATCCCCCTCCTGTCCAGTGAAAACCATGCATCTCCAAATGTTATTGAGGGTGACGTGTTTCCTTCATGGGTTAAGTTTCAAATTCTCCTCCTTCTTAAGCTCAATAAACTCTTTTAAATCCCTGATCTTGGATTCGATTGGATGACATCGTCACAAAGCTGGAAACAGGTTTTTCTGAGCTCATGAAAAGTTGACTTTTTACAGATACATGGTTTTCACAGAACACTACAAACATATGATGATGTTATAGAATATGATGCATTCCTATAGATTAAACCAACAGCATATAAAGCAGTTCAAATGAGCTCAGTTTTAAACATGTATCCAAACACATCATATATAACAGAAAACACTGACAAGGACCATTTTACTTTAACTTTTAATATTTTAGGTACATTCTGCTGATAATACTTACATACTTTTACTTAAGGTCGTTGTATTAACACAACACCACTGATCACTAATTGAGAAACATTTTGAATTTCCACAGGGAATAAAATATACTGGGAGATACTGTTTTTTTTTAATTTTTTAATCAAGTAGAAACTGTCTCAGTTATTGGAGTAAAAGATATTTGACTGTGTGCATTAACTTCAGTGTGTGATGCGGTGAAGTCATCAGGCCTTCGTGTCCTTAGGTCCTTTAACTAATACTGGATACTTTCTCTTCTGTCCTGGATAATGCAGTTTATTTAAGGCCGTTATGAATCAGCCAGAAAACCTGATATACAGAAGGCAGTAAAGATACCCTCAGCGTCAGTGTGCAAGAACAAGTACACCAAAAAAAAAAAGTACAGCATTGTGCACAGAAGAGTAAAATGTAGAAGTGCCAGTACTTCTTGTTGGCTTAAGCTCTAAATTATCATGTGTACATAACAGAGTCCAAATACATCCATGGACTGTAAGCAGATCAGGTGACAGTGAAATATAGTCATTTAAAAGCTCTTAGAATGATTACTTTTTTGACCCTCATTAGTCAGAGAAAACAGAGAAAATGTAAGAAAAGAGTAAGACCTTTAAAAACCTGCTGTGAGCTCGTCTGTGGCCTCTGCCCAGTGTTTTCCACACAACCAACAGCCTGACAGGGAATTTAGGCAACATTTTGTAGCCGGACGTCGAGGAAACATTTTAGACCTCAGCTAATAAATCAGGATATTTGATTTACGGGCACAGATATTAAAAATATGTGGCTGCGGCAGCCGGAAACCAAACAGCTGTTACGACTCACTGCTGTGCAAATTCACATGTCCTTTCAGATGCTCTTTCACATCAAAGACAGAGGAGCAAGAGTCCTCTGCTGGAGATGTTCATGCTTGATGTGGGGCTTAGTGAAGCAGTATTAAAACCAGTACAGGATGCTGCAAAGCGTTAAGTCGAAGGCAGCAGCGCGTCTTTGCACCAAGGTACAGTCCCTGTGCTTTTCCTGTGCTGTAACAAAGAGTGATTAGTCATCATCACTTCCACCTTCAGAGAGAACTGAACCACAAAGCCACGAGTAAAGATACGAGTATGTCACGGCATCTGCGAGGACAGAACAAAACACAAAACAAACAGGAGCACGTCGTATCCAACGTGTAAGATGTCAAACAGAAGTGTGACATTAAAGCTGCGAGGTTCAACACAAACCTGGTTTTAAAACATCCGACTGGCGGCGTTCCCGTGCTTCCATCTGTAAAAACAAATGAAATGGGGGATAATCTTTTGAGCCTTTAATCCACAGCAAAATCTACCAAATAAAATGAAATGAGCTGTCTCATTTAATTATGTATCATCAGTCTCTGCCACCTGTTGGTGTTCCTATTCTTATCCTGTGTGAGCGTCGCTGATATCCTCCTATTTGTCTCCCTCTAAAGGTGCTTTTTGATCATGGTCACATTATTCGTCTCACTTCACTGGTGCATTTCCATTATCTAATCATCTTTTGTAGATGCTAGATGAAGGGCTTTCACTGTTTAGGCATTCGGTCTTTGATTAGCGTTTCCTCTTAGGGAGTTTGATGAAAAAAGTGGCCTGTTCGTCCACTGATGATGAAAATCCTGAGCGCACTGAACAGTTAAATCTGTGACATTAAAGTTTGCATCTTGGCATTGTGTCTGTGCTGGATGGCGATGTGTGAGCTCTAGATACTGTTTACTACAGTTCGCTCATCATTGTTTGTTTTATGCATAAATGCAGGTTTATTTACAGACATATTTTTTTTTACATACACAAAAAAAGTAGTTTATACAAACGCCAGTCAATAATAGTAGTAAATTATTATCAGTGTCAAGATAATCTTATCACGTTCATATACTCTCGGGAAGAAACGCAGCCTCTATGTGAGTCTTTCTTTCAACTCGGAACACGGACAGACCAAAGACCACGGCCCGGTTTGGAGACACGCTCTCCATCGCCGCTCCTCTCCTCTTGCGCATCTCCGCGCGTCTGCGTCACGTCGGACTCCTTCAGATCCGCTGAACTCCCACTGGTTCGTTAAAGCTGCCAAGACAGAAGACGGTCTCAACTGCTCACAAAGCACAGACGCGGGTTTGGATGGAGCCAACGAGCTGATTTTCCTCCTCGGCGGTCCTCTCATCTCTGCGGGGAAATCCAGTTTGTGCGGCATCCATCTGTGGTAATAAGTGCCTCTGCGCCTTGTCTCGGTGATATCACAGACCTCGGAGCGCGTCCTTCTGTGCCAGGTGTCTGCTTCTCCGTTAGTGTTGGACTGCAGGGGAGATGAACAAAGAGGCTGCAGCTTATGTCTGTGAACCGTCGAGTGAAATGTCACGGCACGAGTTCAAACTCCACAGAGATCAGCAAAAGATATGTCTTAACTGTACTGCATAACAGAAGACATGCACATACAGTGTGTTCGTACCTTCAATACACACTGCCTACATCCCTGTCCCAAAACAAGCATGACACACAATTGAATGTTGTGTCTTCATGCATCTGAAACAGTTTGTAGGTAACTACTATGTCTTGAGCCCGTTCACAGGAAGAACTAAAAATGTGTGTGAAAAGAAAAAGGAATATGAAAGTCTGTCCTTAGAGAAGGTAAACCGAACAAATGAAGACATGTGCGAACCTGTTGATTTGTTCCTGACTTCTCTGAGAGCAGCTGAAAACAATGTCAAATGAAATAACAATTTTGTGCAGAAAGGGCCAGGTTTTCTGATTCAAAACTGAAGTCAAAACTGAAGAAATGCAGTAGACAATAGAAGACACAAAAAGAGAAACACAGAGGCAATATTCATTAAAAAAACAGAGAGAAAATAACTGGACATAATCAAGATTATATAAGATGACAGTTTCAAATGACAAATGGTCAAAATAACAAAATAATGCAATGTTTTCAGACCTTCAGTAGTGTAGAGAAAACAAGTTCGTATTCATTAATGTTTTAACTTAAGGAAAAAATCAGACATCAGTATTTGGTGGAATAATCCTGATTTGTGATCACAGTTTCTGGTCTTGGCGTGCTCTCGCTGTTGGCTGCTTTGTGGCTCTCCTGGCACAGAAACCAGAGCAGCTCCACTCTCGCATCGACTGCTTAAACGCTTGTGATCAAGCGTCTTCTGACTGTTCACATTCCAGAGGTTTTCAGTGAGGTTCAGGTCTGGGAATTTGAAGTGGTCGTTTTTATCTGTATGTTTAGAAATGTAGCATCACCCTTAGCTTCTAAGTCAGTGGTTCTCAACCTCACCGGGGCCGGGTAAAACATCCTGATTATGAGTGAATTTTTTTTTTTTGTGGTCATTTCTGCACACCTACATGGACGACAGGTGCACTGGAGAAAGGTCAGATCTGAAAACAGCAAGAAAAAGCTGCCACGCGCCGTCTCACTTCGCTAAACTTTGTGATTTTGATTTCTGACTTCGTCTCCAGCCTTCATCAGGCAGCTCGAAAAACTCACGACATACGAACACATGTGAGCAGCTCTTGTTGGATGATGAGCTGAGAGGCGAGACGGTGCGTTGACAGTCAAACTCTAATTGTGCAGACCTGACACAAACAGCAAACAAAAACAGTTCTTAGTAACTGGCGGCGTTCAGAGAACATTCTGGTCCTGAGGTGATTACGGTACCACCCCCCGTTGAGAGACACTATTCTAAGTAAACAGACAGTGTCACTCTCATTCACTGCTCATCCAGATGGACCACATGCTGCCTGTTCCTGAAGGATGCTGTGTCTGAGGTAAATCACAGCAGGTCCACCTTCCACACTGTCTTCTGCACACACCGAAGGGCTTAAGAAGGTCATGTAGTCTAGCACAAGGAAACGTTTTAATCATCAAACATTTATTGGGACCACGAGCTTAATAAGTATAACATTCGCAGTACGTCTGGGTGTATTAACTGACTCCAAATGAAACTCTTTGCAGCCACAAGGAGGCGCATTGGCTCTGCTTTAAAAACGTTCGAACTGCGTCAGGACCCAGTATGGGCCAAACTTCATCTCCCGGTGTGGCTCTTGGTCGGTGGTTGTCAAACTGAGGTGATACTTCCTAATTTCACAGAGCTATTGTGGGGGAAGTCTGTCTGTGTTTGTGTTTACCTAACAGTTCGGTTGGCCAGATCCTGTGATCATTATTCCATTGACAAGAGTGCACTAATGAGCGCTTCTCCTCTAATTGGACCATGACATGATGGGAAAATACCACAAGCATGATATGGTCCATCAACACGTCCAACCACAAAACAGCACATCAGCCATAACCAAAAAGATAACTGAACACAGTGATGAGTCTGGATGGAAAGAAGGATTCTGATATTAGACTTTGGACCCAAACGTGATCAAACTACAGCCAAACTACTGATGAGATTCTTATTTATATCTCCAGATTAGATTTTTAATTTTAAACTTTGCCACCACTACTTTATTATTGTTATAATAAGACACTTAAAGGAACGTTTTTAGGAGCTTTAACATGTGTAAATCATTTATTTCTACAGAAAATATTTGTTTCTGCCTGTGTAACATTAAATTATTCCCAGCTTATGTGGATTTAATGGCAAAGATGACCAAACCCCCCCAACTATTCTATTTTCTATGGATTACTGGACAGTTTTCCCATTTAAGCCTTTAATTAAAATTCATTTGAACTTGTCACAGCTTGTAAACACACACAAACAAAAAACTAATTAACTTTTTATTTTTTTTTAGGCTTAAAAACACCTCAAACATTCCTACCACCACCAGCTGATCATTTAATCACTGCTAAATAAACGGACTTGAAACAATCTTTGGTCACTATTTATGTACAGACAGCTCTTCTTCACACACAGAATGTATAAAGTTCTCACTGTGGTGTCACTTAACGTCACACCAACAAACAATACGGCTTTAAAATAAAAGTCTACAGCGACTTATTTAGCAGATGAATACAAATATGAGCTATTAAATGGGTGTTTGTTGGAGCAAGAAGAGCTGCCAGCTTGTATAAAAGTAGTATTTTCTGGTATCAACAGAGTGGAATTAAAACCGCATCCAGTCAGTACAGCTGCTTCAGTACAGTTTTTTAGTAGTAAGTAGTAAAGTGGTCTAGTCTCGGTCTCATTTTCTTCTCAATAAATAGCATAAAAGTAGCTTGACTGAATAAAGTAACGCGCTGACCTTTGTCTTGACTTGACCGTGTGGTATTGATTTGAAAGCAGGATGTGTAGGTGTCCAGCTCACCCCGTTATGACAGAAAAGATCATCGCGTTATTTTTTTTTTTTTCCTTTTCCATCTGAAGTGAGTGATGTCAGCTGTCTGTCTGGCACAGATGTGTGTTGATGTGCTTCCAGCTGTTTGTGGGAAATCACACCGTCTGGACGTATGGTCAGAACTCGAGGACCCTCCCTACAGCCTGTGAGATCACCGCCTTTTTAATTAGACCGGACCCACCAATTAACGGGAAGTCAGACGCTCCCTCTGAGCCTTTTAAAAGCAGCCGGAGTCAGACCTCCAGCAGGATTCACTCAGAGGACGGAACAAGGTGAGTTACAGTTTCTCTCTGTCTCAGGATTTGAAACCATACACTTAAACAGCCGACACAAAGGGGAATCGTTGTACTTTATGTGACAATTTCAGGTGAACAGGAGGATGTCTTCATCTCTACTTGTTGCTGCTATTTTCCTGGCTTGTGCCTTGACTTTTAGTGCTGCTCAGAGTGAGTATTATTTGTGTGACTTTTTTATTACACAGATAAACATATGATAGAAGTATATACACCAGACATGTTAAGATGTTGTTGATGAAGAGCTTTCCTCTAATGTGTCATGTGTTTGCAGTGGTTGGCGTCATTTTTGTAAATAATTACCAGGAGGGAACCTTTGGTTCTGTTTTTGTACTTGTACAAAGAAATCAATATTTGGCACAGCTCCTACTGGCTGTATTTACTACTAACATTTTGAAGAAGCGCAGATGCCATTTGATCATCTGTAGTTAATGTCTTTACTAGAGATGAATGGACGTGGTTTATACTGATACTGATTATTAGAAATCAAAGAAACATGATACGTAAAAATGAAAACTTCAAATTTCAAACACAACACTTTGTTGAAATGGCTTTAACCTGTCAAATTAAATAAAGAAAGTACAGTATTTGTGCAATATTTATTGTCAGTTTTCACATTGAACTAGAGGGATTATAAATAATAAGCACAACTAAATAAATAAATGTTCTTTGCTCATTGAAAGACTATTACTTGTGACCAAATGACTAGAGAGACAGAGGCAGCTGTATCAGAGCCAAAGTAGCACATTGTTAAATGTATTTAGTTTAGAAAAATACAGATACAGCCAATAAGCATAAATGCGTGTCAGTCTCTAGTTTTGAATTGTGAGTCTGCTTACATTCACTCACGGGTTTCCATTGTTTGACATCAACAGCCAGCTGCAGAGGACGATGTGGTACAGAATACTACAGGGGTTACATGTGCCAGTGTGACTACAGCTGCCTGGGTTATGGAGAGTGCTGCAAGGACTATGAATCTCAGTGCACCACAAGTGAGCTTTTTCTCTCGAAATATCCTTTAAATAGTGTCGTTACTAGCACCGGAAATCATTTCAAACTCTAAGCATCGATATGAAAACAATATCAGTATCAGAAATGTATAACTTTCACTTGCTCGTTGTCAAAAGTGGTTTCTTTATAAACAACTAAGTGATAAATCGTTTCCAACAGAAAACTCATGTAAAGGCCGTTGTGGAGAATCCTTCACGAGAGGTCGGCTGTGTAGCTGCGACCCTGACTGTCTGAAGTACAAGCAGTGCTGTCCAGATTACAAGATGCACTGTGACGAAGGCAAGCCACCGCCAGCGCGTTCAGCATGACGCGTCGCCTCTCATTTCTGTTGTCTGTCATTTTCTGCATGTTTAGTAGCGTTTCCTTCGCGGTGCCCGGTGGCATCTCTGTGATACTTGCCGACCTGATGATGTAGTGTATTGGAGGCCATTTGAGTTCAAGCATGGCTGCACGTTCAAATCAGCCCCCGTCTTCTCTCAGACGCAAAAAAACCAGACATGAATCCGTGAATGCATGAAGAAAAGAGTGAAGAGACGCGAGGATTCATGTGACGTATCAAACTAGACCATGATGTCCAGCATGGGGAGTAGCATGAAATGCACGCAGTAATCTGCATCAATGCATTGGGTGAAATTTGACAATATTTTCTGTCTTGATAATTGCCACAGAAGAAATAAACGGAGCAGACAGTGTAGCGGCACCAGTGAAGACTAGTTCATGCCAAAATGTTGATGATAATAAAACCAAAGGTATATTTCTCTTGGCAAAATGTTTGATTCTTACTTAATTGTTGCTCATTTTTGGATTTTGATGGAAACTGTTTTGTTACCTTGTTTTTTAAGTTGATTTTTCTGACCTTTCTCACAGAACCCACTCTTAATGAAGCCACGGAGCAGCCGATTGGGAGCCCTCTCACATTCAGTGAGGAAAACCATCCAGGTGACTGGTGTTTGTCAAACATTAATATATCCAGGCTTCCACTCTGGAGAGAAAAGACACCATATCAGGCCGTGGTTTTTAAAGCGGGGGTCGTCTGTTATTCGCAAATTTAGAATTGCCTGTTGGCTCAATCAATGAGCAGATTTGTTTTGCATCTCTGAGTGATTTCAAAACACTGTAATAATACAGGTCCAAAATTATGCAAATAGGAAAAACAAAAAGCCAGCAGAGCGCCGAAGCCCTTCTCAAACCTCGGGAAAACCCTGGACTAGCTGCTATGGTTCTAACCCACATGAACCAAAACTGAAACTGAACTCATAATCCCGTTTGTTTTTCTTAGATGATGATTATTAGAATGAACCGCAGTAGTAATATGTGAGGAAGAAGGCAGGAAAATGTATGTGGTTGACGGTCACACTGTGGCTCTGTCACTGTGGTTTGTTTCTGGGGCCAAGTCTTTCCAGAACGAGCCAAGAGCACAAGCCTCTGCGGCCAACGGCAACACAAGGAAGCAGTGTTGTCATGAGTGGGCCATGTGTAGGAGGCGACGGGCACCGGCTCAGTCACAAGAGAGGAAAGCACAGGATGAGGCCAAGAAAGGATGACAGAACATTTTCTTGGAGGTTTTAAATCAGCACTTGGCTTGGATGGATGTTGTGGGTGGAGATGCCGCTGCATCCTTTTTACGTTACTTTACTCTGTCAGGACCAACGCGTGTCACGTCATTTCCGTACCTGCACAAAGTGAAGTTTTAATGCACATTTTAAAGCTGGGCTATGTTTTTGGTGTAATGACCAATCTTTAAAAGCCACAAGGGGCTTTTATGTTTATTGTACTGATATCACCATGTTCTGCAAAGTAGACGTGCAAAATATAACAAAGTAAAGCTTTGTACGTACTCACATCGTGTAAAAAAAAACTGAAAATGACTTTTGAATTTAAGGTGTGTCTAAGGTTTTGTCTTTTTTGGTCACAGATGATCATTTAATTCCGCTGTTCAGCCCAACGTCATATCCACAAAACGACCTCAGTGACGGTGAGCAATGATGAGCAGAGACAATAAATCTATCATTTTACCCAATAAACGTCATGAGTGTGACATCTACGCGCTCACCTTTTCTCTCTTGTCACATTTCCGTAGATAATTACAACCAGAACTTTCCCAACGATGACTCTTCCAACAATGACCCAGGGTCGAGTCCAGTTCCAGAGACCACCAGCGCCTTTGAATCCACTCCTGCTGACCTGCTGGATCCTGCCTCTACTGAACCCACCCTGCCAGATGTGGACTCAGGGTTAGATTTTACTGTAGAGACGTTCACGGTCCTTCCTCAGACACAGACGACTCCCTCAGATCAGGAACCGACGCAGGCCGAGACCAGCTCCTCCACCCTTTACACCAGCAGTGAAGTTCCCGCAGAGAACATAGGTATGGGATGTAGTGAAGTAAAACTACTCACTACTGGTATTTAATTTCAACGAGTCTCCTTATTTGAAGTAATTATATTGGCTCATTTAGCTCTAGGGGTTACTGTAAAGGATAAGACCATCTAAAACCATCTAAGACCATCTAAACCAAGACCAGACTGCATCGAAACTGAGACGAGACAAAAACTCTGATTGACCGACACCAAGATCGAGGCAAAGCCGAGTTAAGACCGAAACCAGACTAGATACACAACAAGAGCATTACAGCAACCAGGTTTTATTCAAATACTACAGATTGATATGTTATGAGATGATTCAACTTACCAGTAGAATGAGGCGGTCTGTGGAGAGAAGATTCAAGAACTGTTCAAAAGTTTTAAACCTCAATCCACGGTAATGACGTTAACAAGTAAATCAGAAAATGAACCAGAAATGAAGTGATATCCCTACAGCTGTGGTCTTGAAATAAAATCCCCCAATATGCACTGGACCGAGACCTTCACGAAAGACCAGCCTTGAGTCCTACAACACTAGATGTTTGATTAAATAATATGTTACAGCTGAGAGCAAATGGAAAACTGGTTAATTAACAAGTGAAGAAGTGGAAATAGTTATAAATGTAATGTGTGTTTCATGTAGCGAGACAAAAGTAACTGATAAATGCTAAAAAAGGAAATAAATAAGTAAATCAAGTACAGTATTGATAAAAGAAAAATGTTCAAAAGTAAGATGCATAAATAATAAAATAGTGAGCTAAATGTATGAAGAAACACTTGAAAGAGTAAGAGGCCGTTGACTAATTTGTAAGAACAATTTTGTAACCGTACATGTAGTAAAGGTTCAGTAAAGTTTTACACCAGACAAAAAAATACCAAAGTTCCTACTATGAGCGTTAATCTTGAAGAAGACCTGAGGGTGAAACGTGATCTACTTCCAGTGATCATCACCTCATCACAACTCCTGGTTTGCAATACTTTTCTGTTATACTTAATGTTAATGGAAATCTAACCCTGTTTGTTCAGCTCCAGACGCTGATGATCCGGACAAACTCTCAGATCCTACCATCCCTGGACCAACCGTCCCTCAGACCACCACAGACGTTAACCTCATCTCCAGCCAGTTTATGTCAACCTCAGAACCGCAAAGTGATTTGGATCCCACAGCCAGCGACGCAGACCTCCAGGCAACACAAGGCTTCGAGATGTTTCCAGATGACAGCTTTACCGAGACACCAAGTACAGAACCAACTGCAACGTCTTCTGACAATCCAGAGGTCATGTCTTGGGATCCAGAAAAGCCCGACGCAAATCAAGAACTCAGTCCCGCTGCAACCCCCTATCCAACTGTGGTATCCACAGAACCCACGCAGGACTCCTCCACAGCCCCAGACGACACAGATCCGTCCACTCAGGTCACCACCATCCCTTCGTCATCAGATCTGGACTTGACACCCATCCCAGAGGAAACCACTTCTAACCCACAGCCAGGTGACTCTCAGGATCTTTCCACCAGCGTTCCTCCATCACGGAGTTTGTCAGAGCTCGACACCTTGACGACACACATCCCGTCATTCACCGATGAAGGACGGGACACAACAGGTGATATTAAACCAGAAGAACCCACTGCTGATCGTCTAGAAGTCACCCCGGGCCCGACCAGTCCGCAACCCACCTCAAAACCCGCGGACAAACCCGACCCTTATGAACCGCAGCCAGATAAACCAGCTCTGATGAAACCCACCTCCAAACCTGAAACTAAACCTCTGATGCCTGCAGAAAGCCCGAACGTAGACGATCCAAGAGACTACCAGGCCGGTAAGAGATGTACTTATGTCTCCAAGTATCTCAAGAAAAATAAAAACAAAAGACGGGGACAATAGTTTCTCTCCTCTAGACTCTGCTGATCTATTTTACATGAACCTAACACTATTACAAAGACAGAGGCCTCTAGTTTCTGCTGCATATTTATTACTGGGAGCAGCCTGCTTTATGAGTTTGGCTGCTGTGTCATTACGCCTGTGGCTGAACACAACTTCCGGCAAAGAACAGCAACACTACATAAAGTGTCAGAGGCGGACGTTTTCCAAAACAAAATGAATCAAGCTGTCCTTTGAAATTGGAAATAACATAAACCATACACACTTTAAAGAATGGAAAGACTTTCACAGCTCCTGGAACACAAAACTGCATTTAACACCCAGTCGGGGATTGCGTGGTTTCTTTGTCTGAGGCCTGGTTTACACTGACACTTCGGTTTCCTCAATAACGTGTTTTCTTGTTTTTCCAGATGACAGCAACGACACAAACCTGTGCAGCGGGCGTCCGGTCAGCGCGGTCACCACACTGAGGAACGGCACAATGGTGGTTTTTAGAGGTGGGTTCAAGACAGAGTGATTCAGATCTCATGGTTGCATAATATGTTAAGTTGGTTGGGTGCATAAGACACATACCTATAAACAGTAAAACCAGTGGTCTGTTCATGTTTTGCTGCAGCATGCTCTATTTAAGAGGATCCTCATGGAGTAATGTTATGGTTTTTCAGGGCACTTCTTCTGGTTTTTGGATAGAAACAGGGCACCAGGTCCGGCTCGTGGGATCACAGAGGTGTGGGGAGTCCCGTCTCCTATTGACACCGTGTTCACCCGCTGCAACTGCCAGGGAAAAACATACATTTTCAAGGTAAAGTTACTGCCTTCAACAAAACGAGGTTTAAAACGAGCTGAAAACAGAAATCAAATACAGTTGAATTAATATGGAGGTACTTGCTTATCCAAATAAAAATAGATAAATGCATGCTGTCAAGACTGAGTATGTTTAAAAGAGGAGGAAGGACTTGCAATCACTGGCCTCTTGGAGTTGGAGCGTCAGTGCAACAGCTGCATTTCTTTCCCTGCGTGTCTCACATTTTCCAATCTTCCTTTTCAGCTCAGTTCAATCAAACTTAAATGGGTTGAATTTGTC
This sequence comes from Coranthus polyacanthus, assembly GCA_037367275.1. Classification (NCBI taxonomy): domain Eukaryota; kingdom Metazoa; phylum Chordata; class Actinopteri; order Kurtiformes; family Apogonidae; genus Coranthus; species Coranthus polyacanthus. The sequence continues at coordinate 4,562,802 of JAPQRN010000019.1, read as the reverse complement.
CGTTAAGTTTCTTTAGAGACTATTTTGCCCAATCCATCTCAAACAAGCAGCCGTTTTAAAAGTTAAAGCTCCTCACGTCTACAGTTAACACTGGGGTTTAAAGATTTGCAGAATTCAATTTAAGTTCAGAGTAAAAACTAAACTGAGGTTTAAACAGGTTTGAGTTTAATGCTTTAAACTTTGGTCCAACATAACTTAACGCTGAACCGTGATTTAATCAGGAATTAAAATGAATTCTTGTTGTTACAACCCGACATAAGTGCATTCGACAAATCTGAATTTGTTTATTACTGATGTGACCCTTTGTGCTTTAACAGAATGCATTATTTTCTCATTATTATATTGACTGCATAGCTGTAGAAACTGTACGTGTACATTTTAGTTGCTTCATTCTGGTTTTTGTCATTGTGATGTTTGAAGGGACCCCAGTACTGGAGATTTGAAAATGATGTTTTGGACCCCGGGTACCCTAAGGTGGTAGAAACCGGTTTTGACGGACTCCGAGGCCACATCACAGCGGCTCTGTCGGTGCCACAGCACAAGAGGAGGAGAGAAGCTGTGTATTTCTTCAAGAGAGGTAATAAACCCTGAGAAACCAAAAAAAAAGACTCATATTACGCCTCTTTGATTATTTAAATATTGTATCCCTTTCACTCTTGCAGGCGGATCAGTCCAGAAGTATTCATACCAGTTTGGCACCAGTCCGTCATGTGGCAGGAGATCCAACTATGCCATTTACACGGTCCGCAACCGATTCGTTCGACAAGCAGGTACAGCTCAACGGCAGCGTAGGAGGCGTTTCAGGTTTCAGCTGTGAGATCACGTCTACACGAGGGTTACAAATCACAGTGTGTGGTTCCCTTTTAAATGTACATGTGACGAGTCCCCTTTACTGAGCATTTTAACAGACGACTCACGTGAACTTGTTTTATTTGAGGTGAGACAGACAGGAAGCGTATACGATATATAGTATGTTTCCACTGTTAAGACGTTTAAAGATAACGTCAGCGAATGATCTGCTTCGTTGTGTTAAAACGAGGGTTTTCAAAAAAACCCACAGATTGCAGATAATCACATCCTTATGTCCTCATACGTCACCGAACACGTTCTGTCATGAGGAGCTTTGTAAAGATGTTAAGACGAACGGTCAGTTTACAGTTAAAAAACACCAGCTGAAAGGAGGAACATTCTGTGCAGTTTCAGAAATAAGGAATGAGGTCGCAATGGACTCCGTTCCTGAAACGTTTCAGATTTTTTTAGTTGCTTCAGTTAAAATGCTTCAGGTCATACTCTTGTTTAAGGCCTTTATTGCATATAAAAGGTGATTTATATGCAAAAACATGATTTAATGTTGACGTTTAAAGCTCATAATGTCCATCTACTCATTAATTCACTCACTTTAATCCGGCTGATACCGATACATAATCATAAAGCATTTCGACAGTCCTAGTTAAAAACGATAGTTTTCTAGTCAACGGTCTTTGTTCCCAGTGTCGTATTTAGAGCCTTCCATCAACATCCGGACCTCATGGAAAGGTTTTCCCACCACCATCACAGCGGCGGTGTCCGTCCCCAACAGCAGAGAAGCAGAGGGTTACAACTACTACGTCTTCTCACGATGTAAGACTTTAATGTGTGTCAGCGCTGGAGTCACGTTACACGTTTGAACACGTTTATTTTCAGGTTCTCTCTTCAAGTATTATATGAAGGAACATTATAAAAAGACACTTTTTTTTGTTTAGGTTTTTTTTTCTTTTGTTTTCCAGCTCTGTTTGCTTTCTGTAAAAGGTATAAATTTACACAATCACTAGTTGTAAAATAAAATAAAACTCCCCACACAAACCGTGGCGTGTATGGAAGCCCATTTCCACCGTGGCGATAAAAAACATAAAATAATGAGAAACTTCTTTTTTTTTTTTTTAAGTTTCTCGCTTTTTTGGCATTCTACGTAGTTGTTTTGCTAAAGTGTGTCATTACTTTGAGATACTAAGTCATTGTTTGGATTCACAGGATTGTTTTCCCAACACAGTGATGGAAAAACCAAATGGAAACCTCCGTTTACGCATTATTAGTTATTACAGTTAAATGGTTTAGGATGCCCACTCCTCTGTCTGTTATACAAGCATTATGTAAGTGGCTGTCCTCACAACAAAGCTGTCTAGTCTGCAGGACCGTATTTACTCATTCATGCATGTCTGAAAGGTCTGATGAGGACCATGTGTGTCTGGGTGTGTGTTAGGGTGGGGGATTTGGCAGATGTAAAGGCCATTTAGGGTGTTACCCATTCACCATGGATGCAAACAACATGAGGTCCTAATTGAAGAGAGAAACCTTTAGTGTAAACCGATCAGAATAAGGAGGGTGGGATATTATAGTTTCTGTTTGAGCAGAACATGAATCTCAGTTGTTTTATCTGCAGTAGAGGTTTCGTGTCAGGAGACGTCTGTCTTTTCTCTACTTCATTCTTCAAACGCAGCTCTTAGTATATTCAGGTCCCGTTGTAGCCATGACCTGGTCCAACCAACTCCGAGTCAGAACCGCTACAAGATGCATCAAAGTCAACTTAAACGTAGTGTTCATAAATATAAATGTCTAATAAACTCATCGTGTACAAATTTATGCTTTTCTTGCAGCCAAATCCTACAGCGTTAGGATGGACGGTGAACGTCCTGTCATCGCTGCTCCGAAAGCGAACACGTCACCTCGGAGCAACGACTTCTTCAGATGTCCAAAGAAAGTCTGATTCAACCACAGAGACGGTTCTGGAACAGCGGTTTCTCATGGTTTTCACGTTTATTACATTCTTCATAAAACACATCGCTCCAGCATGGACTGTGATTACAAAAGGTACTTTCCAAGTACATTAAAAACAAAACAAAAAAAACCCCCCAAAAAAACACAACTGGCTTCTGAACAAGTGAACAACGTTAAGACTGAGTAGCAGGATCTGAACGGTTCAGTCGGAAAAATGTGTGTTGTGGTTCTGTCAACGATGACGGGTTCCTCAGTCATGTATTTAATTAGTGCTTCATCCGAGATTCATCTCCGATGTAGACTCCGAGAAGAAAACGCATGACCTGTTGGAGCATGAGATGTTATTAAAACCTGTAATATTGTTGTAAAAAATCTCTGCAGTGGCTTTAGAGTACAATAAAATTAACATATTGAAAAATGACTTTCCTCTGTCGTGACTATGAAATTAAAATGTAAGTAGAACTCTGATATGAATTTGTATGACTGGGTTTTTTCCAGGAGGTGCTGACTGGAATTGTGGAAGATTTAAGCACATGAATGAGGGATACGAGAGTCCTGATAAACAAGAAGGGCTTGGGTTCTGAACCTAAGCCTCATAATGACAGAGAAAACCCTACATGTGTTGTTAAAGAACCATTATAATAATTTGTGTCTCAAACATTTAAATCTGTAAATTCATTTTTGATCATAAGAGTTGTAAAGTGAGTGGCCCTTCAGAACGGAGCTTCAAGGGATGGGGGTTAAAAAAACACTATATTACAACATGGTTTTCACATTATACACTATACAGAGTACTACAGAATTAGACGTTTTATATTCACGTGTGCTTCTTGCTACAGTTACGAACTAATAGATTGACCTATTGACAACACCCAGTCAATTTAATTCCATAAAATTATTTATTTGCGTGTTCTGAAGTGCGTTACCTCCTCTCTTCATGCGACCACCGCGGCCTTCAGGCCAGCGCTGCAGCTGTCTGCTGGGTCCAGGTCTAGAGGGTTTAGGTGGAGCACTGCTCGTATCTAAATTAACACAACATGGCAGTTAAAACCAAACATTAATAAAGACAGATAAAAAGAGAATTTTTATGACCCATGTGATGAGGAAGTGTCTTGAGGATCCACCGTACCTGCAGAGCTGGAGGACGGCTCCTGGCTGGTGGTGGGGAGGCTGGCCTTGTCAGAAGGCTGGCTCGGCTCCTCTATATCTCCCTGTGAGACTGCAGGATCCACTGACACTTCAGCACTGGGTCTGGAATAGACACGGCAACAGACAAACAGTCTAAATGTATGAGGTATGAACAAACTTTACAGTCTGGAGTTCACTAAATGACCTGTAAAACAAGACGCAACATTTCAAATCAGATATCCACTTTTAGAAAGCAGATCATTTTTTAAATATTTATATTAAAGGTGGGACATATTTTCTTTTCATAAACAAACAGTCACTATCCATATCAAGCTCTGAATAGCAACAGATACTAAGTGTTGCAATAAGTTGAAGGGTGGAGGAACAGTTTACTGACTTGAGGGAGTTTTTATAAAGGCCAAGAGATTAAAAAAAGCACATTTAATGGACAGACAGTGGAGGGGAGTGAATCTCACCTATCAGTGTCTGGCTCCAGGAAGACGTCGTCTCTCTCCTCTCCGGTACCAGCTGCTCCTGACACGACCAGGCCCGGTGTGGACGTGCTCACCATGGGAACGGACTGGGAGGCATGCTCCGTGGTGTCAGACTGAACCACCTCTGAGAAGATGCTTACTGGAAGGGAAGGGCACAAAAATAAGAATCACTCACTGATTTTCTTGCAACACTTTTGCCACAGACAAACCTCCAAGGTCAGTGCCTGAACAAACTGTGAAGTAGGGTATTAAAATGAAAAGGATGAAGCACAATGACAATACCTGGTGCTGCCACCTGTAGTGGTGTGGTGGGAACGCTACGTCCACCGGACTCCTCTTCATGACTTGCCAGAAAAAGGGGGCTTTCATACATTCCTAGACCTGAAGACAGACACAAAAATGCCATTAGCTGCTAACGCCTAAAACCTAAAGGGCTCTAACTCTGCTCAACATGTAGTGTATGTGTTGTAGTACCTCCTTGTGACGCAAGCTCTCCCAGGTCAGAGTGTGAGGAGGAGCTGGTCTGTGGCATATCCTCTGAAGTGCCAAACCTGAAGCGAGGTACACCTGCCACTTGAGGGGAGCTGATAAACACACACAACAGTAAAATCATGTCAAACATCTCAGAATTATGAACTGAATTATATCCTGTATGTGTGAGACGTACTGGATGGCTTGGTCAAAAGCTTCAGAGCGGTGCGGCACCACTAGAGTAGGAGTGCTGGGAACCATCCTGTCGTCATCATCAAAGTGCTGCTGTAAAGGTAGAGAAGACAAAAAGGTGTTGGATTCAGACATGCACACAAACAGAACACAGGTGTAAACATTTCACAGTGTCACTGCATCGTATAATTTATGTAATGACTGTTCTCAGATGTTGAGATTACTTACGGCGCTGCTAGGAACTCCAGGAGTAAGCTGAGCTAGCTGCCGACGACCAGGGATGCGCTGTAAAATCACATTTCACAAATTTAATTAACAGTCCTCGTAACAGGGTTTCTGCAGGTCTCAACAAGTTGAATTTAAGACTTTTCAAGCTCATTATGAATTCGCGTTAGTGGATCCTTCATAAAATTAACATTAACGTCATAATCCAATCAATTTTTAACATCTTTTTCAGTTCATACTTGCTTCCTCACTAGGAACAAATAGAAAGCGTTCATACCTGAACCTGAGCCGGTGGGCCCAGCTCTGATGTCGGGGCGGGGAGGATGTTCAGACGAGGGGGGTGATGTGCTGTTCTCCGTGGTGACTGCGGCATGCGTGTGCCAGAGCTTGTGATTGGTTGTTCTGAAGAGAAGGCCTCCATCGCACTGCCCTCAACTAAAACAAAAGTAGAAATGTTCAGATGAACAGAAAGCTCCATTTTATTTGACTCAGTGGTTTAACGAAGGTAAAATAAAGTTCAGTATGTGGAACCAGTGTTACACTCTTGTAACCATGGATCTCCAATTGTGTGATGAAGAAAACAGAGTTTTAGAGTTTACAATTTGAGAAACCCCACCTGTATAGTTCAACAACACAGCAACAGCTTTACCTTTGTGACCTACATTTTGGTTTACAGTCACTCTACTCCTCCCTTCAGACAGACATCAACATATTACATCTTTCTCAGTCATCGTGAAATGTCTGATAACTAATTGGATGGCGGGACATGCAGTGAGCGCATGTGGAGAGTTTGAGGTGGATCTACGTATAAGTTTGACAGGGTTTCCTGGATCTTACAGCTGGGTGTCTGGGAATCAGCGGGCCTCTGGGTGGAGTCAGACGCCCCCAGACTCTCCTCTGTCTCTGTGCCCGGGTCCGTTACATCAGCCCCCTGAGAACAGAAACAACAAAAAAGAAACAATCACGTAAAGTGTCAGAAAGAGTTGGAGTTGCATTTAGAGGGAATAGGTTATAGGATGTTCCCACACATTATAGATGCCAGGATATACTGGCAGAGCACCACATCTCCATTATGAGTCATTTCCTCCCTATGTGGAACAAAGACGCCCTTTAAAGAGAGTCCAAAAATTCACTTAAGTACTTCCATATATATTCTACCTCGAGACATACAGAACATACAGTTTCCAGCACAAATTGAAAAAATATAGAAATGCTTCCATCTACTAAACATTTTTTTAATGACTTTTAATCACTTTCAACTTGTACAAAATTATGGATCTTTTCATAGTGGCTGTCAAGGTATTCAATGCACATTTTAAAAGCTATCCACAATTTATCCACAGTATAGAAAACTTCAGCAGAGATAAGAGACCCACGTCATCGTTAAAACCAGTCTGAATACGGTGTCATATATTTACGGTTTAAGTCAGGTTAAAACAGTTATTGTACTAGACTAATTCAATGAATTTCATTTAATTTGTAATTCATACAGTGTTCCTACATGCTTTACTTTCCATCCAGGTGTCAGGACTCAGAAGTCAAAAGTATTCCCTTAGAAATGTTACAAAAACATGTTCTGTTTTGAGGGGAACTGCTGTGTGTCTAAACTGTTTAATTGGTCCCACACTTGTTGACAGAGCTGATATCGACGCTTACATTTTGTTTCTCGGTCATCATTTCACATTTCACACTGGCCTGAGGTTTACCAGATTCCCCACTTTGAAAACTTTCACACATGTGGATTTCAAGTGAAAGGCCGTTAGCTGCCCCTCTGCAGACAATGACTCATCCCACCGAACATGTACAACGAAGACTTGAGTAAAAAGGTAAACAACTAAAGTCAACACAAGCAGCTTGCACGCAGACAAAGTTGCGACACAGGGGTAAAATGCCAGTGTGACAGTGGAATGAGACCGTGTGGAAAAACTGAGTGTTTGAGCTGGAAACGGCAGTAAACCCGACTGGACGGGTAGGAAGGGTTAACGTGGTGTATTGGTTATGAAAGCTGCGTGGGCGACAGAGTGTAAAGGTTTAAGCTTTAACACGATGTGTCACAGGTAATCGAACCTCTGTGTCGTCTCCTTCGTAGGCTTCATTGCCGTCTCCGCTCCCCTCGTTACTGTCCTCCCCTTCATCTCCCATTCCTCCATCGTCATCCTCCTCATCTTCTTCATCTTCCTCCTCGTCTTCTTCATCTTCCTCCTCTTCATCATAGTCCTGTGTCCAACAGTTAATGATTTGTAAAGAGAAAGAAACCGAGACATTTCAACTACAAATTTCACACTCATTTGATGCCTGTTTGCATATTGCCTCACATGCGTAAAATCTACCTGTTCTTCTTCCTCTTCATCCTCCTCTTCCTGGTCTTCCTCACTCTCGGAGTCTGTTAATATGATGATGACGTCCTGCTGTAGCTGGTCAGTGGTGTCACTTTGTGTCAGTGTCACCTCTTGGTCCATCATGACTGACTGAGGGGTTTCACTCTCATCTTCTTCCTCCAGCGTTGGAAACTCTTCAGCCTGTAGGCGTAACAACAACTAATTTAACAAAACAGGATTTCAGGGTAAATATAAGCACTTACAGCTTTTAAAGAAGAATGCAATATTAAAACAAGAAACACAAAACTGCTTGAATTAAATCGGCTAAATAAATGTCCACAGGTAATCAAAAAGACTGAACATAGTTAGAAACATTTTAGTGCAGCATCATTGTGCTTCTGAGAAAGAAAAGCATTTTCAGACGTGTCTGCTGTCATTTTATGTTCAGGCCTGATGCTGGTAAATTAATCAGGCAATGCAGATTCCCTGAAAATAGGATTTAATTGGCCCAATTAATCACTACTCTTGATGTGAATACAGAACAGTATTGGGTGACGGTGGCCGTTCGCTGATGGCTTCATGTTGATCCATTTGAGCCTCATTTGAGCGTTTTCTTGCATAAGGTGCAACAGGCTTCAAATATGTTCTTTTCAGTCTTCAAACCGAACACTAAATCCATTCTCTTTTTAAGACCTGTCAAAATTGTATTTAAGGCATTTAAAAACATTTTAAAAAGGCCTAAAATACAAATAATTGGATTTTAGACTTTTTAAGAACCTGCAGAAACCCTGATTTATTCTGGTAAGGTAAAACAAAAATGCTAACTTTAATTAAACTCCTCTTTTCATCTGGAAAATATATATGAGAAAAGTCAACTATCATTCCTATTACATCATGACAAACCTGCGCTGCTTCTGCACCATCTTGACTGTCTGTTGGCACCACTCCCTCAGCCTCAGCACTGTCCTCGGCCAGAACCTCCTCCTGAGGAGAAGACAGGACACTCAGAGGGTGCACCCACCGTTTTTCCATTCATTTAAAACAGTGATACCTACTGAGGTTCTTATGCCAGACTCTACTCACCTCTGGACCCACTCTCTGGATGATGCGCAGCTTCTTAGATATAGGAGCCCTGGAGGTGTCCTCCTGGGCAGTCTCTGTGTCTGTGACAATGGAGGTGCTTTCCTCTTCCTCTCTGGGCCTCTTTGACATCGAGGAGGTTCCTGGTGTAGCAGACACTGTAGATAGGACATGGGTAACGTTTAGACTTTTCCAAGATGGTACTGATGGTAATCTCAAATCTAAACAGTTCCCAAAAGAGGAGCAAGTAATAGACCATTTGATGACTCAATGTGTGCTCATACTTTGTACATCTTTATTCCAGTAGAGCTTTATCCAAAAATAAAGTTTCTCACCTGGTCCAAACACAGACGAGGTGGAGGACGTTGAAGGCCATTCCACCTGGGAGCTCGGTGTCGCCTCAATGACCACAGGCGGCGGCTCCTGTGGGGCCGGCTCTGCATGGGTCACACTCTGCTGCTGAGTTGGCTGGACAAACGCTGTGGCTTGTGTCTGGATCTGCTGCACGGTCAGCATGGGGCTCGCTAAAGTGGTCTGGACGTTAGGACTGGCAGAACGCACTGAGCCGCTGGCACTACCGTACACAGTCACATGCTCAACTGGGGGGCCTTCAGTAGACTGCATGGCTGGAGAGTTAGTGGAGAAGACAATAAGGAGACAATGAGCAGATGAAGTTGAATTAATAACAAATTGTACTAAAACCTCCTTCAGTGAGCCATGAGCTGCATTAATATGTTTTTAGGGAATAGTCAGTTTGTTAAATATGTCTTAATGTGAGTAGTCTTTGTCACTTGTTGAAATTCATCTTCAGTGATTAAATCCCTACATAGTCTGGCTGTGCTTTACATTTCAGAACTTCTAACCCCTTATTCTGCTCCATAACCCCTCAGATTAAAGAGTCAAATGTTATTCAAAGTTTCACAGTGCTGGCTTAAAAACAAGGGGTGATCCTGCTTTTACCGTAAAACTCCTTCATTATCAGCTGAGTCAACCACAGTTTAAAAAGTTCTTAAAAACAAGAGTACAGACTAGCATTTGTATATCTTAGGTCTATGTTTTGAAGTTCTTTTAATTTTATAGCTCTTTTTTAATGACATTTTATTTCTCTCTGATTCCCTGTCTTTGCGCCTACATCGTATTTTGTGAAGCATCTTGTAACTCTGGTTTTGAAAAGTGCTATAGAAATAAAGCTGATTATACTGTATCTTTGGAGGCTGTAGTCTGTCATTGTGTTTCATACATTGGAAGCTTCAGACTTACCTTCTTGGGTCTCCACCTGTGTGGTTGGCATGACCGTAGCAGTGGGTGTGGGTGTGGGCACAGTGGCAGGGGTAATCATGGGCCTGATGCTTGCCCTTGGTGTGGGTTTGTTCCCTGGGTTGACTGGCTGCTTGCTGGCTGTAGCCACTACAGGCGTGGGCTTAATGTTGGCAGTTGGAGGCTCAGAGGTGCTGGCACTGACACAAAACATTTACATTTTGTAAGAACAGAATATATGGATGAGAGTTATCTCAAACTGAGATGCTGAAAAGTAGCGTGTATTTTATACCTGCCCCTGTCTGCAGCTGGGGTAGTTTTTAGGCTAATTTGTCTCTGTTCTGTGCTCCTCTGCTGCTCCTGGGTCTGAAAAATCAAGGCAGAAAAAAATCATTTAATTCAGTTTAGGTCCCAACAGTGCATTTTGGTTATTGTTATTAATTTGTCAGTTTTTAAAAGACACCTTCTACTTCTGAATTTTACGTTTTCATATAGTTTAAATTGAGTTTTCTTTTTTTTTGCCAACCACAAATTCACAAGTGCTGACTGAAACTTTATGCTGCCATCAAGATTTAAAATGTCTGGCTTGTAAAAACTCTAAAAGCAGACTCTAACCTTGCTCGGTCCTGCCTCAGCTGGCTCATCTCTTTGCTCTTGTCTCTCCTGTTGGCCACGCAAATCTCTGAGCTCTCTCTCTTGGCGACTGAGGCGTCCCTCATATTGAGACTTGAGAGCGCTCACTCGCACCTCCAGCTCCTCACGCTGCTGCTTCAGCTCATCGTTTTCCTTCTGCATCTGATCTTTGGTAGCTGAATATAAATTAGATAAGACAGAGGTTTAAAATCAAACAAACAATGCTGCAAAATGGGAAAGTTGGAAGACAGGAACTTAATGTTGTATTTTTGGTTGTAATTTAAGGGACATCTTCTCACCCATAAGCTGGCTGATCTTCTGTTTGGCATAAACTACGGCTTTCCTCATCTTCTCCTCCTTGTCGGCCATTTGCTGCCTCAGTGTTTCCTCCTGGGTAGCCTTAAACTGCAGCTCCTGCCTCAGCCTGGTCAGCTCTGTTTGCAGCCTGGTTGACTGTTCCTGGGCATTACGCACCTCAGTGTCACGCTCTGTAACCACCTAGGGTCGCCAAAGATACGCCAAAGGCAAACAAGCTCACATGATATAGCACATCAATGAATGCACTCAATCTAAATATTCTACGTTAATAAGCAAATACACATAGTTTGCATGAACCACAAACTTCTTGTCAACAAAACCAAATGGGCCTGTTAATGCTGCTTTTTTCCAAGGAATGTCTGTAATAATATAACTAGTTCATTATCATAGCGCAAGACATATGTGGTCTTCCTCCCTGATAGAGGGGAATAACTAATTATATGACTAAATGTACTTCTGTGGAGTATAGTTTGGACAAAGACAACGATCCCCATGTGCACAGTTCCATTCAGTAATACTATCATTAACCTATTACTATCATTGAAAGTGAGGTTACTTTTTTTTTTTTTTTACTGTCTTTTACTGGATGTTAAACACCCATTATTAAAAATGTCCTTCATTTGTGTTTTCTTTTTGCTAGAGGGTTACAAAAGACTCAAGTTGTGCTTTAAAGGGACCCTTTTTACTGCAGATTTTGTTGCAACTTGCGAGAGAAAAGACAGTATTTTGTTGTGAACCAAGCTGTGAAGGAACCAGTGATTTTGAAAGAGTTTTGAGCAGTGCAATTATGTCTGTGATGTCCTGTAAACCAATGAGGTTTGGACACCATGTGTGCAGGACAATAAAGAATCAATCAAAATATAGTTATGATGGGTTTTACCTTGTTGATGTTCTCCAGCTGACCCTCCAGCTCTTTGGTCTTGGCTTCAGCCTGGCCTAGAGAATCTCTGAGGCTCTGCATTTCCTGAACCGAAGCTTGACGAGCCTCCTCTTCTTGCGATGGACCTGCTGCAGCCTCAGCTACAATCTGGAATACACACAGCATGAAAGATGAATATACTTAAACTGATGGCACTAATTAAGTGGACTGTTTAAAACCACTTCCAGTACAAAGATAAGTGCATAATATAAGATTTAGTGAGGTTAACAGCTACTGAGTTCTCACCTTGTCATGTTCCACTTTGAGTTCGTCATACTGAGTCTTATAGCGGCGTCCAATCTTCTTGACTTGGGTGATAGTTCGCACCTTCTCCTGTATTTCCTGATTTTTGGTCTCCAGTTCTCTCTTTAGCGCATTTCTCTCATCGGTTATCTTACTGATACCATCACGCAAACTCTGTACCTGGTTTTGCAGGGATGTAGTGAGATTATTGGTCCTATAAAAAGAAATAAAGATATTTTGTAAATGGAGGGTAGCAAAAAATGAGAACACCTAAAACAACAATAAATTGTGCAGAACTGGAGTAAAAACAGACTCCAAACCATCCTTCTCAACAATGTAAAAAGCAGTTGCATTATCAGTAATGTCTCACCTGGTCACCTCTGCTTTAAATCTGGCACTCTCCTCTGTAAGTTGCTGGATGCGTTTGAGGTGGGCTTCCTTCTCAGAATGCAGACGTTTGTACTCCTCTGGATCTGAGTCTTTCTGCTGGGTCACCAAATGCTAGAAGATAAGAAAGAGATAAGTGTTAACATTGTGACTAAATGAAAAAGACCATTAGGAATAAAACGGTCTTACTTTACTAAAACTACTGTTAACGACTTAAGCAATTTCCTGCTTCTTATAAGCAACATCAGTGCTCTTTGGATGTGTTCACTAACCTGTGTCCGAGATTTCCAGCGCTTGATTTCATCTTCCAGTATTTTTTTCTCGGCCTGCAGCATGCCGCTTTTCTCACTCAGTTCGGAGTTAGCCTGCTGAAGTGGCATAATGTCCG
>JAPQRN010000019.1:4525514-4549490 GCA_037367275.1 Coranthus polyacanthus | reverse complement strand
TATTTTTTTCTCGGCCTGCAGCATGCCGCTTTTCTCACTCAGTTCGGAGTTAGCCTGCTGAAGTGGCATAATGTCCGATTCCAGCTTCTGCATCTGAAACAGACAGACGATGAGCTTGGATTTGGAAGTTCAAAAGGAAACGGTGCAGGCAGATTGCAGAAGTGTTTATCGAATTAATATAACCAATATGTAACAGATACCTTGGCTTGGGTTTGCTGCAGCTCTTGCTCCATCTTGTCCTTCTCCTCTCTCAACATCTTGTTGGTCTCCATCAGGATGCTCATAGTTTCTGTCTTCTTCATCAGCTCATCATGCTGAGCCAGGGTTTTTGCTGTTACCTGAATCAGATCAGTATTATTATTATTATTACTATTATTATTACGCTGTTAGGTTTTAGCCAAGTTATACTTGTTTCTATATCTGTGTCTTAGTGTATTCGCCTAGGTACAATGTCCTTGACCTCCTTGCATGAAACTAAGCAAATTTAAGATTAACCTACAGGCATCGACAAAAAGACCTTTTTTATTAAGATTTGTCTAAAGAAATTGGTAAAGAAAACCCAGTGTTCCTTGCACCTGCTGTGGTTGTTATAAAAGACCAGACTGGTAAATGTATTATTGATGATTAACATAAAAGCTGACCTGCATCCTCTCTCTTGCTGCACTCAAGCTGTCTTGGACCTCCTTCAGGTCTCGTTCCAGGTGCTCCACTCTCAGACGGTAACGCAAACTCTCTCCTTGGGCAACCTCAAAGCGAGACTCCGCAATCTCCTTTTCCCGACGCACAAACCTGCAATTAAGAACAAATAAGGATTTTTCAAAACAGCGGTGAACATAATAGGAAAGGAGCAGGACCAGAGGTGGGCAGTATAGTTGATCAAACCACTTTGCTTAATTTGAATCGATTTTTACTTGATTTTTAATTTATTTGAGAGCACATGAAATACCTGAGAATCTCAAGGACTTGGTCTTGAGACTTGCCCTCCTCAGTTAAGGAGATGTTCATGGGTCTCTCGCTGGCAACACGCTGCAAATTGTCGGCCATCTTCCTGCTCATTGTCTGGATCTGCTCATGCAGGAGGGTGTTCTGTCTCTGTAACTCCTCAAAACGGCTCTCCACCTTGGACATCTCCTCCTTTATGTTAAGACATTAAAGATTAATTTATTATCCAATAATAAAAATAGCAATAAAGAAAACACTATCAGAAAATTTTGCATTTAAGAAACGATCTGCACTGTGAAACTGAATTGGTAGATTCTCTGAGCTGATACAAAAATATCGATCTACAGGGTTTAACTAAATATATCCAAAGCCAGAACAGAATGCAATCCAATAAGCCATCTACATTATCCTGTGTAACCTTTACAACCTACCTTGAGGATTTTTTCCTGCTCTTCCCAGGAGACCCTGGCCTCGATTAGTTCAGCACTGACCCTCTGGGCTCTCTCCTCCAGCTGGTGTCTGAGCTCCACAGCCTGCAGGGCCTGAGCCTTAGCAGCCTGCAGAGCCTCCACATCTGCGGCATGCAGCATCATCTCCCGCTCATACTTATCTTGTGCTTCAGCCACCAGTTTAGCCTTGTGGACAGAAAATAACATTAGATAGGATCTTTGTATATTAGACCAATATTATCTAGTAGTTTATCTCAATGAGTCATTCAAATAAGCTTCTTACCTGCTCCTGGCTATCTTGTAAAGCCTGCTGCTGCTGGGTTTCAGCCACTGCCACTCTCTGTAGAACCTCCTGGTGATCTGCCTGAGCACTGCTTAGGCTTCTCCTTAGAGTGTTTATCTAACCAAGAATGGTACAAAAGAGGAAAAAAAGAAGATAGTCAGTTTTTGTTTACTTCTATCAGGACAAATTGAACTGCAAAACAGCTTAGAGGGACAAGTGATGTGAGGGAAAACTTGCATTGATGCCAAATGTCCATTTACTAAATGTGTGTAAAACCAAGATGGGATTTTTATGTACCTGTTCTTCTAGAGAGGCCATAGCTCTCCTCTTCTGCTCTTCCAAGTCTTGCTTCTCTTTTTCTGCTTCCATATGCTTCTCTTCCAGCCTGCAGTGCTGCGCTTCAGCCTCCTTCATACGGGATTCAATAGAGGCGCGTGCCTGCTCTGTTACCTGGAGAGGTTTGTAAATATAAAACTTAAATATAGAGATCAGCACCAAATCCATTGTCCAATATAATGTGTGCCTATACATAACTTTAAAATTCCACTGCAAAATTAATTTTATCATAGAGCCAATAAAAATCCAAAATACTGTGCTAAAATAAAATATTTATAGATTTTTACATTGAACTTTTTTGTATTTTATGAAGGTAGGGAGACTGGTCAATGCGTTTATTTGATGACTGTATCCCCACCTGCTTCTCTTTATCCAGTGACTCCTCAAGGCTCTGAGCCATGGCTCTGTACTGCTCCATGCTCGAGGTGACCGTTCTGAGGCTCTCCGCCAGCTCCTCTGCCCGGGTTTCGGCCAGTCGCAAGCGGCCCTGCATGTCCTCTCTGTCCTGATCTGAGCCCTGCAGGCCTTTGAATAGACAGGATCAGTGGTATGAGTCAGAATCACAATTTGAGAATAGTAGAATCAGTATGAGGAATAGATTGTAGACTAATGAAAACACCATTACATTGTTACAAGTCTGTGCTTAAAACCCACACACTTTTGAAAAAGTGACAGACATTTAATTGGGCTCTTTTACTGGGTTTTGCCTCATATAAATTGTTATTACAATATGAGTCAAGAAAACTTTGTTTACATAAAAAGTAAGCCACCTTTAAATATGGGTCATGTTGTAAAACCTGTAAAATTTGCACAATTAACTTGTGTGTTACTACATTCCCAAATGCAAATAAGCATGTAAATGGTCATTTTGGTGCACCATAATTTCACAGGCAATGACTTGATTTACAATAAGTGGACATTATAGCCTGAGCTTAAATTTTAGCTCATGGGATTTGATGACAACATATTAAGTGTGAGTACAAATGGATTCCTCAGTTCATGCTAAATGTATTGTTTGTGCATTGTTTAATACACTTCTGCCTGTATGTTTGTGTTTTTGTACCAACCTCTGATGATGGGCGTAGATGGCAAGCTCAGGCTGTGTCGTGCTTCGCTGCTGCCTTGCTGCAATCTCAGGGTGTTGAGTTCCAACTCAGCCGCATTCAGCAGATCTTTGGTCTTCTGGTGTAAAGTCACCTGTGATTCCAGCTGCCTCTTTGTTTCCATCAACTGGATCTGTGCATCAGAAGTGAGTGACATTGAGGGAAACTGTCAGACAGCCAATTAATTCTGTCTTTCTGAGTTCTTTATATATGAAATGTATAAACTAGAGTCATCAGGTGAAGGCATATGCTCCTTTATTCCATTTCACCCTTCTGTATGTCAGGTATGTTCATCGACAAACCTGCCTAACCCTTTAGACAGCGAGGCATCAGAGCTCTTTTCCCTCCAAACAGAGAATGAAATCACCTGCCATTATCGTTTTGATACATCATACTAGATGCTGTTATGTCTCTGATTACTGAATGACAGCATGTAATCTAAAAATCACACATTCTGGCAGCTTTAT
This sequence comes from Coranthus polyacanthus, assembly GCA_037367275.1. Taxonomy (NCBI): domain Eukaryota; kingdom Metazoa; phylum Chordata; class Actinopteri; order Kurtiformes; family Apogonidae; genus Coranthus; species Coranthus polyacanthus. The sequence goes on along the minus strand of JAPQRN010000019.1, from coordinate 4,545,910 downwards.
ACCAGCTTCTCTTAGTTTAGAGTAAACTGGTACAATGAGAAGTCCTCATAATGGCAATACGGTAGGATCTCTGCTCAAAAGGGTTTATGAAACTAAAAGCTTTACTTGCTAAAACTAGTGTCCATCTCCGTTTACCTCCTGGTTTCTGGTGAGCAGGTGACGCTGCTCCACCTCATGCTCCAACCGTTTCTGCAGCTGGGAGATCTCTCGTTCCTGCTTCTCCAGTTGACTGCTAAGGCGCTGACGTGTATCGGTCTCTGAACGCTCAAGAGTGGCCTAGACAAAGATTGCATGAACATGTTTAGTTGTGTTCTTGAGTTCATGTCACTGAGTGGGAAAATACACACTGTTAGGTTACCTGAATGCTCTGGAGGTTCGTTAGCAGCAGGTTCTGGCTCTGTTGTTGACTCAAGATCGACTCCTTCTCCTGGTTCAGTCTGGACTCCACCAGCTTCAGCATGTCTCTCTCCTTACGCAGGGTTTCAGCATGGCCCTAACAGAAAGGAGACAAAATGTCAAAAAGTCAAAATCAATCACTACTGCAACCTCCTCAGTGACGATAAAATGAAAAGAAAACAAACCCAGGTGCATATAATCATAGTGAAAAAGACAAATGACAACCAAACCCATACCTCAGCCATGGCAAGTTTTTCTTTGGCAGCTCTCAGATCCTCATTCAGGGTATGGATGGTCTGCTCATGCTTCTGCATAGCAGTGCTCATCTTCTGTCCTTTTTCTCTGAGGGTGGCGATCTCTTTTCGGTAGCCCTCAACATTGTCCTGCAGCATCTCATACCTGACATAGTTCATTAATTCATTTTATGGTTACTTTACTTAAAACATATATAATTTGTTATGTAGAAATGTATTGTGATGGGCAATTGCTAGCAAATTGTGTTTTTTACTGTACGGTTGTTTAAAAAGGAAAAAAGACTAACAACTAACAATTTAAAAAACAGTTTGGCAGAAGGCCATTGAAAAGGGTAAATTATTCCAAGACAAATGTAGGTTTATAAAGTATGTCCTACATAGTTTGGACTGTCCCAAATCCTGTTTTTCACCCTTACCTCTTAGAGGCAAACTCCAGCTGGGTGGATATCTTTGCATTCTGGGAGCGGAGGTCAGAGAGTTGATCCTGGAGTTTCTCGTTCTGCTCTGTTAATGCTTTGTCACTTTCCCCACGCTCCTTCTTGTATGTGGAGAACACTTCCTGCAACTGTAGATACACATATTTTTATTTTCTTTCATCACTGTGATAGTAATTACTATAGGATGAAAGACAAGTATTTTCTGCTGACATTAAAATAAAAAAAGATGACCATATTAATTTTCCTTCAGTTTAAATTCTTGCTTGCGTGCTCAAACAGTGTTTCAATTCTGTCTCACTTTTTGCATTCTAGTAACTGTTTACACTGACATTGAATTCAATGCACACATTATTTTACATTAAAAGCAGAAAAGGGCAAGAAGCTTGTTTTACTGGCACATGATAACAGTAAATACAGGCCTCACAATAAAGCAAACACTGCCATCTACTGGCAGATATAAAACAAGTTACAAAAAACAAAGATTATAACTTGTAGTGGGTTACTTTTATTAATGTTCTCCCTACTCTTTCTTGGACATGTATATTTATTTATATACTGACAATTTGCTGTATGTTTACTGTTCATTTCTTGGTTATTTCTATTATGTCAGAAATGAATCAGTTCTGACAGTGATGGGTCAAAACGTTTTTAAGTTATAAGAAGTAAGACTTTTAATGTTTTAATGCTGTTTGGCAAATGTAAAGCTCACCTGTCGCAATGCTGCCTTGGCCTCCAGTGCTTCAGCAGACTCTGCTGCCATGGACACAAGTGCAGTGGGTGTTCCTGTGGTGGGTGTGGCCGCAGGTGATCGTCGTGGGGTGGAGGTCAAGGAGAAGTCCTCAGGTGGAGTACCTTTAGAACAAATATAGTGCTCAGGAGTCCAGCAAAAAGGGGGAAACACAACACAAGACGTGTCTAAGAGGTGGCTGTGATGAAAAGTTAGAGTCAGATGGACATTACTGTGGGTTGTGCTACCTTGCTGAGGGAAGGTGACTCCGGTTGCCTGAGCCAGAAGCACACGGTACATATCCCTCTGCCTCACAATGGACTCGGTCATCTTCATCTGCTGGCTTCGTTGCTCCTTCAAAACGTCCAGCTCAGCCTGGGCTTTCTCCAAACTTTGCTCCACTTGGCCACGCCTGTGACAGTAACATCTTCATTAGCCCAATCTGACATCTTTGGTTTATTATGAATATATAAATATAAAACTATCCTACAGTTATAGCTGTTGAATGCCTTATACATATGGAAAAGCACAGGAAGAAAAAAAAAAGTCATCACACATTATTACATACTTGTTGCCAGTGGCCTCAAACTCCTCTTTCTCTTGGGCATCACTAAGCTCCCTGAGAGCCACCAGGAGACGCTGATTCTGCTTCTGTAGCTCTTCTACACTTCGGAAGGTCACCAGGTGTTGACTGATCACCTCTGATGTGCTGCTAACATCAGCTGAGCTCACCTCTTCGTCATGAAGCACGTGATTTCCACGAGCCTCTTCCAGTTCTATCAGCAGTACACGCACCTAATACCAAAGACAGAGCAACGTGGAATGTAAGAACTTTAAGAACTCTGTATTCATTTCTTACATTACTGAAAAGATGTATTATTTAAGAGGAGACAAGTGGAAAACTCACCTGCTGAGCCATATCTGCCAGCTGGAATTCACACCTCTGGTTATCCCTTTCCAGGACAGAGGAGCGCTTATTGGCCTCATCAGTCTCCTTCTGTAGACGGTGCACCTCCTGAAGCACAAACACACAAGAATTTATTAGTTTTGAATAGTAGTATTGAACACACAGTACAATATAAACTTATAACCTAATGTCAGTGAACACATCTGCATGACGCACCTTGATAGCTTGCTCCAATTTAGCAGAAAGACTTGCCACTGACTTCTGCATGCGCTCATGTTCATCTGTTTGCCGTTTGAGGATTGGAGCTTTTGCTTCCACTTCCTGCACTATATCATCCAGATACTTGTTGACTCGTTTGTTCTCCAGTCGCTCCTGCTGCAGCTGCTTCTGGCTCTCCACATAAGCTGTATAGAGCTGAATATAAAGATTCAATTAGTGAACTTCAGCTGCACACAAATTCTCACCATTCCCAGAGACCAGTGCCCAAATCCTACTAAACTTAATAAAAAGGTCTACAATTCGGGGGCTCAGTCAGTACCTCTGTCAGCTTCATGCCAGGTTTTATTTTGGACACAGCAGCTGCTGTTGGTGACATTGTTGTCATTTGCTCCTCTGTCAGCACAGATGTTCCCACAGGGCCTGCACATGCAAAGATATGGAGACATAACACAGGTCACTGCCATTTCATAAAAACACCAAAGGACTTGGTGAAAACTACAACATCTAATCTTTGTAGTATTTTCAAACCAGTGCTACAAAGTAAGAGTCAAGGTAACAGACCTCTAAGTTTAGAATTTGACAGCAGCTCATTGGCATTGTCCAGCTCTTTCTCAAGGCCCTGGATCCTCTCCTTTAACTCAACAACAGTCTTGTCAGTGGCACCATTCATTTCCTGCAACTTCTCTTCAAGGGCCTTGTTGGCTGAGAAAAATGTAAAAAAGACGAAGCAATTATCAAGCAATACCCATAATGACAACATTCAGCAAGAGGACACAGTAATTAACAATTCATAGTTTTCAGTCACATGATGGTGTGGAGCCCTGGAGGACAAAAACACATGATGGCCAACACTGGACACTTAGTACAGCCCTGTCAATTTAACATCCATTCAAGCCACAAATACCTGGATCATGATATGTCAAGTTTTGGGCACTTGCAATCCATATACAGCACTCCATGTATATGGAACACTAGTGCTACATAATGACATCGGTAGTTGAGGGTATTGTGTAGTAGCCTCCTACCTTCACCAGCATCCTTCAGTAGCTTATGCAGCTCCTCCAGAGCCTGACTCAACTCCCCACTTTTTGCCTCCGAGTCTGCTGCTGCTCCCTGCACCCGCAGCAACAATAGGTTAATGTTGGCAAAATACTGGCTGGGGAACACAATAATAATATGCAGCAAAATCTTCTCTATCATGGGTCTGAATTTCACAAACACATACATACCTTGTATAAGTTGCAAAGCTTAATGTTGGCATTTAGCTCATTTCTGAACTTTTCCTCCATTGTAGCTTGTTGTTCTTTGGCCTAAAATAAAGAAAGATTCAGTTATAATCTTTGCTGATTAAACTTATCACTGAATGCTGATGATTTCATTGTAGAAAATGCATGTGTAGAATAAGACCACAGAAGTTTCAGAGAGGCTACAACGAACACAACCACATACTTCTTTTAGTTTGCCAATCATGTCCTCATTCTGTTTTTGAAGCTGCTCGTTAGATGTCTTCAAACTGGTCACTTGATCTTGAAGTCTGTTCAACTGGAAACCACAAATGGGCAAAATCTATTAACAGATGGCAACTGGAAATAATAGCAAACATTCAGAACTTGTTAAGTGATAAAAGCAGCATAACACAAGGGCAGAAATATACCTTTGACAAATTAACCACCACAATTAATCATACCACGAGTAATAACAAAATAACATACCTCATCTTCTTTAGTCTCCAGGCTGCATTTCAGTTCCAGGATCTCACTGCCCTTCTGTCGGGACAGGGACAGCAGCTCTTCACTCTTGGCTTTAAGTTCATCATTCAGCCAAGATGTCTGACCATGCAGCAGCTCCTTCTCCTGCTCCATACGCTTTTCTTTATACTAGAAAGAGAAAACACCACAAAGTCTTCTTAGTTATTCTGTTCACAAGCCAAGGTTTTACAAAAGAAGGTTTATTTTGCAGATAAATTGGTTTCAATCTAAACAAAAATCTCACTTTAATGCTGACTTCTGCTGCTTCAAGCTCATCTAACTTCATCTGCAAGGCTATTTTAGATGTGCCGGCATCCACCAACTTGTCATTGACTTGCCTTAAATCCTCTGATAGGGTAATAGAAGACAAAATTAGTGCCAAGTTCAACATGTGCAGCATGGACAACAAATGGTTTCACATAAATGAATTTGTGGATACCATTTAAATGCTCCACTTCCAAGGATCGCCTCTCCAGTGTTCGCACAAGCTCTCGCTTTTCTGCCTCCAGCTCCTCTTTAGCCTTTGACAGCAAGGTCTAAAACAAAAACATTACACAATTTTAGCAAAATGAAGATTGGTATACAGTAAGTGCAAGTTGCATTGTATTATTTTTGCAGTTTTGACACAAATTAATTTTGTTTTGATTAAAAAATCTGGCCAATACACTTGTCTATTTTAGGGATGCACTGACTTTTTCAGTTCCGATACAGATGTCAATACCAAGGCTTTGGATATCAGCTGATACCGAGTAGTATACCAGTTTTTAATTAATACGTAATATGCCTCACTGAGTATGAGATGACTCTCTTAAGTGTAAAGCAACTTCAGGCTTGACTTTAAACACTGCTTTTGGACTTTGTAAATCAAAATGTAACAAATAAATATAGAAATTACCGAGTCATTTATTTTTAACATAGATAGATGTAAACATAGAATAGATTAGAACTGAATCGAATAGATCATGTCACCGATACCTGATCCAACCGTCTGCATCGGTATCGGACCGATCTGGCACGTCCCCAGTTTGACTTTTTATTTTATTTATAGCCGTTCTCATATATTTCTCAACACTTACTTGAGATTTCCAAAGTAAATCAACAGGTTAACTCGCGGCATGTTTTATTTGCCTTACCTGCTCTGATGACAACTTCTCCTGGACCGTTTCATATTCCTTGTTCTTTTCACGCACATTTTTCAGTTCCTCCGCTGAAGATGGGGGATCAGGAAAAGGCAAAGATCACTAGGCAGAACTAGCACTATGAATTCAGCAAAACTGAGTCAGGTTAAGATCACGTACTGTACATTTTCTCAGTAATAAAGTCTCTCATACCAAGCTTGTTGAATTCCCCTTTGAGCTTCAGGTGTTCTTGAGTCTTGGAAAAAAATTCTTCTTGACACTCTGCGAGCTGTTTCACTTTCTCAAAGAAATGTTGCTCTGAAAGAATATATAATATGAAACGGTAAGTTGTTGCTGTTGGCTGGTTTAGTTACTTATTAAGAACTGTTACTTTCTTTGCGAAGTCGTCCAGTTCATTGTAACCTTGCTCAGACGTCAAGCTAATGCTAGCATTAGTTAGCGTCACATCGTGTTAACGTTAACCTACAGTTTTCAATCATACGGTCGTCCGAATAAACAGAGAGGTTGATAAACATATTTAACAATTACTTTTATGCGTGGTTGACCTGTTATTAACGTTTAAAGCAGTTTTATTTTAAATTCCTCCGCTCACATACATGCGTGCATGGTGAAGGGTTTAGCAGCGCTAGCTAACCATGAATAACGGGCAATATCTTACCGCTGTCAACTCTAAATTGTTCCTGTTGTGCTTTCAAAGAATCAATCTCATACTGCTGATCCGAAAGAATCTTCTCAATTTTGTTTTGAAGAGTCTTAGGTAGTTTTGATAGCTCGGAAGCTTCCAACTCTTGCAGCAGCAGTGCCGCCATTTTTCCCACAACAACAGCGCGAGCAGGCGCAGTTGGCGATTTGACGTTGACGAGTCTGTTGATGCATTCTGGGAAATGTAGTTCACTGAAATTCACTTGTTGGGCATAAGCTATGAACCTCAAAACAAAGCCTAGTGATGAACACAACCCCTGTCGCCGCAATACAAAGATTTATGTGCGTCTTATTTCCACATAAATTGGTACAGTCGAAGCTATGAGGATTCAGCGGTCTTCCAGTCCTACAAACAAATCTTAAGCCAATGTAAACATTCAGCGGCCGTGGCTACAGAAATGTAGGCCAAAGTCATCAGTCATTTATTCATTTTTTGTTGTCATTAATTTAAATACAGCGTATTGCCAGTTTTTGTCTCACCTTTGCCCACAAGAAAAAAACTCTGACCCCAAATCTGTATGCATTTTTACACCCGGGGTCGAAGTGTTTTTGCACTAGGCTATATAAAAAGGATAACTTAACATAATGAAATAGCCAGAATTTCTTTTTTGGATAGCTTTACAGTAATGCTTCTGCACTAATTCCTTTTAAAGTCAAGTGTCAGTACCATCAGCAGGTGGCGCCAACGCATAAAAGACTAAGACGTGTGCGCGTGTATATTTGCGTGTATACAATGTGTGTGCGTGCGTGTGCAGGCATCTGTGTGTCACTAAGAGGAAGGATGTAATACTGAAAAGGATGTTTTTGGAGAAACTGAGCTTGTGCACTCCTGGGAAGTCCAACGATGACAAAGCAACAAATTCTCTTCGATTAAAAAGTACTGGCAATGGCCACACAACAATGATGCTCAATTTATTACAGCTCCATGAGACAATATAGTCAGAGGATGCATGCACAAACTGTCCAGTTAAAAAAACATTTTTATTTGGGGCCATAAACCGCATCACATGTTCAAATCCATATCATACATTTGCTCCTGTAATTTGCTGGTTATTAAATATATATATGATTTCTTTTTTCACTTACGACTCTATATTTGCTCTTAAATTGCTGTCATTGTTTCACTTCTGGTGACGTATCCTCCATAGGTATTCAGACCCTGCCTGGACAAGTTTTGACAAATAACCTGAGTGATTTATTGGTTCATAACCGAGGTGATATTTCTGTGAGACAAAAGACTGATAGTACAAGTAAGAGAATAGCTCCAGGCGGCAGAAATATTTGCTTACACTCTGTTGTCACACCTGGATACCAAATGTACAGTAATCACTTGTCATATTGAAACTGTAATCCATAGTGTCTCAAGTAGCTGAGGCGTGATTCATGGTGATAAGTGGTGTCTTCTTATTTTAGGTTCCATACATCACAGTCACACACGTTAAAATGCAGAGGAGGATTTTATTTTTATTCATCTACATCCCATTGTCTATTCATTTAAACAGTGAGTCAGTTAGCCTAACATGGGAAACGCCGGTGAGATCAGCCCAGAAATATACTCCGTGATTTATTTTCACTTAAATCTCTACGCTGTGCCTCATTCTCATCTGATGCTTCTTATCTCTGCCTTTCCTCCATCCGTTAGCGACTGACGTTACTCACTCCACTTTTGTTTGAGTTGATATTCTGTGTTGATGCAGAGTCAGCTTTCAAATCCAGTCATTTAGAAAGTTGTTCAACATACGTAAAAGATTTTATACTCATCATCTCCAAGTGAATCACAATAACATTTACATTACTTGCTTAGAAAAAAATGACTCATTTCTTACAAATACCTCACAAACTGACTTAAAATATGACGCATTTTCATTAATGATAAGAGCCAATGTGTGCATTACATTATCTGATTCATTATGTCATCAACCCCGCATCCGCTGTCCATATTTGGAAACCGGGGCAGAGTACGCCTCTGACCATCTTCTGCCCTGTCATGACATCACCTCTGTGAAATAGGTTCTTATGTGGGTGAACTAGAGCGTAGCAGCTGGGGTATGCACAAGTCCAAACATGAAAAGGACAAAAGCTCTCCAATTAGCGAAGGAGTATAAACAAGGGGTGAAATCAAAACGTCAGAAATGGAGGGGGGATCAGGTGGTCCGTGCAGGGGTAAACACTGAGATAAACATCAACTAGAGTGGGAGGAAAAGTTGGATGACTCAACCCCTATCTTCCAGTTGGCCTGTTTATTGAATTATCTGGGTAACGTTTCTGGTCAAAACTAGTTGCATCCTTTGGTTATGTATATGTTCTCTCTAGAGGTTAAATACGCGCTCTCACTTTGTGAATGGTTTGTTGTTTATTCTGAGCTTAGAGATGAGTCAAGTTGTTTTAGCGAGTTCATAGTGGCCTCTGCTGCACTCGCTGAACCCGTGTCACTAGGCTGACTACGCTGCACATACTGTACTTAAGTGGCTGAAGCTCAGAGGCATTTTCCTGTGCAGAAGCAATTGCAGTTGATGTTACCTTTGCAAGCCGGCGGTGGCACGCACGCATGTGCTGTCTAAAAAGTCAAAATGGGATATTTTGTCTAGCTGGCTGCCACTCGTGCGTACAGTGCTGGTCTAGGTCAGCAACCAGTCTAGGCTGACATGTTTGGGCGTCTCAGGAAAACCTCTCTCTGCTCTTAACGCTCTTGTGGGAGTCATCAAAAAAGTTTTGATAAATCTTAGACACGCTATTGTGTGAAAGTGAGGTGCTAGAGGCCATGGAGGCCCTGCCAGATGTGATATTGTGAAAACACAGACCCATGTATATCCCGAGAGAAGTATGTGTTAGCGTGTGACAGTGCACAAGCTCTATTCAGAGTAATTAGGAATCAAGAGCCCCTTTGCAGGCAATATGTCAAGAATTATTGGATTTTACTTTCACAAAACCATATCAAAGTAGATACTTTGAAACATGTTTGGAGACGCTGTTCTTAGGAAAATCAGGTATATTGTGCATGATCCTGTATTATTCCATTTAACACTGAATTTTAGATAACTGTTCTCCTTTTTGTCTCTAGACGTAAACACGTGGAAAAGCACACAGACAGTGACACAATATTTTTAATCCCGTAAGAGGATTGTCCTAATTACCTTAGGTAAGATCTCTGGACTATACATCAACAAAAAACACTGTGATGGAGCATTTCAAGCTGTGAGTGATAGTGAGACGATGTTAAACTAAGAATAATAACGGTGAGGTTGTTTGGGTTCAATCCATATTTTTTCACTTGAACAGAACATGATGCAGAGCCTACGGTTCCACAGTAAGGGTTGATTGGCAAGTCAAAGAAGATTTCTCCTAAATTTCTAAAAAGACAAAGATACGGTTAAGTGTCTCTTTTATTATATTAAAAGCAAACTTATCGTTTAATTAAGAGAGTATACTAGAACTGGAGGTCTGCACTTTGTGGATGAGCATGTTAAGCAGTTGTTAAGCACTTTCAAAATACATCATGCAACTTCATTTAATTCACAACATATCAGATTGTGGGTTGGTATTGGAAGCTTTTTCCTTTCTTTTTTCTTTTTTTAAAATCTTAATCGGCTTTTATGTTGTGGTTTTGGCATGCCCGAGGCTGTCAGGGGTCACAGTGGAGTCACGTCTATGTTACAAGACTAACAGAAGTTATTTAACATGTGACAGCCTGCTTCAGCGGGAGCAGAGGTGGGTAGGTGTTCTCTACAGTGGTATGTACTGTATTTTTGTGCTACATTTGTGAACTTTGCTTCCTTTGTTGGTCTGCTTTGGATTTTCTGAGGTGAGACCTTTGCTTTGTTAAACAAATAAGAAGGCAATCAAAGTCTTTTATGCATAAGTTTACAAGGCATCACGATATCTGTGAGATGCAGACACGTTTTTTTGTTGCTTTTTTATTGAAGTTGTGCATCAGAGACAGAGGGATAAGGACCATCTCCTGGAGTCTAGACACCGTTGAGGGTAAAACATTCATTTTCGTCTGAATTGCACAATAAAATCTTGCTATAATGGTGGTGATAAAGTGGTGATGATGGAGTAGGGTTAGTTTTCTAATGCTCAGTTTGTAGGAAGGAATTAGAGATTGATTATAAAACAGCGAATGGATTGTGAACGTACAAAAGCATGAAGCTCTGCTTTATCATATCCTGTTACGCAGCTTGAACTATTAACCAATTCCTCAGCAAAATCAAAAATGATGATAATACTGAATGTCGTGTTGAGTCAAGGATTTGCTGTGTGAGTAGCATCACACGTAGAAACCCCAAGCATCACCTTTTCAGTGTTTCCATGACTTTCTCCCAGTTTCACAATATAATATAGAAAGAAATAGATGAACTCCTCAGTGTCGATGTTTCACTGATGATGCTAAAATACCGGAGGCTCACAAATGCTTTTTCCAGACACAATATACACCTCCCACCTCTGACAGAAAACTGATAGCTGGACTGGATAATAGGATGTGTTTATACAAAATGTTTCCACATCTGGACTACTTTAACCTCTCGAGTCCTAAGAGTTCTTCAGATAATTTTTACATTTGGCAAAAAAAATCACACAGAGCTCCAAGTGTACACACGTTTTAATGTTGCATCACATCTGGCGATGTAACTCTGTATGAACCCTGGATTTATAAATAAACTGTGTCCATGATCAATCCATTCCGATGCTACAGAAAGTCTACAATTTTTTACATTTTACATTATTTTTTACAAGTACATACATTGTGTAATGTTTTCTAACATTACAAGGTAAAACACTTATTTAAACATTTTGAATTACAGTTAGTTTGGCTTTTGTTTTGGATGGTGGGGAGAGGATTTGTATTATTCTTTTCATAAATTAAAAACTTACATCCTTGCCTTACTTTAACCTACCCCATATTTACAAGCACCGATATCTGCAACACTTCTGGGTGGAAAACAGCCCTCAAACACTAATGAGCTAATGAAGATGTTTTTCTATTTGTCATTGCTCAAACGAATAACTCTTATTTCACGAATAGTCTTTATAGCTCTCTATCCAGTCCTCAGAGACAACTCACTCTACATCGTTTTCTTCTTCGTCTTCCAAACCAGGCAGGTCTTTCTCTGGCAGCAGCCCGTAGCTGTTGAGGAAGGTCTCAACATCAGTGGCAAAGAACTCCTCGCTTAGGTTTTGTGTGCAGGCCAGGAAGTTTCCAATGAGTTCTCCAGCTTTGTAAACCAACAGTGTTGGCAAAACTTCATCTGAGAATCGCTCAGCTGCTCCGGACGCAACAGCGTCGATCCTGCAGAACTTAACCGTAGGGTACTCGGTGGCCAGACAGTCAAGGCAGGTGTTGAGCTCCTCACAACCTTTGACCCCAATCTTGTATATGTGGACAACCACCACTGTGCTGTGATGCTCCTTCTCGATGACCTCCAGGAACGCCTCTCCACTCTCCAGGTCGTGCACGCCTTCAAACTTGGGTCCGATGCTGAGCTTGTCATGCATCTCCTGCATGCACCGCTTTCTGTATTTCTTAAGACATCCCTCATCCTCCTCCTTTAGCAGTTCATACTCTTGGACACTCATCTAAGAGAAGGATATTAGAGCAACCGTTACCATTTCTACTGACAACGGAACTACAATTTCTACAACGATTTCTATTTCTAAAATATATAGAAAACTAAAGCAAAAACTAAAAAGTGAAAAAAAATGTAGTTAACTGAAAAGTAGGCAATCTTTCAAAAACACAAAAGCCAAATAAAAACGACAGTTAACAATGCAACACGAACTCTATTTCTATTAAAATCTAATTCCTTTGCACAGTTTGGGACCTTTAATAAACAATCATAATACCTGAAAAACTCAAGCTGACACTGAAACTAAACGAAAACTAAAATAAAACTAGTTAATTCCTTCAAAATATAAATAAGACTACTTCTCATAAAAACACAAGAACGTAATAACAAAGAAAAGTTCTGTATTGTGTGCTGTGGCCTGTTGGGGATATTTTGTACCTTGCGGTTCAGGTGTGCTTTGGCGTCATCTTTCGCTTTGTTCGGGGACGACATCTGTCTCAGCAGTTCCCTTTTTGCCGCCGGTAAGTTTTCCTGGTCCATGCTTTCCAACTTAAACCTCCTCCAGTCATTGATGACTCCCTTTGGACCTGAGGACAAGCAAAAAAAACATTGTAAGTGCTTTAACTGGTTTCAAAACGTACGTCAGTTCAATTCCCAAATCCATTGCTCAGCCAGTAATCTTCATCCCACCTTCTTCAGAACAACCTTTTCTCAGTTTCCATTAGATTCCAAGGACGTCTTTACTGGAACAGTTAATCAAGTCATATTAGACCATCTTAAATTCATTCAAGAAGCAAACCATAGAATTATTTTTTGGCCAGTTAAGTAATGTAACATCATAACTGCTCACTTTCACAATTTGATTCAGTATTTGTACTTTTACACCTTGTTAATTGCTTTGTAACACATTTGTCTGTATGACTTTACTTGTCTGCCATTAAATTGAATGTCTCCCACCAGGAGCCACTCGACAAGCCCTTACGGGGGTTTTTTTTTCCTGCACATCTCTTTCTGAAGTTATTGTTTTTACTTCAATCATTATGTACTGCATTTATCCTGTTTTTTAGAGATCTGCTATGTGTTATATGTTTCTTTTTCTCTCTTGTGTGATAAAAAAATCTAAAAAACAAAGTCACTGAAAAGCATTAAGACCATTTTAGTGTGAACATAGTTTAGATGGGATCCTGGTGAACACATCAGGAGAGACAGCGTCATAAACTCTTCTCTAGTTAAGGAGGGTATCAATAAAGAATACTGTACGTGGGATTCATTCGTGGTTTTCATCTTTGTAAAATAGCCTAATATGAATCATCGATGGGCGTTTTATTTGGATGTTTAAGCTTCTTTTTAAGTCCACTAATTATACCACCGTTGCATAAGTGAAAGAAGATTAGAGAAAGGGTTAAAGTGCCAGAGCTCTAGATCTGTCGTCCATTCTGTTGTGGTCGTCTTGATCAGGGCTAACAAGGCTCCTCGTATGAAACTTTTACAAGTTACAGCTTCACAACTAATGATGATATTCATGTCCATGTCAATTACTAGAACCTGAACGCAACCAGGTTGTAAAGTTTCTCCTCAGACTCACCTGTCTGGGTTGCAGTCTCTTCCAGGTCAATCGCAGACATTTTTCTTTTTAGCTACCTAGCAGACAAAAACAGAAAATCAGACAAACATCTATGTGCATGAGACCGTAGCTGCTAATATTTTAAGAAACAATTCATTGGTTTTTCTTTTTTTTTCACTTGTTAAGGCATAATCATTCTTGAAGAGCTCCACATTTAAAATCTCTAGACTTTGAAACAGCTACTGGATACCGAGCGAGTCCCACGATTTTAATCAAATTAATGCAGTTTAAGAAGATTACTGCACTGCAACAGATCTCTAATGCTTAAGGTTAGCCATGTTTTAAGAATAAATGTAATCAGCAAATGAAGAAAGAAGCAATTAAATAAAAATCACAATGATAATCAGTATGGTAATTGACATGTACATTTAGTTACATTTATAAAAGATTTTTTTATATGGCTGATAAAATACATCTGATTCTTCTGATTATTTTCGGCTGTTTTGGCGTCCTACTAACTGTTGTTGCGCTGGTGTGACGTGCGCAGAGCCTGTGTCTCATTGGATTAAATGGCCTATCCTTCATGTTTCAATTAGCGTCGTCTTCCGCTCCGTGTCATGATGCTGATCTGAACTGATGATGTTTGTGTCCGCCTCTTTAACCCCTAAATCCACAAGCAGAGATTTCCCATGATTAGCTCTAACATGAGCAAATGAAGTTACACGTAAATGTTCAAGGGCTATATGTGTGTCTGTGTGTGTTTATGACTTATGTAAGGTGAATATAGGGATAAAATGGCGCCCCCCCCCCATAACGTACGTCATTAAATTTTACTGTTGAGACTCATTTTAAGGTTAGGGTTTGGTTAGAGCTACACTAAGGTTCAGGTAAGTCTGCAAGAAATGAATGTAAATCACTGCAATGTGCCTTAATATGATGGAAAGTCGACTGTGTGTGCGTGAGTAAGATACACAGACACTCTTGTAACTGGCTGATATTTCCAATTAGACACAGACACATGACTAACCACAAAACAAAGAGCTGTCTGTTCGTATGTGCATCTGCTTTTTGTTTTTTTTACTTTAAAATATAAAGAAAGCAGAATTTGGGAAATGTTTCCATATGACATTGGATGTTGGAACAAAATGCAAATTGGAAATGATCTACATGAATAATGAAGATGGCCCCCAAAGTCAGCCTGGAACGGTTCAAAAACAACTCACAATACTGCCATACGATTCTGTCCTTCAAAACTAAACATACACTTTCTTCACATTAGCTCATTTAATTATGTCTTTCGAGCAAAAGGGAAAAATAATGCAATTTTTTTAAATCCGGTTTTTCTTACCTTCCAGAGTCGCAATAAAGTCCTCCCTTTGTTAGAGGCTAATCTTGCACTGATCTACACCCGATCACTTCACTGAGCTATCTGTTGCTGGCTGGTGTGAGCTTTTCATGCGTGTGTCTTTCCCAGCCAATGAGCTTGGTCTAATGGAGATTTCAAAAAAGACCCTATAGACCAAACAGAAATAGAGCATAGATCCTAAGAGGATTTCACTTCAGGAATTAGAAGCCTCTGCTTGATAAAGGCCCAACTCTACACAATGCTACAATGAGAGAGAGAGACAGAAACAGACAGCAACAAAACACAAGATTGATTCTCTTAGAAACTTTGGAACGTGTGTCTTTAAACTGAAACTTAACACTTGGTTAGCCAGTCAATGAGAGCGTCTTTTATTTTAGCTACACCCTTGTCTATTACTGTACATAAACAGCACATGAAGAGTTAACCTAAGCACCATAAGCACCATATCTCCAAATAAATCCAGATAAAGTGATCTCGTCTGGAATTTAAAGTTCTTTGAAGCAAAGAGTGTCTCACAAATACTAACACATGATGAGAATCTTTCAAAACATGAAACGTCTCTTGCTAAAGGCACAGAATGTCTAGTGATACTTTATCACGAGCTCCTTTGTTATTTTCAGCACAAACAACACACTGTACTCCCTTCCTACCTCTGAAACTATGATTTCGCTGTTATTTTTTTCCCCACAAGCTAAGAAATTACATTTTTATATTTACAGTGATGTAAACATGCTCTTGTTGATGGCGAATATATATAAAAAGACAGATAAGAGGTAGAAAATAGCACTATTGTTTTAGTGTTTTAGCCTCTAAACGCAATACAGTAAAGACTGAAGTTTAAGCATGGAAGGAAGGCCAAACGGTAGCTATATTAAACTTACTGCCCTGAGCAGCAAACAAAGGTTTATACAATTTTTAAAATGATAAATATGACAAAATCTTCAAAAGCTGGGACAGTTGTCACAAATCGTGCATTCCCTCCAGTTACACCATGCCTTAAACCAGTAAATTTCAGTTGGTTCAATCCCACAAGCTGCAGTGTGACACAACAACAACACAACAAAAGAAATCCTTTAGTCACTCCTAATTCTTTTTCTTTCGCTGCATGCCTCATTGTAAGCTTTCTTTTGGTCGTGTGCTGAATCACTGCAGTGCAAACAGGAAGGATAAATGCTCTCCACACCCACATGATATTTTCTCGTACAGATCACGCTGTCGTGTTTGACTTCTGTCCTTCGCCTCTCTGTCTGTGCCCTGTATTTATTGGCTTAAAGGATTAGTAGACTTTTTTATTCAGGCACACAGAGTATGCATGTCAGGTGGGGTTTCATTATTCTCAGTTCCTCGTTAAGCATAGATTACTTAAAATGGAATTCAGTTGTTTATTTAGCACCCATCGCTCTAAAAATGTCTGTCACGAGACCTCACGGTCCAGTTTTAACCTATACGTTCTTTTTTTGTTTTTTAAACGGCTATAAGACTCTTCTCATTAGGGATGATTGTGCACACATGCATGTGTAAAGTACACATTCTAGGAAGAGGAAGGAGAAGAGGTGGGTCAAGGTAAAGCTTGGCTCCGGACATGTTGTGCAAATGACAGAGCGATTCCATGTGAGGCGACCAGTATTTACCTTGCAATGCAGAGGTGTCATTTTCATAGGTGGTCATGTAATAAATGAGCTCTTGAACCTGCTCTTGAACCTGTAGATCGCACAAGAATAATAGAAATATTCTTTTCTTCACATTGCTATAAAGGTCCTCCCGCATATGATTTGTGATGTAATTTACCACAATTATGAGTATGGAAATAGATTGAACACATACCCTTAAGCATAACTAACGTATAACTGAACTCATATGGCAACAAAGGACGACAGCAACAGTAACAGACAGTGACAATAACGTCTAACTGTCGATAGAAATGAAGGCTCATCTGTTGTCTGGGAAGAAACGCTCCTGAAAAACCCGAATGAATATTAAAGATATGATTAGAAAAGCATTGAAAGAAGGATTTCACCGGGGTGTCGAGTGCAGAGGATTGTGTTTTTGTGCGTCTGTGCTCCATTCACAGAGTCTGTGTTACATGACCACAGATCATCGGATCACCTCTCTGTCATGGCTGGACGTCAGGGTTACGCAAGGTCCGTCTCTGTGTGTTTTTTAACACTAGAGGTCAGCCTTTCGCCTTCATGCTCTGGTTTCACATGCACTTTGAATTTACTGGTTATTCAGTATTACTCATGTCGCCCATGAAACACAGTATTGTTAACTTTTGAGCTTGATTTTGAACTTAATTCAGTATCGCAAGAGCACATTTTATTCTCTTTTCCCCTGTTTTAATGTTTTTCTAATAACATTGCAGAGTACACTCTTTCTGTTTCAGTTTAAAAAGGAAGAGCGCTTTTAAAATGAAAAGTCGTCTTTAATCTCCTCAGCTCCAGAACATTCAGAAGATAATACACAAAGGATGAAAAGTGAAAGGAAATTGTGAAATGAAGGGGCATATTTCCAGTGCATTCATGACTCACTTGGTTTATTGTGTCAATATGCATTTACGTCTGCCAACGTGTCACCTTCTTGCAGAGAGTACAGAGAGCGACACCGGGGTGGGAAAGCCATGGTTACCAAAGCAAACCAAACGACAAATAATCATATCCAAAAACTGACTGGCATTTGGAACGATGACTAAGGTATAATGAACCAGGAAAAAGGATAAGGCTCTATAAGTGTGTGTGAGTCAGCTTGCTTCTACGCCAAGTATTTAGACTGAGAGTGTGATTTTTCTTACAGCTCCATATGAACCACATGCTCCATGATCCCTGTACCTGGAACTGAGTTATCTCACTTTACAAAACCGCCTGCCATTACAACCACCCACTTCTTTCCATACATACATAGTAAGTATTATGGTAAGCGCCGATGAATCACACAGTTTGATGGGGTGGCAAGGTTCTAACCACTTAATTACAGTTGTTACAGCTCTTACAAGTCAGAACTTTAATAACCATATTATATCCAAACTGAAAGCGCAGGCATTTCCCAAGGCCAATGGTCCACACTTCTTCTTGTCCCACTATATTATTAGACCACAAACACCTACGTTCCTCCTTTTTGTCAGTTGGTGCCTCTGGTTACTTTAACTGACTGTTACCACGGTAACAAAAGTCCCAGTTCAGACCAAAGATTCGCAACGAGACGAGCTGTGACTTACAAGCGCTTGCGAAGCTCTGGTCTGCAACTTCCTGAAACCCTGCCAGTTCAGACCAATGCAACGTGACGAGACGGTGTTTCGTTTCAGTAGCAGAAACTCTTTGAGTCTCCACTCCAACTGCCAGCTTTTCAGGCTTTTCTGTAGCTGGATATAAGTTGCAGCATCACAAAATATAAAGGCGATAGTGAGTTATTTACTACAGCTGCACTTCTGGTGTTTGTTGAAATGGCAAAAAACATAAAAAAAAGACAATAGGGTCGAGAAATTTTGCAGAGCAGCTCTGTTGTTTAGAGGACTAGATTGTTCTGTTTGTTGCTTTGGCTGTGCAAACCCTGACGCTTATACCACCAATTTTTATGAATAACTCAGTATTGTTTTGGACGGCAAAACTTACAGGGCACTGTTCAGGTTCCCCTAACAGTAAATCATTAGTAAAAGATCAATTCATTATAAAAAATAGTAACAGCTTTCATAAATGGTGCCTAGTGAGTGGTAGTCTGTCAAAGGTAGAAAAGGTGAGTCCTTTTGCCACATATTTTTCAGGTGACTCAGTCATGTTGTACATTCCACAGATAAGCCGACGGTGTTGGTAGCAGCTAAATTGGGCAATGGCTGTTGATCTTCGTCTTGAATTAAAAGGAACAGGCAGAGAGGGAAATCCCAGGTATGTACGACCATATCAATCTTATCAGACACCTGGTGTGTGAGGCCAAATGTCAGCTTGGTTTTTGTTCTTGTAGTTTCATTCATTCCAATGTCAAATAAATAATTATAATAAAGTAGTGTTTTTCCTAAACCTGTCACAGATTGATGGCAACTGTCAGAGATAATAAAAGAGGAAACCGCTGCTATTACCTACGACAACAAAACTTCTTAAGTAGCTTATATTTATTTTGGCATTTTAAACCTGACAAAAGCATTCATTGTAATTGAGATATGATCTCTTTGAAAACTCAAAGTGCAACTGCTGTGGAATATTCTCACTGCTCGTCCTCTACACTCACCGACTCTCACAAAAACACACACCTATCATAGTTTGACAACGCACACTTTATGAGTATCTGGTTTGTAAAAGGGAAAATGTGGTTCTGTAATTTTCCTCTCTCCAGGCTGTGACCCAGTCTGTGGTTACCTTCTGACATTTTAATCACCTTCATGAGCAAGAATTGAGATCCTTCCAATGTTATGACAGCAGGAGGCTATTACAGGGGTATGAGAGGCTGTCTGAAAGTCCAGTCTTGCTTTATTTGAGGAACAAAGCCAACATATTTCTGCAACTCTGACTCAGGAATTTTCACTTCCACTTCACTTCAACGACAGACGGAAAACTTTCTTTCGCCGCTCACTGCATCACCAGAGCGTTTTTTTTTGTGCATTAATGTGGAGTTGACAAACGTGACGCTGAAATGGCGTATGGAGTGACACGGGCTTCACGTCAGAGTCCAAACAGCATCAAACAGAATGACAAACGCAAGCTTCCCCAGAAGGCTCTGAAGCTCCTTTCATGACCTTCACAGTCGGCCACACCTACTCTTCGCAGCCAGGTGCACAAAATGGGCAGAGCACCAAAGTCTACGCCTGCGCAAATTCTTTCCACCATATTCCTCCAGCGATGCTCCAGTGCTACTTTCTTATTTCTCCGTTTCCTTAAATTAGATCAAGCGCTCTCATCGCTGTAGGCTTGGCAGATAAGAGCAAATGCGATACATAGAAAAACAAATTCAATAAATAAAATCAAATTGAATCTTATTAAAAGGTTGCATAGCTTACACTTTCTCTCTTACCTTCAGTGGTTTTAAGTCTTTCATTTCTGCTGTTATTTATTAAGGTTTTTAAATATTTGTCTGAGCTTATTGCTTCACCCCAAACAGTGGAAGTAAATAAAATGTTCATTTTAAACTTAACATGATGTAGTACTGGAATTGGAGAAGCAGATTTAAACTAGATCTAATAAGGTTTTCAGGTTTTTCTTGCAGAAAACGGGTAATACACTATACAATATACAATGTACAATTGATTTGTTTTTCTTGAGTTATATATAAGAGTGCTAACTGAAGTGTGATGTTAATAAGTTAAATGTCACTTGCAATTTTACTACTTTTCTAGAAATTAGTCAATAATTCTTAAGCTCCACACCTAGGGTAACTATCTTTTACCATGAA
>JAPQRN010000019.1:4499784-4520288 GCA_037367275.1 Coranthus polyacanthus | reverse complement strand
ACATATCAAGGATGCTTTAAGTCATGTGGGGAAAGGGCTGTCAACTTAAAATGTCATGGATTTTGTATTTTAATTCTAATAATAATTTGGTATTTTCTGCAACTGTCTTGTCGTAGAAACAAGCATTCAAATAGCATTAGCATTCTAGGAACAGTAGGTCATCGGCTTTTCTTTTATCACACTTTCTATGTTACTAGCCAAGCCCCAACAAGTTTCAGCTTTAGTCATATCCTCAAGCTTTTTTGTGTGCAATTGTGACATGAAACTACAACTGGAACCTATGATCAGCCTCAAGTTCAGCGGAGTTATTACTGGAAAGGCAGGTATGTGTGAACAGTTGAACCCACACTCCAAAAACAGGGTAATGTCTTTTCCTACCGCCTTTATTTACATCTGCTTCAAGAAAAGACCTGTCGTTTGAATCAGTATTTGAAGAAGAATGCAGCTAGACGCCCATATACACACACATGCACGTATTCATCAGCCGATACTGATGTTAACGTGCTGATTTTGGACGCCGGTTTAGCAGCACTTTGTTGAACAAGCTTCCAATAAGTCTCTGGATGTGTCCTGCAGCCGTGCTGCCAAATCTTGAATCCTTGAGGAATGTGGTTCCGGGAGCTTTCCAGCAAACGCAAACACGTCATTTCATTCAACGGCTCGGAAGAGAATAAAATGAGAAACATATGTGTGGGAAAAGTACTATGAGATTCTCTGTTCTTTGTATTGAAACACTGCTTGTATTGTGGCATTAATGACTTTGTTTGGTGTTTTTGTATGATCACAATTGCACCTATATTAGAAACATCTTATCTAATCCATGAATATATCGGAACTCATTATTGCAACACATACTTGATAATTTTAAGAAATGGTTTGTGGCATGTAAAAAAAAACAGAGAGGAGTTAACGAAAGGTCAAGGAAAAATGGACAGATAAACAGATGAGCAAGGTGTGTCGAGGTATGAGAGATGCCTATTACTAACATGGGAAGCTCTTGATACACCACAGAAAACGACTGACATTTAACAAGTCATTTGTCAAACACTGTTAGTCACCGTCAGTGAAGTGTGAGAACGCGACAACACTGATACCAGAGAGTGTGAGTGACACAAGGTGACAGTTACAGTCACAGTGTGTCTGGAAGTGTGCAACCGCTTATTAAACAGAGAGATGAGCTTCCACAGAAAGCCTAACGCTAACATTCAAAGAGTTTGATTTGAAAGCCAAAATACACAGAGATATGTCCCATCATAGCTGGCAAAAGTACACACTTTGTTTACTCGAGTAGAAGTACATATACTTAAACAAGCACTGATTCAACGTCTTTGACAAAGTACAAGCTACACACAATCCGATTTGATCTTTGTGTATCTAATTGAAGCTTTCTGCAGAAAGTATCAATAATAAGTGCGAGGTCTTGTCTGTGAAGGTTCTGATACAGGAAAGAAAGAGTCTCAGTTTTACATTGTTTTTAACATACTTTGTTTCTCTTAACAGCCCGTACTGTTAAGAGAAACAAAGAATCACTTTCCTTCACTCCCAAGGACTCTGAGAGTTTACGTTGGTTCGCAGATATATATCATGAGTAGAATTTGCGGTTTCATCACACCTTCACCTTATCCTATAAAATAAAATGGAAACATTACAAATATTCATTCATCATGAAACTTAGTAAATCACACAATCATCATAAGTAAACTTCACCTCGATTACGTGTATTCTGAACAGCATACGACCCTTCTAATTATCCATCCATCCAGCCATTTTCTACCACTTATCGAATCTACAATATTCCCATTACATTCATGTGGCCAGGATGTTTCGTGTCGTCGTCCGTACATGATCTTGACAATGATCTACGTTGTACGTCAGCTGAGGATGCTTATGTTTTTCAGTGAGGGCTTCATATGTCACCTCACAGACACACAGTGGGCCTGCTACTCCTGAAAATGAAGAAAAGTAGGTATTGTTATGTTAGTTGTGGTCGTGGGTCACTGGGTAAGGCAGGTTGGAGACAGGTCAACTGTACTTTGAATCAAGCTGTTTGAATCCCCTTTATTTTTTAAGTTCTTACTTATGGTTTATATTGTCTAAAGGGGACGTTTATGAGCACTGAGTGCACATTTATTTTAGCGTTTTGTGTAATTGTGTCATGTTAGTTTTCTGTATATATGACAAACCTGCAGCTGTAACATCTGGATTTTCAACCTGGAACATCAGTCTCATGTCTCCAGTCCTCCGTCTCCACCCATTCTCTGTTGTGACTTTTCCTTCAGGACGTGCACTAGTCGGCCGTCAAGCGATCCCACCTCTGACACCAACTTTGTGGTAGAAATCTGAAATGACAATCAGATTTGGTCTTTGTGCATCAAATTTTCTGCAGAAAATAACAATAATGAGTACAAAGTATGTGAAGGTTCTGATAAGGAAAAGGAGTTTTCAGTTTGATACTGTTTCTAACATCAAAGCTGTACTGTCCTCAGACAAACAGGAAGTCCTCACCTTCTTTACCCAAGGACGCTCCTGTAAGACTTCATATCTAATCAGTGGAAATCCAGTTTCTATCACAATATTATTCTCTGTTATTTCAATATTTCTAACTTTGAATGTTTAACCACTGGATGTTACTTTTCTTTATGTAAAGCACAAAGAAAATGTGTGTAAATAAACTTGCCTTGTCAATCAAACCAAATCCGGGAATATGTTGTTTGTATTTTTCTAATCAAGGATTTCGTCATATATACGTCTGGTATTTGCGAATGTGCGCAAACAAGTGTACGATACTGTTACTTAATTTCTAATGAAGTGATAATTTTAAGCATTAGTTGTAATAAAAAGTAATAAATGTGTACACCGACTGGTCTTACTCCCCCGTGCTTGTATCCCTTTTCAAACTCAAATTATTTATTCAAACTCTAATTATAGACGTGAACTTTAAGAACATTTCACACGGCTGCTTTAACAATGATACCTGTGTTATTAAGGGAATAACCTCATTCCATTGTTTCACAAGGTTCACACACTCAATATTATCAGATAAAGTACAGGTCTGAGTTGGATAAACAACGATCCTCTCTAACATCTCTGGTATGTGACGTCATGCTCTGTCTGCTTCTCTAGGCCCTCAAATGGTTTTGTATAATGTAAAACAGGTGTTTTTACAGTGCGATAGATGACTAAGTGTGCCCCATGAGAGATTATGTGTGGATATGATGTGACTGCATGTCTGTGTGATGCACATCCATCGCTCTCCTGCAACCTGACTGCGTTTGAAGTGACAGTTTCACAGCTGTTTTGTATTTTTATGTTTTGTCATCCTTTTGTAGAAGGTGCAAATGCAGCTTAAGTGACCTTAAAAGGCTCTGTTAGATACTGCAGGTAGTTTAAGGGACACTCCTGCAACATACATATAAGATAAAGCATGCGGGTCGATTGGAAATAGAAACAAAGAATAAGGCTTGGCATCAGTCCTGCAGAAAGTCACAGAGCCATAAGGATTGTGAGGCCATTTAAGGCAAACAAACAGAGCCTTTCTTTCTTTCTTTCTTTCTTTCTTTCTTTCTTTCTTTCTTTCTTTCTTTCTTTCTTTCTTTCTTTCTTTCTTTCTCGTTGGATCAGAATTCAGTATTTTCACTTGTTGTTGCCAAGGCATGTCATCATGAACATGCCAAAACCAGCTAAAAGTAAATGGGTGTAAACATAGATAGATAAAGGTGAATCATCAGGCCTTCTCCTCCTCTTACTTACACAATGTCTCATTGTTGTTTTTCTTGTCTCTTGCCCCTCCCTTCTTTCCATCGACTTCTCCTCTATCCTATAGAATCACCTTGATTAGTGTTTGGCTTCTTGTCTCATCCCCCTGTCCATTACAAGAATGTTTCATATACAAGTTCAAATTTAAAATACTTTTATGTGAAATAAAACCCATCTTTTCTCCAAGCAGATGTGCGCCCCAGGCTTCCCTCACCACAGTCACACCGTGACGTAGACTATAGCGTATATGTGCTAATGAATGAAATACTATTAGCATGAGTGTATCAACAGAGAAACCATCATCATTTAAAAAGACTGATATCATAGATAATGACAAATGGAGGTCTCATCTGTGGCAATACAAGTTGCCACCCAACAGCAGCAAACACAATACATCATCGGGGTAAAGACTCAACTTTAGATGTCATAATAAGTCAATCTTAGCTAACCACACACAAGCATACAGTTAAACGCAGATTATGCAAAACCACAGGCTGTTATGTAGGCTATAATTTACAGTTTCCTTTAATTGCTTTAGTACATTTCCTGAAACACTGCTGCAGTTCATAAAATATTAAGAGCAATCACTTCATCACTTAATACTGTGTTGTCATTTTTTTATTCCCCGAGTGTACCACAACTACATTTACATTCACACCACTGAAATAAAATGTCCCCTCACTTTTGTAGGTCAAATGTTTTTGTGTTAAAATTATGAAATAGATTGTTTCCATAATCATCGTTTGCATTTGATGATGGTGTCCAGCATTAGATTGGATTCTCAGGTTGCTGAAAGTAAATGATATACCGTGTTACAAGTAAAAGTCGGTTAGTTAGTTCACGTACTGCTGGGTAGTTTAATGTAGTTTGTGTTTTATTGATAATCTGAATCTTCAAAGTAAGTTTTTATTTCATGTCATGACAAGTCCATGGCCCATCCCACATAGGATTACATGTTGCATTACTTCTGCCAAGGAGGGTTTGTAGATCGCTCCATCTGTCTTTCAGCAGGATTACGCAAAAACTGCTGCACCGACTTTCATGCAATTTGGTGGAAAAGTAAAGTACGGGCCAAGAACGAACCCCTTTAAAAGGGAGGAGGCTGAAGGAGCCCGAGGCTTACTTAGGATTTAGGATGACAGTTAAATAAAAAAAACAATAACCTGACCACAAACTGTCACCAAATGAGCGCACTTTATTTTACCTATGAAATACAAATACATGACAGCACTTGGTGAATGTAATTTATTATTTTCCACCACATAGTGCCACTGCAAATGAGACTAAACTGTGTTATCTCAATCCCACATGATTTACACCAGAGATTCACGAACTTTTTCAGCACGAGACCCAAACTTCATCAAAACAATGTTGGATAAATGCACTTTGATGCCTCCACATTAGGAACAAGTCTGTGGATCGAGGATTGAATGTCAATGGCAGTCATCGTTTTGTAACACTGACAAATAATGTCATGTGGCGACAAAACATGAACACGACTGCAGATCTGCATTTAAAATGATATAAGAGGGAAGTGGCTCTGAGTGAGTCCATGCCAGTGCTTCACGTGCAGAAGTTACAGACAACAACTCCCAGTCGATCCTAGTTTCTGCCGCCTGCAAGGCGTCACGTAAATCCAGTTTTGGATCTCGGCCTAAACAAGGTCTGGATCCAGAGAGGTCCAGAGCGGTCAGACAGAAAACACAAATTAAAACCTCCTGATCTTCTTCCAAATCAGGGCCCACGTCCTGCTCATGCTCATTACCTCCAGACAAAGCAAGATATGTTCCCCTGCTCAATCTCAATCTCATAGGCCCGGACCTGAGCATGCCACACATTGGTGCATAATAGATTAATAATACTCAACCTCAGGCAACTGACAGTGAAGAAAACAAATAATTTGCACACACAATTAGGTCATTTTCATGCTGTGATGGGCCAAGTCGCTCCGACGGGGAATCCTAAGCTTGGTCCTTTGAAGTAAGGACAAGAGACGGAGGAGGAACTGTCAAGTTCTGTTGAGATGACAACTGATGCACATAACTTAATTAATGTAATTTCCTTGCTTGTGTGTGTGTGGTTTGTGTTTAAACTCAGTGTGAGGGGAGAGAGTAAATGTGCCCTCTGTATCGGTTGTGATAAATGTGCGAATGGATGGGAAAATTTAGCTTGTCATTGTCTGTGTTTAGAGGGGGTGCCCTGCACTGACTCACCGCTCTGTGCCTCCAGTCACGTCAACATTCCTTCCACCATGTTTGTTTTGGAGAGGGAACCGAGGAAAATAACTTCATTCGTCTGTTGCACTGCATGATTTCCTGTTACTGCTGTTGGTTTTGGGTCTGGATGCTGTTCTTTACACCTCATATACAGGAAAACAGATCTTTCTCTCAGTACAATATTCCGGGCAAAAGGAACACCAACTAATGGAAGATTTTTCTGGGATGTGCATAATACCCCAGCCTATGTGGTCATTTCATTTTTTACTCATTTTCATATTTTTTTTACTCATTTCCTCTTTGACACGTGCAATGTAGCATGTGTTATGTATTTTAAAATCACCATGAAGTGATCAAAACAAAACCATTTTGTAATATTAGTATTTCCCTGACTTTGCCTCAGGTACACAGACTATCTGTTGTATCTGTATCTGTAATAGAATGTTCTCCTTTAATTAACAACCATACCTTTTAATAATGTGGATGTGAACGTTTCAGCAAGAAATTCCCTGCTCTGTTCCTTCTCATTTGATTTATCTCCTACCGCAGCTTATCAGCGAACCAGGAGATCATGCCATGTTGCCTCACAGTATGCAAATCATCAAGTCTGTCAAGTGTCTACAAGTTTTATCTGATGTGCTGAAAACTGCTTGCTTCAGCTGCACAGAAGTGGCCATATGTGCGCGCTTACGTGCAGGACGGTAAATGCTGAGAAAAGGTACAGTGAGTTAAGAAACGATCGAAGCTCACTTGGACTATACGACTAATCTGTTTTTCTTTCCCTCTGTGCAACAGTTTTACAAGCATTTGTTTGTATGTGTGTTTACACTAAAGTTTGCGCGTAAAACAAAACATTCATAACTCAAGGTCCATTTATGTTTTTGGTGCAACTGCACTTCATTGTCCTGAGATGTGACCCGAGTCTGATGAATAGATTACAGCGCAGTTTTATCTCACTTCTTTCGCTCTGTTTGAATTGTTAAGCAAATACAAGATGTGGGCAGTGATTCAAATGTCGATACACTTCACCTACTGCCTTGGTTCTTCATATCTCAAGTCCCTGAGGTAGTTTATGTAACTTTCCATTATGTACTTTTCCACTGTGAATAATGAAGCACTTTCTCGGTCTATCAGTTCCAATGGTTAATAAAAATCATTATCTGCTGTAATTTGTAGTTTTGATATAAAGCGCTGAGTAAATATTTATATAAAGCCATCATTTCTATGCACACTAACCACTGATGCAGAATTATTTTTTATAGTGACAATATAGTGACAAGTTCATCTTTCGTCTACATCGCAGTTACTTCTCTGCCTACAGACGGGACTGACAGTATTCTTACTCATTATTTCAACACAAACACAACAAAAACAGATCTGAAATGACTCATGATAATAATATTAGAGTGAATGTGGACGATTAACATAAGTGTGAGTCTTTAATGACATGTTGACTACTGTTTGTCTTGCTGTAAAATCACTCCTTCTCAGAGACATACGGCTGTGACGAAGAATGTAGAATCTTTTTTTTAAAAAACAGCACTTGTTTTGACCATGAAGGCATCGCGGTTTGCACAACGGGGCAAAGCAGAAGCACTACTTCCTACAGGCGAATGTCTGTGAGCTCACGGTGATCAGTTCCCTTTGGATGGACACTTGAATTACTCTGTTTCCTTTAGAGGGAAAATCCCTTCTTCTTCTCCTTTAGTCAGTCATTAACGTTTATGAGAGTCACAGTGAAAACAACAAGATCAACTGATTTCCTAGAAAAATGTATTTACCATTTCCTGGTAACATTTATTAGTGTCAACTGACAGAACAGCCCATACATACAAATGCAGTTCTTTAACAACAGTGCAGCTTAGACATAGAGAAACATCATCATTTGATTAATGCCACAGTCTGGCCGAAAACACACAGAAACAGAAAAGATTAGTCATGTCATTCACTGAGGATAATACTGTGCTACTGTATCACTGTCTATTGTAAAATTCTGCAGATCACTATTTGTAAAACTAAGTGTAAACTAATATTCAAGTATCAAGTTGCAGTGACTGAGGTCATTACTGTAACAATAATTTATAATACACTGAATCTTTCAATAAATAAACACAACCTTAGATTTTAAGTAATCAAATAAATGAGCTTTCATAGTATAAATAGAACAATAAATAGACAAATAAATAATTAAATAGATTTTTTTTTTAAATCACCAAAAGAATACAAATTAGAGCTCAGTAGTCCTTTCTTTCAAAATGACAGTGGGGTTGAGGTCGCCGCTGCCCGAGTGGGATGTACTAGAGTTGATGACCGTGGACCCCGTGTCTTTAACATCAGGCACATGAAAAGACGCGAGGGGACAGGGGCCTCGGACGTTATTGCAGACGAGCTTCTGCAGCGACGCAGTGTTGACGATTTCGAAGCCCACGCTGCCTCCGAAGGTGCTCTTCTTCCAGTACTCTGGGGAGCAGATTGGGTTCCCCATCAAGCCCTTGAGGGAGAAGGGGGCCCCCATTTCTACCATGGTCTCTCCGAAGATGGAGTTGGGTCTGGGTTTCTCCACCAGCAGACCCGGGTAGAGTTCGACAGCGTCAACGTGTCCGTATAGCTCCTCCAGAATTGCGGCCATTTCTTTGTCTCCTGCGAAACATAGAAATAATTTTAGTTATTGTCTCAGTTTGGCTTTTCTCACTAAATATGATCCCTTTACTTTGACATTTTCAAATGCAGCACATTAAAAATAAAAAAATGTTACTCTTTTCCTGTCTTACTTTATCAACATACTGATTTTTATTTTCTCATCTATCTCAGTTACTTTTTAATCATCTTTTCATGCAGAATTTAAATCTTCTTCTCTGAAGTAGGAGGCCTCTTTTGTCTGTTTATGCCTCGCTCTCTGTGATGACAATCTGCTTACTCTATCTCAAGATGAAGTGAACATCTGGTTCTTACAGTCACGGAAATAAATTCCTAACCTCCAAAGCTGTTGGGACTAAAACAGGATCCAAGCAATTTCCTTAAAACTAAGTGTGCTGTTGAAAATCCAAGACTTTGAGTGTCGATTTTTAAGATCTCTAGCAGATGGGTGTGTTTTAGAAGCTTGCGTTAAATCTCTGCAATCTGTTGTTGATAATTGCAATAATAATAATATGAAACATTTCTGCCTACAAGTAGTATTTTAAGTGATGTTCACTTTGTCTCACCTGTCATGTCTTCAAATGAGCTGTAGGGCTTCATGGAGAATCGCTTCCTGTAGGCATTCAGAGACTGGTAGCGCATTTGTCTGCTGTTTTCAATGGACTTGATGGAAACATACAGAACAGCTCCTGGGACATTTCGGCCTCCAGCAACCTAAAACATAAATGAAGTAAAAGTCAGTTATATAGCTCTAAAGTGACCATGGCGTCACAGTGTCATTCTAAATGTTGCTGATTGTTCTTACCCGTCCAGCAACCTGCTTAGTAAAGGACTCCACCAGGTTATTGATGCCGTGCTTGGTCACTACAGAGGTGTTGAAGACAAACTGCTTGTAGTTGTATTCCTTGTCCTCGATGTGGA
Source organism: Coranthus polyacanthus (assembly GCA_037367275.1). NCBI lineage: Eukaryota > Metazoa > Chordata > Actinopteri > Kurtiformes > Apogonidae > Coranthus > Coranthus polyacanthus. The sequence goes on along the minus strand of JAPQRN010000019.1, from coordinate 4,510,758 downwards.
ACGAGTCGGGCATCAGTGGGTGCCAGTGGTACAGGGTGTTGAACTCTGATGCAATCCGGTTCTGGTACTGGAACTGCTCTTTGAAGAGCAGCTCAGGGTCAAACTTGAGCTTGAAGTTATAACCACTCAGGTGCTGCACGTAGTCCTCGATCACAATCTTGATAGTCTCTCCTGCAGAACCAAATATTAAACTTATTGAAGAATGCAGTGCATGTGCATGATCAAGTTTATATTTGTAAGCGATGATTCAATATACAGGCGTAATATCTAAACTTACAACAGCTACCCTAAATACACTGGTGTCGACTTTTCAGTAAAAAGTTTGAAAATGAAAAAAGCTTCTTCAAAATTAAAAAAATGTAGCTTAATAAATAAGAAATGAGCCATAAGCATATCAAAGGTTTTCATGTCTTGCTTCTCACAGGGCTAAAATAACCCACTGTGTACACGAGGCTTGTTGGTAAGTGATTACCAAAATAAAAAGTGCAACTTCCTCTGCTCAAAACCAGCAACTATATTTACTGCAAGTGCACAACAGGCCTTTCTTATCACTTCTTTCTGAGCAGATATAAATGCATTAACGCACCGATCAGAATGAGTCGCGTAGTCTGGAAGAGCCTTTCATCGTCCCAGTACGGGTGGATCTCCTTCAGCACATCGCACACTCGGTTGTGCTCCCGAAGCCAGATGGTGGCGTACATCATCAGACCGGGGACCAGCCCGAAGGCTTCGTGGCCCACGGCCAAGCGGTCAGAGTCGGGGACGTGAGGAGGGTAGTGCATTTCAGCGCCCACTTCCTTTACTGTTGGGGGGTACACTTCTCCATTCAGGACCTGCACAGCGACGCAAGAAAACGAAGCAGCTGTTAAGACACGTGTGGTGTGAAGCATTTGTGCGTTTAAAGTGCATCTTCTTCTACCGTCTCATACCTGGTATTTCATCTTGCCGTCCTTGAAGAGTCTCAGCTTGTGCTGCCTCTCCAAGTTGTCTCCATAAATGTGGCTGAGGTCCACCTGAGAACGTAAACCAGCGTCACTACATGTTGCACTTTTATCCAGTAATTCAATCACAACTATTCAATCTGGTTTCAAATGGAGTCGCTGTGGGTCTGTTAAACTCACCCCGTGACCTTGAGCTAGGGTGAAGGCTGGCCCTTTCTTCATATCAGATTTAAAAAACTGGTGAGTGAAGTGCTGTGCGAAGAATGCAAACATCAGGCTGGTGCCCTGTGGGTCCGGGATAAACTGTCTCCTCACCAGGAGCTTCTCAGCCAACAGCTTAGCATCAGGCAGCTCCTTCTTACCTGAGGAGTAAAAGAACAGACAGTAAACATACAGCAGTGATAACAGAAGCCAGGCTAGTGATAACGATTTAAATTTCACAGGCTAATTCAGATGACTCACATTTACTTTTGAGTTGTGAGGTTTACTTTTACTTGTAGCAACATCTGTAACTGCAGAGATGTACTTGACTCACTTATTACTAAGACTTATTCAACGTCAAATCAAAAAAGCGGTTTTCAGCTTTGGTTTTGGAACAGGTTCTTCTATATCCTCCAGTCAAGCAGCTAATTTTATGTGTGCATTTCCTGTGATGTAACGAGATCCAGACGCTATTGCTAAGCATGTAAGAATCTAAGAAAACTGGTTTTGGAGAGAGTGCACTCACCTACTACTCCCATGGGTGTTGGGCAATCTTCTGGCACAGGAGGGAGGCTACGCGTATAGTAAGACAGGTTTGCGTAGGCTTCCCAGCTTTTGTAGCCATAATCTGCATTATAAGTCGGAGGACTATCAATCATGTGGGATCGGGCTAGAGGGGGAAAAAAACACAGGAAAGAAAGTCAGTGTTTGATTATTAGTACACAATACACCTGCTTTTCTAAAACATGCTTTACAAATTATTTAATGTGTTTACGAAGGGGTTTCCAATTCAGTTTCTCTTTTCGCCTTCAGCTAGAGACACTTACATGTCAGCACATGTTTCATGATTCTATTCCTGAGAAATGAGATGCTGTTGACGATGTTCCAGAAACCCTTGAAGTGGGTGAGAATGTAGTGGACGGTGTTGGGCGATGGCTTCAGGGTCATTTTTAACCAGGTGTAGAGTTCAGCTGTAAAGACAAAAAAAAAAAAACAGTGAGTTACTCCACAAATACATCACGCACCGTGACTGAGACGGAACCGGCGTGTGGTCCGCGCTGAGACTCACGTGTGGTGCAGTTTTGTCCAGAAAAGCCCGTGTTCGTGCAGTCACAGTCATAACGGTCCGGTCCGAGCGCCGTGCACACGCCCCTGTTCTGGCACGGTTCTGAGCAACATGGGTTACCTTCAACAACACACACGCAAGTCAAGTTACTCAGATGCAAATGGAAAGGTGTTCGACAAATCTGGAAATGACAATTTATAAAAGGTATTCCCTAAAGGCTGTGAAATATAAACCCTCAACGGCTGCAATGGGAATATACAGTTAGTATAACTTGTACCGAAGTCCAGCTCAGACTCTGGACGCCTAACTTTGCGCAGCTCCTGCTATAAAGTAAGAATCCCCCCCCCGTGTCCTCCGCTTACCCCCTTCGCAGACAAGAACCCCCAGCGCCAAAAGCAAAGCCGCAGCCGTGAGTGTGTTCATGCTCCAAAGACTCGTTCGTCTGCTCGTGTTTCTCGTCTCTTCTTGGGTTCTTCTCCTCCGCTGCGTCTCCCTCTGAGGCTGAAGGCGTAATGTTGGAGTCCTGGCGCGAGCGCACCTTTATATGCTGGGAGGCTGACGTCACGAGCGGAACATCGATTTATGAATGAACGGATAGTATGAAAAAAATAAAAAATAAAAACAACGAACCACAAGCTAAACACTGAGGAAACTTCTGTCTTACACAATCCATACCGATGCAACTACCTTCTTCCTTTGTATTTTGAATGACTCGGTCAGGCTCTGGCATCTTACCGGCAACCTTAAGCTTTTATGATCCCCGCTTCCTTTTGAGTATTTTCAAAAACAACTTCTATCATTTGAAAAGCAAAAAAAAAAGCGTTAAAAGCGTATTCGCAAGAGACTGACTTGGTTTGATCTTTTTCACGTGTTTCATGCAAAGCGCAAAAATGTCAAATATATCTCATCTATGTATCTGAAATATATATCTTTATTTTCTACAGCACTGAAGAGGTCACTTTTACAAATTCATAATTTTGTAATCTTGTAGGCTAAGTGTCCTCGGGATATTTTAAATAAAAGTTATCTTAAATATCTTAAATATACGATTTCCACGACAATATATATGTATATTATATATATAATCTTTATCAAGATGATATAATATAATATAATATAATATAATATAATATAATATAGGATTGTCATATGAGACATCTAATGTACTTTTTTGAAACTGCATGTTAAAATATTTCTCTGAGATGAGGTAACGAAAAGAGATTTTTTTTTTACATGAAACGTAGAGCGACACCTTTGGCAGCTTTCTCTCTCTCTCTCTTTTTTTAATTTAAAATAAGTATTTTATATAACAGTTGGGAGCAAAGACAGAACATAATACGTTTTTATAAACTCAGTGAGTTGTAAAACTGGACAGAAATTGTCACTTAAATTAGTGGAAAAACACAGAGCTCTTGGATGAGACTAATATGTTTCATGGTTGCTCAAGGTCTGTGTCACTTTTCCATTTAACATGTTCACCAGCGAACCGTGCCCTCAAGCGCGTGTCACTTTCATCGTGAATTGTCACATAACTGCGCCCTCTAGTGGACGCCGATACGCGCGCACTGGGAGCGGTGGAGAGCAGTCAGCTGGAGTTTCACTTGCTGAGTCAATGTCTGGCTTTTCGTCGGAGTTTTCAGTTACTCATCCTTGCACATCTAGTTATCGTCAACCGATTACCAGCTGTGGTAATCTTGGAGATGCGATCCGTGTTTGTTAAAGTTGTCATTAACGTGCGGTCGCGATCCTCCTCGTCGACTGCCGGGTGTGCGTCGGTAGCACCTCCTCCAGCCTTGTGTCCTGCAGCGGTGGTACGATGTTCTCGAACAGCATGACACATATTTTCAGGATTTGTGAGTTGATAGCGCTCCCCTGTGAAGGTAAGATACCCTTCCCTCACTTCACCTGGTACACTTGAATGTTGTTTTCTGGCAGGATTGTAAACGAACGCGGAGCAGAAGGTAAGTGGCTGCTGCTGGGGTTTAACCAGCTTCTTCAACAGGCTTTTTTTTTACGCAACTCAGAGGACGAGGAAATTGCAAACGCGACTTAAAGATCAATTTTACTGAAGTGACTGAGTTTGGAATAGACTCGCTTTTACGCACGACATATAATCATATTTACGACCGACTTCACGAATGTTATTGAACAGCTTCGTATACTGCATATCTTATTATGGTTTATTACTTAACTCAAACGTCCACTCGCCTACAGGCTTTATTCTTATTAAACACTTTGTCTATTGCATGTTGCACACTCGCGCCATCAGCTCAGGCCTCGCCAGATCTGTCCTAATTCTGATCAGCCAATAAGAAGCGGACAAAACCTGTTCGAAGTGGCACCGAGTGTGAAGCCTATGATCAAGATAAGAAGCAACACTTACTTGACCAAAGCGCAGTCTTTTGCAGGTCGGAGCACTGCAATGTGCCGCTGTTTGCTTTTGAAATGTATAATTGCCGCAGCTGTTTTGCATCACGCCTGGTTGCTGTGTGTCTCTTTCACATTTTGCGTCCTCAATATGAAAATTCAGCACTGCGCACACACACACAAACACACGCAAACACACACACACAGAGACACGCACGCACACGCTCGGTGCTGTGTTGGCACAAACAGGCGACTCAGCAGTTTGCATGCTCTCATTTAAGCCGAAAAACAATGATGGAGCGAACTGGCAACTTCAAAAAGTTGGACGACTGATGCAAACTACGTGACGAGTTCAGACTCTCTACGTGCTCTCAGTCCCCTCAGAAATAATACGCTTTGCTGAACAGCTGAGAAAAGGCTTGATGACCTTGATGCTCTATCACCAGCACACACACTCTCCGTCCTATGCAAATGTCTCATTAACATACTGTGTGTGTGTTCAACCATCATAAATAGAAATAGATGTTACTTAAAACAATCTCACCGCCTACAAATGCACACACAGCAATATCATACTTCCTGTTGTCTGTTGTTGCGCTTTGTATTTTGAGCTTTAAAACCAGCCACTATGCATCAAAGATGCATTTTTCGCTGCCATGTTTTTGCGTCAGTCTCGATGTAATTCTGTTTAGGCTCTTATCAGTCCTCCTATAAGTCCTCCTATCATGGCTTTGTAGCTCTGCACACTTCCCCTTGGCCCTGCCAACAAGCAGATATTTTCACTGATATCTCCGAAGAGGCTTTGACTTTTTAAAGAACACATCCTTTTTGATAATTTACAGGCATAAGGCCGGCTGCTGAGGCTTTGGTACCTCTTGTCAAAACTTTCAGACAGTTACTTTTCTAAATGTAGAAATGATAACACGTCGGATATTGCACCACTTTGCTGTGCGTCTGTTTCTTGAGCATGGCGTTTAAACTGTGTGTTTTTTACATGTGTACGTGAAGACGTGGAGCTGATTTGTTTCATCTTCCAGACTCTAAATGCTGTAGTTCTTGACCTCCTGAGACTAAGGCACATTTGACGAAGACTTTCCTGAGAATACTCCTCATACTTCACTATGGCGTCTAATATAATTGTAAGTATTGGTTTATTATTCCATCGGCAAGAAGAAATAAGAGTAAGAGTAGAGATATCTGTGGTAACAGTTGACACCCCGAAATATGTCGTGGCAGCCTTTTGGGTTTTTTGGTTGCGATTTCTTACTACTCCTTTTGTGCAAACATTACACATCCAGACATCTCAGCACCAAGGCCAGCTTTGTTATCCCTGCTGTGGGGGCATGAGATAATATTGATGGTATTTGCTTCCACAGCTATGCTACATCTTTTGCAGTCTGTTTCACAATATATTTGTGTTTTATAAACTCGCAAAAAGTCGACCAGAGTAACTGAGAGGCTGCAAGCAAAGCATTTTAAAGCCACGTGTGTCCCTCGTTAGAATAAAACTGCAGTGAAATGTCGCAGATGTTCTGATTTCCTAAGAAATATTTTATTTCAGCAAAATGCAAAACATCCTCTGTCGGTGATGAATTTCTATGGAGAGGAATATTTTAGGGATTCTCATATTTCATTGTATACGATGCATATTGTTCAACACTACAGACCTGAATCTTGCAAAGAGAAAGTAGTAAAACTGCTCAATGTGATGAGATTAAATGTGGCTCTGATTAACAAATACATTTCTTATTATTGATTTGCAATCTTTGTTTTGTTCCTTCCCCATGTCTGCAGTGAAACTAAAATATATGCATCCTGTATTGCAGGTTGAACAACAGTTTTCTCACAAATTCACAGTGACGGTAGTCCGAGCCGAAAGCGTCACCAAGGGAGCGCTGGGTGACCTGCGTGAGTCTCTACACAGCTGTTTATTCACTTTTCAAGTCATTCTAATATTCACATATGCAATGTTCTGCCCGTACATAGTTGGTTTTAAGTAAAAGGCCTCCAAAAAAACTATTCAAATTCAAATCAAAAACAACACAGAGGTCCTTATGCAGCGTAGAGGATGCTGTCAGTTAGAGCTACACAACGTTAACGCAGGAAAGCGAGACGTAGAAAAATAAATGCATGTGCAGAACAGGCTGCTTTGTGATACTCAGGAGATCAGGAGCAAAGTGTTTCTCATGTATGAAGAAGAATGGTCTGTTGACATGTAGTGAAAAAACCAAAATCACAAACCTATTGTTTCATAGAATAGCTACAGTGCAGAGCCCTGTGTGAAGTATGATTTAAACAAAAGACAAATATTCCCATGTGCACAGTGAACATCACCATTAGAGAGCAGATTTAATGACGACGTATGACGTACTCTTTGGCAAAATGTCCTTGATGATTAGATGATGAGTTGAGTCAAGCTTAGGAGTGATGATGGGATATTTAGTGTATTTTGTGAGCTGTAAAATAATCTGTAACTGGGTCATGTAATGAAATGCTGGACCGCTGCGACTGTATTTTTGTCATGTGTCTCATAAACCCACGAGGGCTGCGACTACTGATTGTTTTCATTGTGCATTAATTTTCTTGATTAATCACTGAATTTCTTAGTTAGTGAAAAGGTGTTTCCCAAAGCCCAAGATGTCATCCTCAACAGTCTTGTTTGGTTCACATCCGATACCTGTTCGTTTGTTTGTGTGTGTGTGTGCACAGTGGACACGCCAGATCCCTATGTGGAGCTGTTCATCCCCACCGCTCCAGAGAGCAGAAAGAGGACCAAGCACATAGACAACGACATCAACCCAAAATGGAACGAGACCTTTCAGTTCATTTTAGATCCCAACCAGGAGAACGTCCTGGAGGTTCGACCTGCTTTTATGAGATGCGGTGGAGCTTAAACCTCCGTAAAAACAGTTCTTTTTAGCCTGATTTTATTACCATAGAAGCTATTATCAGATTGTCTCATCTTCTGCTAATATACGGTCATTTAAGCAAGAAAAAACATATGAAGGCTGAAAGTTTTGTTCATATTTTGTCCAAGTAACTGACACTAAAACATGCTGATTTAAACTCACGTATAACTTGCTGCTGTTTCTTCCACACAGTTAACATTAATGGATGCTAATTACGTGATGGACGAGACGCTCGGGACGGCGTCCTACGACATCACCGAGCTCAGTGTCGGCCAGAAGAAGACGGAGAGCTTCCTCATCGGCAAAGTAAGACATGTAACCGAGCAGACTTTGTGGCAGGTTCACTGACACCAACAAAGTGTTCACTGTTTACAACTTGCAGAAGAAAGCTAAATGTTAAAGCTTGTCCAAGTAGCATGCGTTAAGTTCTTGTTAAGATCCAACAGTTTCCAACATTTCAAAATGGAAATGTGTAGAAAAAGAAGCACGTGACACATTGTAATTTTCATTTGATTAAAGTACCGGCTTCAGTAAAATACCACAACAAGAAAAAAACATAAACTGCACTCCTGGTGTGTTTAAATTTTCAGTTTTAAATTATAAATATCAAATACCAGTATGCAAAAAAGTTCCTTCTGTTACAAACCACAGCCCAGTGAATCTTTGTTGTTCAGTAACCAAATATTTCATTGTTTTGACAGGCAACCAAAGTATACTTGGAAATGTCCTTGGAGATCTGGTAGGTATTTCCTTAAAAAATATTTATTTTCTTAATGTTTTGGCATAATTTCTCTGTCGTCAACTCAAAAGGTACAAGTACAAGGTACAGTACAGTAACGCCACAGGTTGAAGACTTTACAGGAATCACCTGCAGCGATTAGATCTTAAAGTAGTATGACGCAGTAACGGACGTGTGAGCTCATATAGGGATAACTTGCATCAGAATTCCCACAGCATCGATGCACGGGGTTTAGAGGAGAACTGGACACGCCATGCATATTTTAAAGATCTGTAATAATGGAAAGATGAGAAGTGAAAGAATGAAAACCATCATGTCTGTTTGTTGATGTTTGCGCGACACTAAAGCACTCTGAGGCTTAACTTATCTTACCTAAAGATCAGTTTTAACATCATCAGAAGTGTTAACGTATACACAGAGAGATTATATCCTCGTTCTGCCTCTCAGCAGAAAACCAAAAAAACACGACACTGCTTTTTGTATTTGCAGCACCAACCTAGACCTGCGGTTCAGCCTGGCCCTGTGTGACAAGGAGAAGCAGTTCAGACAGACACGAAGAGAAAGAGTGACGCAGGGCATCAAGAAGCTGCTGGACAAGGAGAAGCCTTGTTTCCTCCCCAGCTGTGAGGAGGAGGTGGGAACAAACGCAAACAAGCAAACGAAAAATAGTTTTACACACAGCTTTAAAGGTGTAGAGTAGAGCATCTCTTTCTGTATTCAAATATTTACAACGGCTAGTGCTACGTTAGATATTTCGTTGACTTATGTGCTTGCATTATATCAAATATCATATAGTCAGTGGTGGTGAAAACATCTCCCCTGATCCATGCTACTTCATGACGTCTTCTACAACCACGTCTTTTATTGTTGCTTTGATTCACAGACCCCTAGCAGCAGAAATGACATTCAATATGACTATTACAGTAAAGCTAAACGTACTTTTTTCTGCAATAATTTACGTAAATCAGTCAGGTCTCTGCATGGTGTATTCAAGCACTTCACAATGTGTAAAGTACACATCTGTACACGTCTGTACACCTGGATCATTAGATAATACTGGACTTTACCAAATAATTGCATGTAATATTCAGATTGATATGAACCAGGAGAGGTTTTTGATTCTTTTCTCTTTAACATTCAGTCATCTCTCATTCTAATTGTGCTCTTACAAAATGTTGCTGAAGACGCTAAAACGGTGCCAAAAAATGTGCAGGGTTTTATGTTCATTTACTTTGACTAATGTAGCCAGACTTGCTGCTGACTTGCTGTATGCAGGGCTTCGTTCCAACTTTGATCTCAACTCATAATAGCGTTTTTTTTGGAACTTAAACTCGAAGTAAGCTGCACAAAACTCCCAACTCGGAGCTCGCTGGTGTGGTTTGGCCAGATGCCCTTGAGGCTGGCTCTAATCTCCAGCCAGGCCTGCTCTTGTCGTCAGCATGTGTCGGAAGCTCCAGAGGAATGAGATAACCAGCTACCGCCCTCTACCATACCACAACATAAGTCCCACAAGTCAATATGCCACATGACTCCTGTTGAATGAAAATGGTCAGAATGTTGCAAACTACAAAAAGGAAGTGATGTTGTGTAATCAGAATTACAAAATAGCTGAAAATTTGAAGGCACGAATAAAAAAAGGTTACAAAGGCTTGACGCAACTGGCACCTTCACTGTAGAGGCATAGGAGGAAGTTACGCAAGAAGAGCGGAAGAATGTAAATGAGTGAATGTGAGACTCATACCTTACTGCTGTGTAGTGTGGAATTATGTGATGAAGCTTTGTCTTGTATCTCTTTGTGTGTGTGCGTTACAGGTACCAGTCATAGCCATAGCAGGCTCAGGCGGCGGTTTCCGTGCCATGGTCGGCTTCTCCGGTGTGATGAAGGCTCTCTTTGAGTCTGGGGTCCTGGATTGTGCCACATACATCGCCGGCCTCTCCGGATCCACATGGTCAGCGTTTATACTTCCTCACACCTTGCTTTACCGGGGTCCACTTTTACAGAATGAAAGGAGGCAATGAACAAACAATACCAGATGAAAGGAATAAAGATTAAGCGGCCGTAACTTATCCGTCTTTGAACTGATTTATTTACAAATGAACCGACTGCCACTGGCAACCTGTTTTAAAGTTAACTTCAGTTTGGGATAAAGGGTTTGGGATAAAGGTTAGGCAAGCGAGAAAAGGGAAGCCACTTTTCCAAGAAGAGTAGAGTCATGTCTGACAGAATCTGAATCATTCTAAGCTCAAAGGTAATTATGACATTTTTTGCTCAATGATGTCAAAAAATGATCAAGCAACTAGTTACAGCTTTAACTAAATAACCTTGCAAGGATTGTCTGATAAAGCAGACATTGTACTGTGTTTACCGTTGTTAGTTCTCACACCTAAACAAAAAAAACATTTTTTCACCCTGAAATAACTCAAATGCTTTGTCTTTAAAAGTTAAAAGGCCCCTTTTTCTGACCTGGCTCAAAGGAAAATACCTCAGTGACATCTTAACTCGCTCTTTATCGAGAATTGTGTGTTTTGTCCCCATTGTTAGTTCTCACCTTCACACCTAAACATAAAATATTTACCTTTGAGCACTTAAAGGCTTAGTCTTTAAAAGTTTGACTGTGCCCTGAAATTCTTTTTATGACCTGACTGAAAGGGAAAAAGAAACTCACTGGAATCTCAACAGGACTTAAGCTTTGAAAGCTGCACATTTAAGTTGCAATTAAAATGCTTAAAATGCTTTAGGATGTCCATTTT